>CM031242.1:714529758-714955523 GCA_018340775.1 Taxus wallichiana var. yunnanensis | reverse complement strand
CGTGGCCGGCAAAGCATACACATATATAACAATTTTCAACACCGCTTACACAAGTAATTATAATGTCACTTAAGAAACTAATAAATGCAAAATAAGATGTAAACTTAAAATCGAGATGGCACATTTCGTACGCGGCTAGTATGAATTTCAAGATAAGATTGGCCATTTTTCAAAGCGCTGCTGCTATGGTCAATGAGATTAAATTAAAGACACAAACGGCAATAACCTTTTCAGTTTTATACATAACTATGACAAAGTTCTTCGCGATAAGATCACCGATTTGCAAAACCGAACAAGATGCACCGAGAGACCACCAGTTAGGAAACAAATGATTCTCCACAACATAAAGCAAGAAACATGTAGAGGACAGACTAGATAGATAAAGAATGAAACCCTTTGTGATTATTTCTTTAAGATCGGCTATACTTTCACAAATATTCAAGTTTTCCTCCTCAAATGGAAGTGCAGTGGAAAGGCCATTATATAGCTTACAAGTCGGCTACTTCTGAACCGCTTTTAATAAGAATACATAAAGACGCCTCAACAACATACCTTTTTAACCACTACAAGTAGCCACAGGTAGTTAATGTGTTAAGAGAAAGAGGAAGAGAAGAGATAAAAGCAATTATTGGAGGGCTCCATCAGTTTTCTGTAATCCGCCGCTTCGGTTTTTCACGACTAGCCTATATCTTCGCCACGAGGGACCGGCGGTTTGGCCGCATCGAGTCCAAAATCCTTGCATTTTCCATCTCTTTTTATCAAACTCGGATGAGTACGATACCTTTGCTTCGCTTTTTCTGAATGCATCAAGAGTAAAAATTTCCTCTTATCTTTTCCTTCGTAGACGGAGCTTCATCAGATGATTTCGACAAAAGCTCAATCGAAGCTGATTTCGCAAGACAAGAAGCACCCGAAGCCATCTTCGAAGATGACAACGCATATCTGAAAGCAAAGAAATGCCGCTGTTCTCGCTACAAAGCTTTCCTTCACACCAGTTTCTTCATTTCTCCCATTGTGCCTTTCCTGTAACTTTGATTTTCCACCTACGCCGTCGACTCCGTGATTTTCGATAGATTGTCTGCATCATCGAAAATCTTATTCGGCCAAGAAGACGTTTCTCATCTCTGTCTGTCCTACGAGGCGAAGGTCTACAATGCAATCAAGCCCAAAGTTTAAGCTCTTTATCCATAACTCAATAAGAAGAGAGATAGTTTCTGCCGCAAACTGCCTACCTTTCCACGTAGTTTAAAAAGCTTCATCGATGAAGTTTATTCTAAAGAATACATGTCATCCACTAATGTACTTCATTATCACATGTGATGGTAATACTACAAGATATCTTTAATACTTTCGCACTTCATCTCAAGCACTGGCTGTGAGGGCAGGCAGAGTGGGCCAAGTGCAGTGTCTAAAACTTGTCCTGACAAGAGTGACTACAAAACTTCAGAGAACTGGCTGTTTTTCCGTTTAGCCCGCCTCTCCCCACGCTCTTCTTCTACCTCTTCCAATACCCCTTATCAAGCTTCTCGAGGCTTGAATACCTAGAGTACTTCTCCCATAGATCCTCGCTTCGCAGCGATGCCGCCAGTGTCCGATTCTGATTTGTCTACCGTAGGCTTAAGAACCTCCGCAATCGGGCCGACTCGGGGCACGCCACTATTCGAAGTAGTTCCTGCCAAGACGAGAAGTGATAGTGCCCAACAAGGCCGCAACAAGATCGGAATTTGGTCCCAAGCTGGGAGGAGTGATTTCCTTTTACAACCGTAGGTTACAGTACTGGCAAAAGAGGAAGAAGAATCTTCATAGAGGGCAAGTGGGACCAAGTAGACAGTGAGCTCATGACACTTCGTGGTTCTACTAAGAAATGCTGACTCAAGCCAGAGATTTATAGCACTGAGGCAAATGGCAAAGCAGTAAGAATCAATAAGACCCTGGTTCGCTTGACCTCTTTTCATTCTTAATCACGACCTTCGCAGAACACTTCAGTAGAGTCGCATCTCACTTTCTTTTCACTTTCACCGAGAACACGATGTTCTCTGGCCCTATGTGCAATCCTCACGCTTTTTCGAGGATCATTCTGTGTTCCTTCTTTACCTCTTGAGTTTCTTCCCCACTGCATTTTGAGAAGGAGTGGATTCTACAGTCCCCGATCGCTGAGGTGCAGAGGGCTAATCGTGTTCCTAATTTTAACCGCTCACCCATGGGTGTCGAATCATCTCGAGCTAGATTCTCCCGAAAGCTCACTCGGATCTTCTTATCAACTGCACTTAGTCTCGATAAGACTGAGTAGCATCTGCCTTATCATTCTCTTCTCGTTTCAACCAGTCTCCGAAAAAGTGCGTGACCAAGCACATGGTCATTTTCATACTACAGAGAGTAAATCGATCACATCCTCGAGACCTTCAGAACTTGGCACGACCGTTTCCTGATCAATCATAGGAGAACCCGCCACAATGCCTTCTGCTTTCAAAATCATCTCTACGCCCAAAAGAGTCTTCGATTCGCTCTATGATGATGGGATTATTCGACAAATTGCTTCACGAACTTCTTCAAGCCAAAACAGTTTCAAGCCAACAAATGAACAAAGGATAGACCAGGCTCTTTCTGTTCGAACATCCGGAGCCGTTTTCGCATGTGTAATTTCCTGTGAGAGATGGGAAGTGCAAGCCGTAAATTCCTCTTTGCCTTCGGCAAGTTCGCAACTTCGTTTGGGCTGCCTCGCATATTTCAATCAAGGCCATTTGCAGGTAGCGTAGGTGGTCGCCGCACAACACGGAAGCCGCAGAGTGTTATACCAAAGAAGCCTCGATATAGGAAATTTCACCTGAATGAAATAGGCTCCATACTCACATATCAGCTCACGCTTCATCCAAAACCTTCTCAGTGATTACTCTTCGAAAGCAATTCCATCACGAGACAGGAAAGCAATTACTTGAATTTTCAGCATCATGGTTGCCGGGTTCTGCTGTGAATCATGTGGGCAATAAAGTATACACTTCATCATCTTTTGAAGTGATTTATATAGTAGAACCAAATCATCGCTTACGCTGCTATATACACTGTGGGATGTAATACATAGAATCTCTCGTTTACGACGCTGATAGCTACTCCGCAAATTACACTGGAGACTTCTCGCCTGGGCGGACAGTTGGGTCTTCACACTGGCGTTGAGGAGCGGCAAAGATCCTGTGGAATGAAATTACTGCAGGCAAACCCATAACCCGAAAGCTGCACAGATTATGAAGTTCACAGCTTTTCGCCAAATTGCCGAAGAGGCTTGTTAGGCTAGCACCTTTTCAGGTTTTTCAAACTGACGCCACTGCGCTTATTTGCCAATTATTTTGGTCGCAATATAGTCGCTTCGGACCTGGAGATTACTGCAGAAGATTGTCTCATCTCTGATCTTTGAGTAGCGCTAACATACATGGTCAAATGTAATTATTCTCATATATCGTTACCTGCCGACTTGGTCAAGTGAGTTTCTATAACAGCAGCACTGGATTACATATTGAGAGATGAGATCAAATCTCAGAAAAGCTTTAAACACTATCATTAATCATCTGTACAGAGTCAGTGTGGTTTCATATTTGTCATCTTCGCTTTAAAATTTACTCAAGTTTATTTATCAGCTTACTGTCTCCCATATTTCATAATATACTCAAGTGGAGAATGCTTCTCGTCTGAATCATTCACTGATACTTTAGCCATGAACCAGACTTCGACAATTTCAAATGAGGGATTGGCGCGAAAGCTAAATGTATGGTTCAAGCAAGAGATAACACGGAAGCAATGCGAAACGAGTGGGAATGTTTCAAGATATATTGCTGGAGATAGAATGACTTAATGCATTGACATGATAAACGCACCAATTAAAAGCATCATATTCTTGGAATGATGGAAACTTACAGAACGACATTGTACGCTGGACATGAGATGTTAATGTTGAAAATATATGGTTTCCATTGTTCTGGCGAATAGAGATTTTGATAATGTATTGGGAATAAATGATTAGCGCTGGCACGATGGGAGCTACCAATTGAACACGGTGGTCATGACTGGGACACGGATAAAGCTACATGCATTTCATCGTCGCTAAATGGGAAGTTTGATTTTAAATGGGCATAGATAAATGGTGAAGACGTGTGTTTTCAAAATCGGTTTTGAAATGGAAGTTTGACGCGACCTGTGATGTTATTTAGACAGAAAGTGCGGCATGGGGAAGGA
Organism: Taxus wallichiana var. yunnanensis; assembly: GCA_018340775.1. Taxonomy (NCBI): domain Eukaryota; kingdom Viridiplantae; phylum Streptophyta; class Pinopsida; order Cupressales; family Taxaceae; genus Taxus; species Taxus wallichiana. The sequence continues at coordinate 714,951,299 of CM031242.1, read as the reverse complement.
TGATTCGCTTGAAATTAACAACACGTAAATAAGCTTAGAATACTTGGTCAAAACTTTCTGATGGTCTGGCATGGACACTGGGATTTATCTCATCGGTAATAGAATGTACTTGATTAACAGATAACAGTGTCTTTAATCAGTTCAAAACATTATGAAACACCAAACACGTATTTTTTCACTACACTAGCATTTGGTGAAAATTACTTAAACAAAAATTTTTGAAAATTTTACCTACCTTGAGCTGGAACATGACAACACAACTTCTAACACCTTTCAAATCTATCAAAACGCACGGGAACAGTTAGTGATAAGTGACTTATGAGCAGATTTTTGCGTTGCGGATCTTGTCCTCAAAGAATCAACAGGTCACTAAACTGGGCAGAGCAATGGTGGCAATTGTTTCAACCGATCGGCCTGACACTACCACATCACTTCACGCTTTTTTATCGTATTTGGCCGTTACGCTGATGTAGTGTAGCCTATTCAACCCCTTAATGCCGTATCTTCACTTATCGCATCATAGAATTAGGTGTTATATCACTTTCGGCTCATGCCGCCTTGAGCTACATATTGACTCACATGTGACTTGCTTACAATTACATAAAATCGTTTCATAGTTTTATTTCAATTCTTTCACCAACATGTGTATTTCTTTAGTCTTGGTCCATTAATTTCAGCATAAATAGTTTTGATTTTATGATTTTCTAATAATTAAAATAAATGATGCGTTACTGAAAAGAAATGATTTCTAGCTTGTTTGAATTAGATAGACTGTTTTCAAGGACAAATACATTAGATACACAAACATTATACATTCATATAGATCGTTTCTATGATGGGCTACATCAAATCTAATATTCGCATACAATAGATCGTCTTCCTCTATGATGCCAATTATGGCATGTTAGTTTTTACTGAAGCTTTTCATGATGATCGTGCCGCAGCGACCTCGCACAAGACACCACATCCTCCTACTTCCCGCATCATCGCTTCCATATTCAAGAAATAAAGCCTCATTTAAAAAGAACTGGGTCATGGACTTGTCTATTTAGGTAGGTTCTCTTCTACTGAACACTCACTTTGTAATAAATTCTCTGCACTCTCCTATGAATCATCCACCTCTCACCTCACCATTTTTGCTTGCAACTCATCGGGCGGACGAACGCACACCTGGATATATCAGGATCATGGCAATTTTTTTCACCTATGGCACTTCTTCGCTTCATGCACTACACTTCCAGGGCCTCAAGCTCGTTTCTACGTTCTAAATAGAGTATACAAGTTTAGAATAAATAAGCCACTACGAGCACTCTTAATCCGACATGGTCTTCGCCATCTGTGATCAGGCAAGTGATCTTAATCAAGATACATGTTCGCTACCACTGTAGGCTAACTTTCGCTTCCCTTATACCTTTTACAACATCACCAATTCATTTCACACCAAATAACCTTACCTTACCAATATTAATATCAATATTCTTACCAATTCAACCAATTGCCTCAAACCGTATCAGCTGTGCTCGTTTATCTCGCCTCCTCGATCCTGGTGAGAATTCATACCTCGCTCCGAGGCCCTCCTCAGCTGCAATGGGCCATGCAGAAACACTCCTCGAGAGGACAGTGTCTCCCAAGGTTAGCTCGACTATCATCCCTTACCATAACCTATCATGTGTGGTAAAATAAATATTTTTGATGTACATTCTTATTTAATCACATTCCTTCTTATCCTTTTTCAGCTAACACAAAGTCAAAACGAAACATACTCTATTATTATAATTCAAACTAACATAAGATATTCGCTTTTATTTAGATGTTAAACAACACATTTTCTATTCTCATATCACAGGGTCTGGTACTCTTATTTATTCTTATACTTTGCTAATATTTATTTAGACCTCACGCTCATCTCCGAATTCAGGTGATGATCGGTGATCGCCGACTTCTTCGCCAAAGCCTTTCGCCCTCAATGCAGTATCACATAGCGCCTATCGGGCACCACCTAATCGATCTTCCAGCAGCAACTCTCTGTAACATATGAATACGCCCTCTTCGCGAATGGGAGGACTCTGCCTCTAGCCCTTCGCCTGTGACTTCGGCAACTACTAATGATCCTCTTTGCCTCTTCTTCATTCACTCGCGTTGGGTGGAGCCGGGCTTCGAACTAAACGCCGCAGCATTAATCCTCTTCATTGCTATCACCGCCTAAGTGGCGTGACGATCACGCATACCTACATGCGCTTCGCGCATTACCTACCATAATCTATAGTGCCTCTCGCATTCCCGCATCCATTACTCCTTCACGAAGGGCTGCTACTCACTTCAGCCTCTCCTTCCGAGGCGCTTCAAGCCGTGGAGGTGAGTAATATCGCGCCTTCCGCACGATCTCTCAAAGGTGGCCTATGCTCCTCGGCAGTATATCCCCGCACAAATCCAAATTGCCGCCACACGCGATCTAGAGGAATCCTTCTCATACTTCACCCGGCCTCGTGCCCCTGCGATCCACCTCAACCGCTTCTATACCTCAATTCTCGCCTATATTTCTCTTCAAGTTACCATAGTAATTTCGTAAGGCCGCTAAATGATATATCCCAATCGTCACTCCTTTCCCCATATTCGGCCATACTTAAAGTCAATCGCCACCAGCCATGCTCGGGATCTTACGCTTCTGCTTTCGCTCCGGGAACCATCAGCTCTAATTCCTACCCTCTCGTGACCCGGCTCCTCCCGACTTGATGGGACGGCCTATCAAGTCGCGTATTACAAACAATGTGCTCATAAAGCCCCACAAAGTTGTAATAAAATATGAACAACTAAAGCTCGCTTCATGATTTCACTCTACAGGCCCATAAACTCCCTCAGAGCAGCTCGCCAACATGCAGTGCCTATGCAAACGCTACATGCTCTTTTTCTATCATCTCCAAATAACATACATCAATGTTTTGGAAATCTTTCCTTTTCGCTTCTCGTAGAATGCATAATACCTTACCATGCTTACTGCCATTAATATTACTGCTAACTCTGCTTTCTCGTGATGTGCTGCATACATTATCTCCATACGTAAAATGACAAACTCAGCCGTGTTAAATTCGCATATGATCTGGACCAAATACTGCCGTTATCGCCTCCCGTGCTGCGCTAGGTAATGCTCGATATATCAAGGTTTTCCTGTAACTGGGAGTCTCAAAATACTTAACACATCTTCCAATGTTACCTGCCATTTCCCCTGCTTATAGTGATAGAAGGTATTTGTCTCAGATTCCATCTCTCAATTTCAACGCCGTAATATAAAGCATGGTTACGTGCGATTCGTGAATAATAGCGATTCCACTTAACCCTAAATGATTTATATCAATGTCCATTCAGCCTCGGCGTTACATCCGCTTCTGAGCCATGAGAAATAAACGCTGGCCGTACACTATCATTCATCCTCAACCCGCCGTCGCCGTGATACACATCCAAATAACAAAACCATTCACCCCTCCAATCCCCGGTTTTTTCTCAAATTCCGAAATTCTACAGAAGAACCTAGTATCGCTTACACATTGCCTAACCCCAGACTGCCGTTGAGTAAGAATCGGACACTCGGCTATCCCTAATCGATATCGGGCCCCTCGTTATGCCTAAAACAACCACCTACGACACAAATTGCTTCGCTTATTCCTCTCTCAGAGCAATAATGCACATACTTCAAACCTCGATTACCTACCGTGTAACACTCACCCCATTTATAACCCTTGTTATCATCTTTTCTTTCTCATATCTACCCAACATACTCTCCCCATCTTATTCACAAAACACGCAGAGTCAAATCACAAACAAAACGTTACTCCTCTGGCCGTTGTGAGCTAACGAGGTGGCCCTTGCCTTCCTCTTGTCCCTCGCCATTGATGTTTCTCCTCGCCCCGCCATTATCACCACCTTTTTTTCAAACTCGCCTTTCTCGTTTTTGAATCTCGATCACAATCACTTTCCCCGTTTCTTTACTCCTAATCACTCAAATCTCTCATGCAAACATTCTGCCTCGCTGCCTATTGAAAAGCGCTGCTTCTCGTATTTAACCTCAAGGTGATGGCTCAAAAATAAGAACTTGTCTGCCACCCTAGCTTTTTCTATTTTTAGAAAAGCTCATAACTAAATAACCGGTATTGGTCATGACCGATATCGGGTCTAAAGCGCTCACCGACATCGGGTCCACTAACCGATATCTGCTATATACCTATCTTTTACAACATGGTTCTTTTTCTTCATTTTTCTACCTAATTCTTTTTCATTAATCGCACCTACCTCTTTTTCCCGCATAACAACAATACCATTAATATTCCATATTTCTCATCCACTACACATATCATTACAATGTCATATAACATCATCTATTTTTTACAAAAACAAATAAAACTATCAACTAAGTCACATCTACACAAAACCAAAACTCATACTTATTCGATCCAACTCAATCGTTTATACATATATAACAATGTCACAAAACCAGCCTAAAACATGCAACATTTCTATCATATAACACATCATCATATATCAACATGTCAAATAAATTCCATTTTCATATTCTATACCACAAACCATTGACGTAAATACTTAAACACATTTTTGAACACTCGCATGCGGATCAAAACATCATCTCTATATATATATACAAATTTTCAAATATACAATGCTGCCCGCATCGGAGCCTCTGCGGATTCCCATCCATACAACTCAAGCCGGCACGCAGCCGCACACCATTCTAAATTCCCGACTCGGGCCAAGCAGCCGGGTCCTCATATCAAAATAATATACCAGAGGCTTCAAAGACAAATATACAACCTCGCATACTTCTGACTCGCAGTCGGCAAAAGATATAATGAATAAATGAATCCATACATGAATAAATGACGTACGCAAAGCCTCTATCAACATAACTGCCGTTGCACTGCAATGCCTATATCCAATATACAAAATACAAAATAATGTAGATCTCGGGCCTTCTCTGGACGTGCTCTCGCACCTCTCCTTTCTCGGGTCCTCAGACACCATTTCGCTCCCGCCTCTCGTAATTGCACCGGCCGTTGGGCCGCACCTCCTCGCGATCTCTCGACTACGCGAGGTCTCCGCGTTGTGCCGCATATGGTTGGAGCTTGTATACTCAGCCTCAGACAATCAAGAACATCTCGATAGTACGGCTCTCCGCTCTCAGCCTCGTATGTAATATCTCGCGCCACCGCTTTGCATCGGGTCAGTCTCCTCGGATTTCATCGCCAAGCACTTCGTGCTTCATGGGCTGTGCAGGCGCCGGTGGCCGTAAGCTGCCGCTTTGGCAAGAGTTGGTATTCGCTCGTGCTCGGGCCGTGGCTGCGGCTGCTGGCTGTTGCCGCCGTACTGTATTCTGCCACTCGTACTCGTGGCTGCGGCCGCTGTGGTGGTGCTCGCTCGCGGTTTGCTCCTCGAAGCTCAAGCAATACGCCTCGTAGTACACCCTATTCTGTGCCCGCTTACGCAGTTGCCAGCCGCCTCGTACATCGCACTGCCTCGAGCTGATCTTCAAGTTCGCCATACCGCTGCTAAGTTCTCAATGTGCCGTCAAGGGCTGTAAGTTACCCGCCTTCTTTCTCGATTGTAGCCCACCAAACCCTCTAGTATGCTCCCGTGCACTCCAAGATCATTTACGCCAGATCATCCAGCCTGGCCTCTCTTCGCAACCCAACTGGATCCAAGGGCCGTGGTGCAGTAGCGGTGGCCTTCTACATCATCCTCCAGACTGAGGGAAGGGAGGTGGAGCCTCGGCCCTGCTGCAGCTCTCATCTCGCTCAAGTGCACTTCTCTAGGGGTATCTCTCGCATTCTCCTCTTGCCTCTCCGTCTCCTCATTCAGAAGTGTACTGGATCTAGCTGTGAATCGTACTCATTTTGCACTTCTTCGTGTGGTGATGACGACCGTAAGGTCTCCATATGATGTCTACCTCACATCAGCCTCTAATAAATGTCTATAATACGCCACATCTCGGCCTCGCAAGAACTGCCGGCTGTACGCTCTACGACTCTGCAACCACCTCTCAAAGCTATATTCGTATATGACCTGCGGCTCTCCCGTCCGCTGGGTAACTTTACTGCCTCGATGCATGATGTGCCTATATGCTTTCAACAATGCAAAGCGTTAGAAAATGTCGATTTTGGGATATCGACCGCCTTCCATCCTGGCGATAACCCTTGAGCTTTTCAGAGAAGAATACTCAGACACATCGTGCCTACGCATAGCAAGCATGCTTCTCAATCATCTCTGCAAGATACTTCTCATCAACGCCTGTGGAAAGTGCCTCCCTCTCGAGTCCGGGAGGGCGTAAGCAGTGTGATCCCAATTACCACGCATAGCCATGCATGTTCTTCGGTCGGCGCACGTATATGTCACCATACCTAATGCTTCTCGCCACTGTGATAGGTAAGTAGCGCACAAGGCCGCATCTCCAAAACTCTGTAATATGCTGCCTATTGGTAGCTTTCGACCTACCCAAGATCGCTTCTCTCGATAGGTAGTCAAGGATGCGACATACACATCCTCCAACGGTGATAGTCATCTCTCTGCGCCGGGAGATGGAACACATTGGTCGCCGGATCTCATCTCTCGATGAGGGCGTGACCATCGTGCCGTGATCTCTCTCTATCGCTTCGCACTCTCGGGACTCCACCAGTCCCACCTCGCGCATTTATCACCTGAGCTGAGTCATGACACGTGGTCTCTATCTGGCATCAACAAAGCCGGGGCATCCTATCCCGTGATTGCCAATCGCCGACGTGCTTCGCAAAACCAACCCACATCCTTAGACCTACTTTTATCACAACATCTACTTTACTCTCTAAACTCCTCCCTTTTATCCCCCCGACCACACCCCCAACTCTCTACCACCCCCTCAAGAACCTACCTTCAACCACCCAACCCAAAACCCACCTAACCCCAACCCATACAAATCCCATACCTACCTGGCCAACTCAACCCACCCAAACCACTACCCGACCCAAAGCCCAAAATCTACGCAGCAAAATCTACCCAAAACCTACCCAAAGCCCAAAATCTACCCACACCCATCCAAACCCACCCAAAGCCCAAAATCTACTCCCAAACCTAACCCAACCCAAAGCCCAAAACCCACCCCACCCAACATCCAAACCCACCCAAAGCCCAAAATCTACCCAAACCCAACCCAACCCACTCCCAACCAAACTCCACCCCAAACCCAACACCTCCACCCCAACCAAACCCCACCCAACACCCCACCCCACCACCCAACACCCAAACCCACCCAACCCAACCCATACCCATATAAACCCAAACCGACGCTGGCCGACATACGACGGGACGCGGCCCATGCCCAACACACTGGCTCCACACCTCCGACTGATGCGTTGGCTGCAGAAGAACCGACACTCTGCCATTGCATTGCGGGAGTCAACCTTCGCTGCCCCCGCCCATATTTTTCCATTTTATACTTATCTACCCACCCAAACACCATAAAACCTACCCACCCAACCCGACTTGCCCTATTTTACTCCTCTATCCTCTTCAAGCTTTTTCAAATTACGCCAATTTACTCATTATTTCCTAAAATGTAAATTCCTACCCAAACCCCCATTCTCGCTTAATACCATTCAAACGCACAAAATAAAAGTTCCGAGTTTACCTGCATCGTGACATTTACACGCTGCCGTGGTGGGATGGGTGGTGGTGGTCCAAACCGGTCCAAATTTCTCTCGCCTTCCCGCCGTGCCATGGCTCCACTTACTGTTGGGGTCTCGCTAATCAATCGCACGCCTTCCTCTCACTGGGCCCGCAAACAACTCACTCCTCCAGTAAGCAAAATAGCTCCACCTCACTCAATAAACCTCCAATTCAACTCTCCACGCCGACATGTTTAATTTGGTTTTCAAAATAACAAAGTGACAATGACAAGCCGTATTTTTTTTTTATAGGTTTTTCGTAATTTCTTTAACCGATATTTCCGCTTTTTATTTTGCCCTAATGAATCCCAGATTCGGGTCCTCTTAACCGACATCGGTCATGTAGAATCGCGCCCATCACTTTTTCTCGCCAACTTTCCCCCATTTTTTTTTGCCCTTATTTACCATTTGCTCCCTTTTAACCACATATCACTCTATATCCACTCCTTTGCTCGAACTATATTTGTTTACCCCATTTATTCGGCCCGACTCCAAGGCCTCAATCCTACCTATTTCTTCCAAACTCTAAGGCATTTCAATTTACCTATTCCGGCCCGACCCAAGGCCTCAACCTACCTATTCGGCCTCCCGACCCAAGGCCTCAACCTCCATCATTCGGCCCGACCCAAGGCCTCAACTCCTACCATTCAAGCCCGACCCAAGGCCTCAACCTACCTATTCGGCCCGGACTCCAAGGCCTCAACCTACCTATTCGGCTCCGACCCAAGGCCTCAACCTACCTATTCGGCCAAGGCCTCAACCTACTCTATTCTGCACCCACCCAAGGCTCGCCAACCTACCGACATTCGGTTCCACCCAAGGCTCTCGCAACCTACCTATTCGCCCGACCTCAAGGCCTCCCTCAACCTACCCATTCGGCCCGACTTCCAAGGCCTCGCCTACCCACTGCCCGACCAGTGTTCGCCCTACTCCTACCGGCCTCGACCCAAGGCTCCGCCTAACCTCGCCCCACCCATTTGCCTCCAACTTGCCTACTCCCATCGGCACTCACCAAGGCCTCAACCTACCCATCCAAGGCCCAACTACCAAGGCCTCACCCAAGGCCTCAACCTATCCCGCCCGACCAAGGCCTCACTCCTAAATCCCTATTTAGTTCAACCCAAGGCCTCGCCTCTACCCACTGCCCACTCTAAGGCTCTGCTCTAATAAACTGCCCGACCAAGGCCTCGCCCCTACCCTACCGAACTTGGCCCGACTCCACGGCCGTGATCACCAATACCATACCCACAATCAACGCTTTATTTTATCCATCCATCCTGCACGCTTTTGTTCCATCGAGCTCACTATGATGCTCATGTAGTTGCTGTAGCATGATTATGGTCCTCGATTTGATCGTGTTCATCAACTTGCTTTAGACGTTGAGACCGTGACGCTTATCTCAACCAAAACCAACCATGTATTTCCAGTATCATGCTGTAACATGCCTAAACGCCTTCGTAATCTATACCTTACCCGTTATATACCCCAGAGCTTACTTCCTATGCTTTCGATACGTGGATTATATCACCTTTGTTGGATAAACTATCGACCTTTGCTCTACGCATCATTGGTTTGCTTGCCAAATCATGTACCCTAGTCGTACTATTGATTTTTACCATGCGCGTCTGCTTCTGACCTACTCCCACCATCTTACCATCCCTTCTACCCCATTTACTCCTTTATCAACCCTATCCTCGATTTCCGTTCACCAATCTGATAGATTTGAGGATTACCTATACCCTTTAAATGTGGGAAACCACTTATATTATTGTCCATGCAGCCTTCATAAAAACAAGCTACACGATAATAGGGCCAATGTAGACACCAAATTCCAGGTCTTACGACCCTCGTGGACCCGCATCCCATCTCGCAACTCCAACCTCATCACCTAAACCTATACACTATTTATTAATTACCTTTGTGAATTGATAAATCCACATCACCTTACCTCGCCACCTCATTTCTCGCCACCTCATCACTGACTCAGCCCCAACCCTAAACTAACCCACTGGTAAAACCTATGACTTGGTCTGTACATTCTTTTCCACATCCATAACTAAGGGACCTCCTTACTCGCACCCAAAACCGATTCCTCTACCCACTGACTCCGGCTTCCAACAATCGATCTCTCTCTGAGAAAAGCAATGTGCAAGGTATAAGATTATTTACCAAAAATAGCTCTACTTTTTTCCTTACTGATACGGCTTCCTACTCGACTCAGCCGTTTGTTACGTAACCGCCTCATCGTTCCTATAAATGGGCTCCCAAACCAAAAACAAAGGATCGAATTTCATCTATTCTTGGATCAGTGGTCGAATGATTTTTGAATCAACAGAGATCATGGGAGCGAAAAGCAGTCCAGATCTTCACTGGCTCGGCTAAGCTAGAGACGAGCGGGAAATACTGTAAGTGTTTACAACAAAGGAGATCAACTTGCATCTTCACAAACCAAGTAAGTCACATCTCGTATGTCCTCAAGTTATAACATTTCTTATGCTCTTGAATCACAAACCCTCCTAATCCATTTCTCAATCCACTACCAAAGCATGGCTATCAGATCTAACTATCATTCATTTACCTCTCATCATCTCATTTCACTAATACCACCTATATACAAATTTTTATAAACAAACACAACTATTCCCACAAAGCAACTAACTCTACAAGCATCTGAGAACTCCACGCAGACAGCTATCAAGCAACTCGCATCAAGTTATCGCGAACCGCACGTTCCTCCGATCAAAACCAGAAACCATCCTTTCCCTACCTGGGCTTCAACGATTTTGATGAACATAAAGATTAAAAGAGGATTTGAGAACCATTTGATAATGAAATATTATGTGTGCAACCTATGGAAGATTTATTCTTCATGAAGAATATTAGAAGAAAAATTGCAACATATACGTTGTAAGGAGATGATGGTATAACCAAAGTAGAAATAAAGGAGATTAGAGTTACCAAATACCATGATTATTCGAGTGATGATTTAGCTACAAGTAAATATCAGTGCATAACAAGAAATAAGAAGAACACACAAGAGCAGTTGCCTTGTTAGTGATCAAGATATTTTTTAAGCATGGGGGTTTCACCTTAGTAAGGTGATACATAATATGTGTGATCATACAAGGGGTAATTTTAATTTATATTTTTTACACTATTGTAGAGTATGAATATGGGTTGTAGTGTAAAAGGGGTCCCGATAATGAGATTATGTAGGGAAAAATCCTCAAAATAAGGGGTAATGTTTAGATTCTTATGATCACACATGTTTTGGACATTCCTTGTGAAGTGACCCCTGTGGTTTTAGGAATGAAAAAGATAAAAGGTTGTGAGAATCCCGTAGAGACAGATATCCCCATAAAAGAGGATAAAGATGTATGAAGTAAAGAGAAAGAGTAAAACTATCCATTGAAGGTGACTCAAAATTTTAAAGATGGAAAGAAAAACGAAGAGAATTTGGTGAAAGAATTAAATTGTGACGATAAGAAGATAATTGAATACCATCCATGTGAAGTGGAATAAGGAAAAAAAGTGAAGAATGTAAATAGGGTAGGGATTGAGGTTGATAAAATTGAGAATGAGCCGGTGATAGTCCATCATGTGAGCACAAGATATGATGAGAATGAAAATTTGGATAGAACATGCTTATTTGACATGATAAAGAGGTGGAAATAAATGTTTGCGGTAAATCTTGAGTTCAATAATGTTGTTAATTTGTGTGCGGGAACATCAATGCATAAAATGGAAATGGAGATGAACATGTTTAATTTATGCTAGCACACTCATGTGGATAAGAAAGTGAGACAAGAGGACCTTAAAATGAAGATTTTGTTTTCAGTAGTTAGAGATATTTGATATCGATATGACAACATTAGAATATTTCCTTCAAGTTTACATGTTGTCCCATATTTTTGCATGGAAAAATTTCATCGAAAACATGACAACTATACCCCTAGTGTCAAAATTTTCATGTCATACCCTCCAAGACACCCCGGATCAACTTACCCTCGGTGTCAAGTCCAATATTTTCCTTCAATATCCCATCATGAAAGTCATCAGATGATTTAGGAAAATCAAGATCACTCAAGTATGTTGGAGAAATGGTTTTCAAGGCAAGTTTTCAACAAACTTAGAAAGGGATTTCATCAGCCTTTCTAAGCCAAGTGCACCATCACAAAAGTAGTACAAGAGGCTCATTTTCATCATGGAGATTTATCTAGGATCTATGAACATCAAAGAACTAATTTAGGAAAAATCTGGAAGATTTTGGAGGTTTAGGAGCCAATGAACCAAAAGTGGGTTTTTGGGCCTAAAGGAGCTACTCGCACCGTAAAGAGTACCTGAAATTCGAGGAGTGATTGGGCTCTGGAATGAGTTATGATCCAAAAAGATATTATTGGAAAGAAATTTTAGTCCCATACATGTTGTAGAAAACAAATCATCTTCAAGTACCATGCATTTTTCAGGCCAACTCATTATTTCCATGCACAATGATAAGTAATCATGATTTTATGGATCTTTTTAAGCGTGTTTCAGTCAGAATCAAGCCTTGAGACCCTCAAAAATCTTAAAACATATTTTTCATGTAAAATCATATAAATAAGCTCCCAAAAACTTATTCGGGGCTCAAGTTATGACCTTTTCAAGTCGGCTCTCAAGGTGCATGCTCTTCGGTACTTAGTCAAATTTCCAAAGGGACACATGTCAAGTTGAGGTTGAGGCACATTTTCATGTCCCATTGCACCTTACCAAAGGGACATGAGGTGCAAAAAAATTGTGCCCTCCCCTCATTTAGCCTTTTGGTCACTCATATGACTTGACGCTCACCTTTTAGCCCCCTTTAGTGACTGGTTTGACTTGCTCTCCCACCTAACCATGCATGTGTGCCACTTGTCAAACTAGGAGAAAGGTGAATTTTAATGTCTATATTGCACCAAAACAAAGGGACATGAGGTGCTAAAAAATGTGCCCCACCATCTCCCTTCACATTCCAATCTATAAATACCAGAAAACTTAGCCATTTTTGCATTCTCTCCACCCCACACCCTCTGTATGCTGCCGGAATGCTGGTGAAATTTTTCTAGAGATTTAATATGCCATTTTTGTCCTTTAATAATCTCATGAAGTCTTCCATAATCTGAAAGATCAAAAAACATGAAAAAATCCATTTTTTAATCAAACGAAAATGAAGATTCTTACTTGAAATGACTTTGAAACCATCTATTTTTTGCAATCATCTATTTTTTTAGAGGACATTAGAATCCAAGCAATAGATTTCACATACATGCCCCAGATTTTTTTTAGTGAAGAAACCCCAATTTTCTCGTGGCAAAATTTTAAATTTTAAAATATCCATTTCAAGGCTTGGGTTGATGTGAAATTTAGAGGTGCAATGAAGAGAAAAAAATCCATATGGGAAAAGTTTGTTTCCTCAAAAATCGAGGTCCCAAACCCCACTTTCCAAACATAGTAAGCTTCCTACATGGGTACCTGCTATTTTTGGAAAGTCTATGCAGAAAGTGGTTTTGAAGAATGATGTACACATAGGTATTCTAGAAGAACAATCTCAGTGGGTAGAGCTAAAAAAGGTGAAAACGCCCACTTACTAAAAATAACAAGTTCCCTATATGCCATTAGATATAAAGAGTAAGTCATCTCAAAGAGAAGTCTAGTTGGATGTAGTGTACACATGGGTGATTGAGAAAGCTAACTTCACTAGTCAGGGCCGAGAAGGGTGGCAATTTTTCATTTAAAAAAATAGTAAATCCCCATTTTTGAGAACAAAGAAGTATTTCAAAATCCACATAAATAAACTTGATAGAAAGGGTTTTCTTCATTGTCAACAATGGTGTACTCATAAGTGTTCATGTCTTACTTTCTCAGTTGATATGGGAGATCTCAACAGTGTCTTTCGACATTCATCCTACAGTCTAGATTTTTACGAATCTTGTGTGAAGAGGAGTGTGTAATCATCATCATCAAAATGTTCAAGTTATGCTCCATCAGAACTTTCAAAACAATGTGGCCATGTTATAAAGGTCATAGTAGGATTGGTTTCAAGTTTCAATCTCTTTAGAGGGTATCGTCATGAGTGACGCTCGTAGTCACCAAAGGAATCATTCAACAATGTTTCTAAACACTTAGTTAGGGTGTTTATGCGTCATCTAAGGAAGTTTTCTCATGGTGTGAAGCATTCAAGGTTCACAATTCATCATTGCATCAGAGCATTTCATTGATTCATTCAGTGGAGTGGAGCTGATCTTCATCAGAGACAGAGTGTTCTTCATCCATGCTTCAGAGCATCCTCTCCCTCCTTTTCTCTTTCTCCCTCTTCTTTCTCTCTCCTTTCTAATTCTTCATTGGGATTCATCATTGTATTTCATCCTATTCACTTAAGTGACCTATTTTAAAATTGTAAAAGTATTTTCTCAAAATTATAAGAGAAATACTTAATTTATGGAAAATAAAAGGTCACAAGTGGAATATGGAACATGAAGAGTCATGTGAGGGAGGTGAAAGGACAATTGACATTGCTATAAATTGGGATGGCCTCTCCATTCCAAAGGATCCAGATTTTAAGAATTTATACTCTGTAGCATTATGAATTGTTGTAGCTTGATTGAAGCTTTGTATTCATCACTACACATGGAATAAAGGCTACATTTCTTATTTTCCCTTTCCTTGTATTTCCTCTATTTCCTCTTATCATACAACTTTGTGAATGTCAATAAATGAGAAAAGAGTTTGTGGCTTTTCTTGATAAGGAGATTTCTGAAACTTTGTGTTCATGATCTCATCTTGTCTTGATGTCTATAACAAGGTTGTTATTCTTCTATATTGAATGTTGAACTACTCTGGTTATTGGGTGTGAACTCTGCAATTTTCTACTCACGACAATAACTCCCCTTTCCTAATTTCCCTCCTTCTCCCTAACTCGCTGTAATTTCCTCCCTTGTACCCATGTATAAGCATTTTGCCATAGGTTTAGTGGAGTGTCCCTGTGTGATCCCCAACCTATTTGGCCACCCATAACATTTATATTAGGATTAGATTAGTTACATTCAATAATGGGAGTTGTACCATTTAATGCAAAGGGGTGTAGCCCGTGAACATTGGTGGAGACACCTAATTTTCCATACTGAAAAATTTTCTCACCAACATTGACATAATAGAAACGGAGATTGGGGTAGAAATGGTTTCATTCAAAAGGATGTACTCAAAGAGGACATAAAAGTTAAAATACATTCAAAACAATAGTTGGAGTTAATAGAGAATAATATCATAATAGAAATCAAAGGATATTGGGAATAATAAGAAAATATTCTCTATAGGACAATGGTTGTTGCAGAAGGTATGCATTCACTCTCCGTATTTAGAGATGGGTAAAGAGTGAATTCGTAAGAGGAAGATTTCAAAAACAAAATTGGTGGAGGTTGATATAAAAGAGTATTTGAATAACAAGAAAAGAGGAAAAATGAAACCCATGTTTCTACCTTGTTTGATTATTTTGTACATAAATTTAAAAAATGTATTAAAACAAGGGAAAAATTGAGAATAAAAATAAGATAATAATGATAGACTCTAAATTGGTTTTAAAAGTATTGATTATACAATAGTTGGATTTTGACAGAGTGAAAGTAGAAACCATACCTTGATATGTGTACCTAATTTATTGTTAGAAAAATTTGAAGTTGAGGATATGCTCAAGAATCAATAAAAATGAAATCTATAAGTTTGAATAAAGACTTCTAGAAATAATGGAGGGTGATGACATCGGTATCATATCGATCATTGTTAATGGTTTTTTTCATCAATAATGGCTTTGTTGACTATAATGAATTGAAAATTGAATGGAACCTCGATGACGCCTAGAATTCAAGGTGATACAAATCCAATAAGACCTACGGACACGCTAACACATCACTCAGCCCTAGACTGAAAGCGCTCACCCGAAGTGCGCAAAGGTACCAGGTCCCTCCTTAGGGTTGCTGTTGCAGGATGTTAACATGATGAAGACTTAAAAATGAAATTCCATAACTAACACATCATTCTACAGAGCATACCAAATCTATTTATAAGGGAGAATATAACTAAATATTAACCATGATGAGATCAAAAACATACTAGATTCAGATACATACAGAACTAACACTTAGATTCAGCCAATATCCTCCATTATATTAAATGCAATAAGTATACAGAAGCTTCATTACAATATCAGTAGTATGTATGCACGTAGTAGCATAATCTCTCTATGTATGCACACACATCTATATCTCTGTATATATCAATCTCTCTATTACATAGTTTACTACATACTTATAAGGGTGGGGACTTGCCCTTCACCGCTTATCTATTCCCAAAATAGGTCACATGCTATTATTATCCCACACATAGCATTACAAAATAGCCACACATGAAGTGCACTAACAATAGACTACGGTAGTTAATCGACAAGAGTAGATCTATTTTCAGCCTGTGTCCATGTAAATAGCTTGTAGCTAATCCTCCAAAAATAGCCAATGTGGCGCGCATGTCTCTACCTTGTGTGTGTGCTCTACACATCATCTCTAAAAATAGACCTTCATGAGCGAAAATGGCTAAGTCCTGGAAGATGAACTTCTACTCCGCACGTGTGTTCTCCCTATCCATTCATACATTTGAATATGACCGTTTTTCCCACTGAATTCTTGTGTGCTTTCTGTCAAGTGTTCTCTGATCAACATTACCCCACACTAATTTCATTGTCACCCAAAAATGGTCATCTCCAAAACTAAAGTAAATAATTTGAATGGAAAGAATAAAAAGAATTTTCTTTATAAATAAAGAATAATGTCTATATAATGACTTCATCTTCTTTCAACTCAAGGACCAACTTCAGGATATTGCTCCTTTATTTCTACCTCCAAGGTCTGCCACTCAGTGAGCGCTTCCTCTACTTTTTCTAGAATGTCCACAGCAATGGACTCCAGTTCATCCTTCGCAATCTCCCCTTTTTCATTCTGCAAGACCAACACAATGCTGGACATTGCAGTCATCCTTCCCTCTAGCAAATCCATCTTCTACGCAATGAGCTTCCCAAGCTCTTCCAGCCGATTCTTGTGTGGTTCTTGGGCTTGCTAGGGACTCACTTCTTGTTTAACCATTGCTAACCTTCTGCATGGCCCAATGTGTCATCCTTCATCACTTTCTAGACCTCATTGTTCTCCTCCAAGGTTTTTATGTTGATTAGCACCTCTGGAGCTATACAGATGTTCAAGGCTTGGTCTGCCTTTGTTAGTTCTTCCCACAACACTTGCAACAATCCTTCATATGATGTAATCTTTCGCATCACTGAAGCCTTTTCTCGCTCTGCCTCTTGTGTTGGATCCTTTGGTGCCGCATGCATAAAGGTTCATCTTCAAGCAATAGGTCCACCAATGTACCACATAGTGTATCATTCAAGGAAACATCTTGGTACCTTTGGCTCTAAGTGTGGCCTAGCTCTTATGACATTATCACCAATTTCCTCTGCGATGCTGATAAATACAGAGTTATTTTTTCTGTGCTAAGTATCTTTCCTATGTTAGGTGTGCTATTTCCCATCCTTAGTTTTGATCTCTTCCCTTAATGCCCTAATTGTGGCAACCTTGTCCATATTCCACCCTTCCACCTCTGTTGAGAATTTGACCAATGCATTGCTCACTTGTTCATCTGACATAACAATAGGCTTTACTGTCATGTGTCTATCCTGAGGTGTCTTTTTCAACCTCCTTGATACGCATGAATCCTCACACACATCAAAATATGGTTCATCCATGTGTGTGCATTGACCATGATAATTGCTTCCTTGTGCGCACTATTGCCATATCTTCATCCATTAATTCCCAGCCATATAATTCCTTTTTGTGTCAGTGTTCTCTAGAAATAGGCGCTAACAATTTTACCCATGTCCTCAACATAACCCATGGATGGTGGAATGTGCTCCCACTTGTTCTTCTAGACCTAGGTTGCTTAGGAACTTGAGCTTCCAGATTTGGGACTTGTGTTTCCATGTCTTGAGTAGTCTCGGTAACTATCTCATCTAGTCCCGTTTCCTCCTCTTCTCCTTTATTCATTTCTTCATCTTTTTGTTCTTATATGTTCTTTGGAGGTATAGGAGAATTAGGTGTGCTTTCCTTCGACTCTTCCACCTCCTCATTCAATTTTAGTTTCCTTCTCCTTTTCATGGTTATCTCCTTTTGTGGAGAGAGTCTGGGTGATTTTTGCACTATTTGTGGAGTAGTACCTTGGGTCCTTGTTCTCCTGAACACTCTCTTAAATATGTGCTCTCCTTAGACTGCATCTAAGTCCTCATCATCCCCCTCTTGTGGCTGAGGTGGTGTAGTTGCATGCTCATCTTCATCCTTATTCGTAGGATGTCTTTTGCCTCTATGTTCCAAAACACCACTATCTTCATGCTCATCCTCCTCATCCTCTACTTTAATTGGCTCTATGGGCTTAGGCACTAGAATTTTCTCCATGGTATGCTTACCCTTTGGTGGTTCTAGAAGTGTGAACTCATCTTCTACATACTTGTTATTCTCCAACTTGGGCTTCATTTGAGGTACACCAGTGCTAATCCAACATCTCCCACAACCAAACTTACTGGTTTAATGCTCAATACATTTGAAATTAACCTTTCAATATATGCACCCCATCTTAAATACACGTATTTATTTCTTATCATGTGGTAGTCATAATCTACCTTGTCCGCATTGAACGTTAGGCATCAGGCATTTGAGAACCTATGTATCGACATCCTGGAAGTACCTCAGGCATGAAGGAATATGGTAACTTACACCAAGGGCTCCATGCTCCATCCGCATGGTGAACCATGCTATGTAAAAGTGCTGGTATACAGTGAACTAAACTGCCTTTCTAACCACCAAAGGCAAGTCCTTGGGGATTCTCCATTCTTCTTCAAAGGCCGCACGGAGCATATCATACCACTTCTTAGCCCTTTTCTTGACTTGTTATGTCATGGATCCTTCACACAAGTAATTTTTAAGCATTCTGTAGGTTACTTGTGGTCTATTGGATACTCCCATATCTTCTCTTTATGTCCATCAAGTACTCCCATCTCCATGAACACCAATGACAACATAATAAATCCAAAGCTGATATTTCCTCTTGTGCATGATTCTTTGACTATCATCTCTATAATGTAGTCTAAAATATTGTAGACTAGCCCTTTAGACATCCTCTTAGCAACATGTGGCCACATGGTGTTCACTTGTGACCACCTTTCCTGGTCATTTAGCTTTGTAACAAGATGTGCGCATTACTTACACAACCTGCTGGATACTTCTTAAGTTTATCTATGTCCATTCCACGTAGACCCTTTGTATACCTCAGCTCCTTTTTGGTCTCCAAGATTGCAACCTTGTCTCATTAAATAATCTCTCAAATCATTCTCCTATGCCCTTCAATCCTATTACCGTGGAGATTAATGCGGCTGAAATTTGGCTCTACGTCCTGCAAAGTAGAAAAAATCTTCATGCACTCGATCATGAGCCACTAGTACAAGGGCTCATATTTCCCAAAGTAAGGGAGCTCGTATAGCTGGTAAACTCCAATCTTCTTCAAGAGCTTCTCACCAACATCATCATACACCGACATGTCTTCCACCATGCGTTTATTCATCTTTGTGTTCAACAAGGCATCAAGCTCCTTCTTATTCTTTGTGGTATGGTGGTTGTACTCACTCACCTTTCTTCTCCTTATGTGAGAATCCCACTCTTGGCCTATGATAACCCCTTTTGGATATTGCATTTTAGAAAAATTGATTTGGGAGCCATCTCCTCTTCTTCTACGACCACCTTCTTCTTTCCCTTCACTCTGCTGCAACTGCTTTCTTGGGTGCCATTTCTACCTTACAATCCTTTGTAGATACTCACCTCTTAAATTCTGCAATGTGTGAATCAAACCCTAGCTCGATTCAATGTGCCCTAGGTGAAATCATGTGCCTCGCTCCTCTCTGTCGCCTTGCTTCACTCAAACCATTCACCACTAGGGACACAATCTCTTTCTATGCACAAGATCTCTTCATCATGACTGGTTACACACCTTTCACACCTCAATTTGATCACTCGGATCTTCACACTTAGCTCTTGTTCAAATACTCTTAATCGTAAATGGTAAAAAATGAACTCGCATCCCATTCTTATATAAATTTTTAATTTTTTGATGCATTCATTGCTCTTTCACCTACCAAATATCCTCTCATTAATTGACCAATTTTGTTCTTTCCACGCTGTAGATATTCGTACTCCCAGCCTATAACCTTCTAGCATGCCTTCCTACCCTCTGGTCACAAAATTCTCTTCAACATGCTTCCTTGCGCCCGAGTACCTTGTCACTACACCTTCCACTGGTAGTTTTTATGGCCTCTGCTTACCTTGCGTTATACTTTCCCTTCATTCATCTCCATCTTTGGTCACTTTTTAGAAGCAATCCTTTGGCATGAAAAACACCCGTAGCATCTTATTCCTTTCACCTTTCAACTCCCACAATCTTGTACCTAGATATCGATAACCACCCCACACTAAAAGTATGTGCAGTCCTCTACGCATAAACATGCTTCATATAGTAATTATATTCATGTGCACAAGCATGCTTATTACACAAGAACAATAACTAAATTGACAAAGCATAACAACTAGGAAGGAAATACATTAAGGAAATACAAAATTGAAAACCTAATCTAAATGGAAATATTGCCTTATTACAAACACCAAGAAGACTTATTTATAGTAGGGCTTCACCTACTTCCGTTAAAGTAACTGGGTAGCTGTGTTCCATCAAGTGAATTTATCTAGAAAGCACCTGTTTCAAGGATGTAAGTGATAACATATGGCCCCAACCAATGTACCTTAATTTTTCCTGGATGGCACAAGAACTTAGAGTCATAGAGAAGTACCATTTTTCCAATCTCAAACTCCTTTTCCCTTATGTTTCTGTCATGCCATGCTTTTGCCTATCCTTTTCTTACTTCTAACTCAAACGTGCTATGGCTCGACACTCATCTAGCTTAATGATCTTTTCAATCCGTTGTTCTAAAGCTTTCTCATCAACTAGGCCTCCAGCATGTGTGTAATACGTAAAGAAGGTAACATAAATTCCATAGAAGAACAACTTCTGTGCCAAACACTAACTGAAATGGTGTGGCTTTGTTCAATCTTTTATATGTTGTTCGATATGCCCAGAGTAATGCAGAGACTTTATTATCCCAATCCTTTCTTCCAACATCACATATTTTTGTCAATGTCTGGCTCAAAATTTTGTTGAAAACTTCAACGGTTCCATTTTCTTGAGGATGATAGGGTGTATTCTTATGGTGTGCAATCATGAACTCATCCAATAAATTATGATTGTCTCATTAAGAAAATGTGTGCCCCTACCACTTTGGTCAAACTTAAAGGACATCCATACCTTGTAATAATATTTTCCCATAGAAATTGGGAAGTTGATGTAGCGCCGTGATAGTCCTTGGTAGGTGCTACTTCTGCCCACCTTGTCAGATAGTCTATGCAAGTTATAATGTAGCATGATCCAGTTCTATGCGCAGCTGGTGAAATAGGACCCACAAAATATATAACCCATTTCTCAAACGGTTTTTGCGCTAGTAATAGTCTCAAAGGCATTTCATCTCGTTGACCTAGTTTTCCAAGATGTTGACAATGATCACATGCCTTACAAAATTCCTTACAATATTTATAGAGGGTCTCCCACCATAATCCAGTGAGTAGAATCTTGCATGCTGTGGCATCACCAACATAGTGGCCACCTGTAATTCCACCATGAGATTCTTCCATAATACCTGTGCGCTCATGTTCCAATACACAATGACATAATACTTCATCTCGACCCAATGATTAGCATATAACATATGCAGGTGACACAGTATAGCAACTTTTTTTTCTAAGGATTTCATTCCTTCTGGTGCCATCCCTATTCATAGAAAGACAACAATGTCCTCTAGTTCTAATGGCACTCGTTGTAACATGTATAACTGTGTATTTGGCATAGTATCCTTAATTTCTGTGCTTCTTCTCCTGACTGTATTATTGATAGATGGTCTAGTCTAGAATTACTTTTTCCTAGTTTTACCATAACTATGAAATCAAATTCTTGAAATAAGAGCACCCATCGACATATGTGCCCTTGTAAAACATGTTTATTTACCAAATACTTCAATGTCATGTGATCTGTATAAAATATGAATGGTGTAGCTAGTAGGTACTAGCGGAATTTATGTAGTGCATAGATCATTGACAAAGCTTCGTGCTCTGTAGTTGTGTAATTCTGTTATGTAGGAGTCATCTTTCTACTAGCAAAATAAATAGGATGATCTACAATACCTTCTCCAGTTGAGCCAACACCACACCAATGGTCATGCTAGAGGCATCAACATGTACATGAAATGGTTTGTCCCATGAAGGAAAACATAGAATAGGCATGGTAGTAATTTTCTCCTTTAATGTCTTGAATGCGCACTGCTACTATTCTCCCCAGTAGAACATACCTTTCCCCTTCAGAAACTCTTCTAATGGTGTGTGCAACTTTGGCATAACCTTTGATAAAATTTCTATAATATCCTATATGACCCAAGAATCCATGCACCTCACTTTGACTAGTAGGCTCCCTTAGGCCTATAATGATTGCAACCTTTGTTGGATCAACCAAAAACCCTCCTTGCAGATTAGGTGTCTTAAAAGTATCCCAAATGGTGTAGCAAATATGCACTTCTTGATGTTCAAAGAGATACTCAACTGTCTACACCATTCAAACATTAAGCGCAGATTGTCACAATGATCCTTAACTAATCCATACACCATCCAATTGTCTAAATATACATGTAAGAAGTTGTGAATAAATTCCTTGAACGCTTGGACAACTATGCATGAAAATACAAGCAGTGCATTTTTTCAAACCAAAGGGCATTACAAGATAAGCAAAGTTACCCCATTCAAGAGTAAATGTAGTCATTTCTTGATCCTCCGGGTAATCCTAACTGATGATACCGAGAGAACCCATATGTAAACGAATATATTTTGTGCCCCGCAACTCCTTTTAGTATTTCCTCGTTGAATGGCATAGGAAATGGATTAGTTACACATGCAGCATTCAGCTCCATGTAGTTCGTGCATATTCTAATCCATCCATCCTTCTTGATATCGATCACCATTTGACTAACCCATTTCGAATCATCAATGGGCTTGATAATCTCAAACTTAAACATGTTATCAATCTCTTCTTTGACATTTTTGTGCAAGTTGGGGTTCATCCTGTAGGGTCTCTTTATAACTGGGCACACTCCCTCTTTAATATTTATCTTCATCTCCCCTAATGATTCATGCACACCTTTAAGTTCATGGTACCCCCTAGGAAATAAGTCCTGGTAATCCCTTAGTAACTCTATGATTTTTTCCACTTTAGAGTCTGACCAATAGTCTCCAATTATGGCTTCCTTAGGCTCAATATTTGTTCCAATATTCACCCATTTTGTCTTCATAGGTTCATGATAGGCGCGCGTGGTCTTATCCGCACTGTCCAATACCTCACGCCTCCTGTTGAATGGTTTACATCTAGATTATCTACTTCTTCGTCATCCACTAAGTAGACCATTTTTCCTTTCTCTTTCTCAAGGAAAGCGTGTTGAAGCAATGTTACATCGGCCTCTGGTTCATCATCAAGACACGCTCCTGATTCTTCTTTATCTAATAACTCCTGAAGGAGTTCTTTAGCCTGGAACTATCCCCCATAGTTAAGTGCTTGATAAATTTCAATGCTTCTTCTACTAGAGGCTTTGTAGAAAAGAAGTCAAATGTCTAGGCCATTCACGTAATTAAATTCTACCAATTTCAAGATCTCTATGGAGTTTTGTATATACATACCAAACACACAAAGCAACCTCATAAAGTGGAATAAAACCATTGCACCCATAGTGAAAGTGGTAAAGCTTCCTTCCCTTTTATCCAGTCTCACACTTTTGAATGTGGCACTCGAACAAGATGATTCTGTGATAAATGCAAATTTGAGTAGGTGCATTTCTCCTAAAGAACCTAGTAGTAAGAGCAATCCCAATTTCATTCCTGTTATCCAAATAGCTCTCCTAGTGATTTGGGTAACTTGCATACACATTCTGGCTCTAAGTTATTCATTGCAATATTGCGCATGCTCAAGATCACTTGACACATTCCCTTGGTCACAGTTTCCTTACGTGCCCCTTTCCTTTCTCTCCTTCCACCTCTCCCTTGCGCCCATCTTCCGTGCATTCGCCTTCTTCCTAGTCAGCTTCTTCCCTTCCTGCACACCTCACACTTGCTTCAATCGGCTAAGTCCCTGGCCTCCTCACGCGCCATGCCCATTAATTTTTAATAGTTACACCTTGACCATGCGTTCTCTACTCACCAGTTTTCTTCATTTTCCCTCGTAAGCCCTTATCGCGCCTTCCTCTATTTTCTCTGCTACCCTTTTGTTGCACCCTTCGTGCTAGATCATCTTTTGAGATGCTTAAGTGTGTCACATGCAACCACCAAAGTGCGCCAACAGGGTGCCAAATCCTTGCAAAAATCAATGATTGATACGTGGTAGAAACAAAAAGTATTCACATAGTTGGTCATTATTTCAGCCAATTCACATGAGCCACGTGTTTTGCATGTGCTGACGGCTCTGACATCTTCTAACAGCCATATATTTTGCTACAAAGCTCAGATCGGTGTACACTTGGACTTGTCAGAGAGCTACTGACATCAACTACAGTGATAGAAGTTCAAATTCAAATTTTGGCAGATCTGGTAGGTGAGAAATGGGAAAACATATTTATGAGCATTAATGAGTAGATCTGATTACTCCAACCACCTGATTTGATATGACCCGCCCTCTCCACATAACTCCAGGTGGATTTACAGAATTGAATGCTTCTTGTTGGTGGTTGTGTTTCAAATTTGGATTTTCCCTCCTTCCCTTCTTCCTCCATGGATTCATCTATAAATGTAAGAGTAAGGCTCATTTGTTATGTTGGACACTCTAGATCCTTACGCGTTTTGCTAAGGACTCCATTTTTTCTGTATTTTGAGTTGCAGACCTCTATGTTTGGCTCTTGCATGTGGATATTGGCCTCCATCATTGTAATAATTTTGTGGATTTCTAGAAGTCAGAAAGCATCATTTTGTGACTATTCTTTTTCCTAATGTGTTTGAATTCCTCCTTCTTGCCTTTTCTCTTTGTTGTATGTTGGTTGTGCTATTTTAGGTCCCTTGCAATTCCATATCTAGTTGTGTTCCATGAAAATGATCTAGTGAATACGTGCTTTAGTTATGCTACTTGCCTAGCCTCCTTTCACACATTTCCCTTCATTGTCACTCAAACCAGGATAGTGTTCATCCATCTTTTCTAGTGATTTCACCTTTTAGTGTAGTTTCTTTCACTTTATCCTTCTATCCATGGCCCCTTGGAATTATTAGATTAGTTTCCCTTCAAAGCACTAGGAGTACCAAAGTAGTAGCAGTAGAAATAGATAGAGGAACTAGACTTCTCTGGAGATCCATCCCAATCTCGTAAGGTCCCACAACTTGGGGATGGTTCCATTGTGGTCTCAAACACCTCGACCTTTCTCGAGATCCGAGAGGCATGGGTGCACATTTGAGTAACCAAAACTTCTGCACACCATGGGACCAAAATTGAAAGCTCAAATTTCTTATCTCTAAGTTTTGGTGTGTGGACTTAGTGTTTCAACCTTTAGAGGCTCATTTCAACACATCCGCGACTCCCAATATTTTAATATCTCTGTTTAGTGAGTCTTGACCACCTTTCATGAGAAGAGTGCACAAAAGAAGAAGTGTAAAATGAAGATTATTTTAAATACCTCCTCTATCCCCGAGAATATTTCATTCCAGAAATCCCTCGCGTGCATCTCTATCCCTAGCGTGTTGCGCCCACTCAACTCCTCTCAAAATAGATAACTGCGTGCCTGTGTAATGGCGCATCAAAGCAACCTCCTCCATTAAGAAACTTTACAAACTTTATTGTAGGAGGGAGTCCTCATCGCTACAATGGAAAAGTGATATGCAAATGGGAATCTCAAGTAAGTTTTCCTCACCCGACTTGGTGAGAATAAAGTCACCGGTGGGGATTGAATATCGTGGGATGTAAAACACATGTAACTCGATTTCTTCACACATGATGATGTAGTGGAAATTATGAATCTAAGGCAAAGAAGGCCCTCCTAACCTAAACTAGTGTGATAGATCGATATATCAAGGATGGGATGGGCTCAAGGAGGCTCAATCAATTTCGAGCTTGATTTGGTAATGGATGGAATATGTGGAAAATGTGGATAGTTTCGTGTATGTCTCCCGATAAGGTCATAGGGCATGGTAAATATAAATGACTCTATGGGTGATTCGAAGGCCTAGTAAGAACTCCTTAGCTTTGTTATCGCTATGTCTAACAAGGATAACTATTCGATGATGATAGGTGGAAGTGGGGTAGATCGAATACTAATGTACGTAGGTAAAGATCTATGTCCGATTCACCTATGTACTCGTTGGGGAAAAAAATAGGATTTGTGGGTCACAACCATAGATTCGTGTTTGTGGTGGTCCTTGTTATGGTCATATCACAAGTGATTTAGTCCCTAATCCCTATTATCCGAACATAGTCATATGATTTTTCAACCCTATATTTAGAATTAATAGTTGTTTGATTTTTGAAGTATCTCACAAAGGCTCGATTGAAACTTGAATTCAAGCTCGTATCATATCATTAGAAAAGTGTCTCCACGCCTATTGTGGGACCAAAGGATCATGGGCAATGGCTCTCTTTCAAGCCCTTGGAAGAATCATGTGGGATACGTATCTAGGGTAATAGATGATTTGGTTGATTTGACCAAAACGTGTGTGCTTGGTCGCCTGTCTATGTTTAACCCGTGCATTTGGAGTGGTGATTTGTTGTAAGTTTACCATTGTTCGGAAGACTTGGATCCTAGTGCATGGTCATAGTGGTGATTTGATTGTGATCTACATCCTTCAACAAGTGCCCCTAAAGAGAAGAGATTGGGTCAGACCAAGATTGGCTCGAATACGTATTGATGGGCTCTCAGGTCCCGTGATTGTCATACAAAAGCAACAATGTAAAATAAATGCAAAGCACAAGCAAAATTAACTATGTGAAGTATATCTATAACATATATGACTTCTATATTTTTGTATTTTTCTCGATGAATTTTACAAATGAATTCAAGGGGAAGCTATTTTAATATATCTAGAATTTGATGATTAATCTAATGACAATTTAAAACAAACAAAGTTTTGAGTATAGCTACTTTTCACTGAGTGAGCTTGTAAATCTATTCTAAATAATGAAATGTATCTAATCTATTTGAAAGATTCTCGATCCTAAAAAGTGAGGAAAGAATCATAGTCTCAAAACTATCAATCCTCATAGCTTCCTAGCAAAATATCGAAAGTAAAATTGGCGAAATAAAGTGATTGGCTACTCTATTTGATATGTTTCTAATTTAGAACTTTGAAAGTTAGAACTTGGATACTATTAAAATGGCAAATTCGATGATGTGTGTGATCTTGTCCCCTAAGGTATGACCTCCTCGCTCCTTCGTGTTCATGTGGACCCAAAAGCGTTAATGCATAGCATCAAGAAAGTAGATATTGGGACAAAGGTAGCCTATAGGATTCTCGAATACAATGCGAGTAGAGAGAGATAGCATCAAGAGTATCAGAGCACTGGCTATATGTAATTCCTAGCGGGATTTTTGTGAGTCACACAACATAAAAAAATTAACATCCGAAACTATCCCGCTAAAAATGAACAAAATTATACTCAACTTTAATGGCTTCCTATTGAAAACAAACTATTCTACTCCAATGGATTGGATGAAGTATCAACAACACTAAACACAAGATGGATATGTGGCTTCCTAGCCAAAAACAACACTAACTAAGCATGCAATGAATGAAACTAAGAATTCTAAACAAAATGAAAGACTAATCTATCGTAATAGAAAGAAATTTAGAGCCAAATTTGAGGGCCATTTTCTTGAGCACAAGCCAACTATTTATAGCATTTGCATTTACCCAAGGTAAAAACCAAATTGAACTCTTAAACTATAAACAATGGCAAAACACTATTCTTTAGGGAACCAGAATCATTAATGCAAAATAATAGGCGGTGAAAAAAGTAAACGTTGAAATTTTCGTGAGTCACGTTAAAAGAGCATTCTAAAACGCATAAAGGAAGGACCGCCCCTTGAGCAAAGGCATGGTGAAGCATAATATCTTAAGATGACCAAAACCACATCGATCAAGGTGGCATCCATGTTGACCGCCTCCTCGATGCATTTGTCTTTTACAGATTGAAGAGAAAATGCAAAGAAAAAGGAAAAAGAGAAAAGTATAAAGCATGACTTTAAGCATGGGCATGCGAGATGATAATGCATACTTGGAGAGCCTTTTAGATCCCAAACACCTTGCGAGGATTTTTTATCATCATTGGGGCACGTGTTACGTTGTTTCAAGCGGTGTAGTACCTTACAATTTTGGGTACGTGATAGAGTCCCTTACTCTTGGTCGTGTAACATGATATGCCAAATGGCACACTCAAGAGTATTCCTTACTTTCTTGGTGAGAATCAAGTCACCCTCAGAGCATATCCATGATATAGAAAATTTGTGTTCATCTTATCGATCACACATGATGATGTAGTAGTCAAAGTTGCTTGCAACCTCTTTAAAGGTAAAGCACTTCAATGGTATCAGGCTTGAGACTTGGATCTATCACCATGGGTGAGCCGAGAACAACTATTTACAATTACTTTGAAGATAATTTAGATCACCTATCATTGGTGGAGAAACTAACAACAACAAGGAGGAGGGCACATAATGAGAAAATGACTAATTTAACATCACATTTCAGAAGACTTGGGACAAAATCCCTCTTGTGGTAAGACCTACAACCCAACATGCTTTCCTTTATTATCTGAAGGCACTCAACAATGATATTTTAGTTATGATCCAATCTATGGGAGGTAGGACTTTACCAGCCTACTTATAACATTGCAAGAAGAAGGGCAGAAAATAGTCTTTTCAGGCATGAAAGTTGACTCCTAGACCACCCATACACTTGTTCCTAAGATGCCACAAGTGCCCCACCTTATGTGGTCCTTATTCCTATCCCCGAAAAAAAAGTGCAACCATGGTTGCCTCAACATCCTATTCTCCATCACAACAAAAGGAAGATGAAGAATTGAAGGCCCTGATTAGAAATTTATTAAACAAGGTCATATCATTAGAAAAACAATAGGTGCAAGCCTATAGAGGAAATTCCAATCAGGTGCATGGCTAAAGCAATCAGCCTTGGTGGAATCAATATGGAAATCAAAGATACATGCCCAACTAACAAAATGATAGATGATAGCCTAATGCACATCTGCCCTTGCAAGTTTTCCCTCCCCTACCTTCTCTCTTAGCACCTAGTAGTGAGCTGGGTGCTTGTTCAGATTCAAAACAACTTGGCACAAGAGTTAGAATGGTGCTTCCCTTGCAACATGCCTCATAGTCAATATCATTGTGCTAATGCTACACACACCCAAGCCTTCATGATCTAGAATGCTTCATCCTGTGAGACCTCAACAAGCACCCATGAAGTAGATAATCCAAGAAAGACCAGAAGTTCCTCCAGAGACAAATTTGATGTTCTTTGGTGTGGAGGACTTCTGTGCAATCAACCAAGTTACAAAAATACAAACAGATCACGTGCCCAAGTTACGGAAAACACAAGATACAAGAAAAGAATGTTGGAATTAGGCACACACTCCACAATCTCAGCAACGCAATTAGATTCTCAGAAGAAAGAGGCAGACAAGACCTCTTGCAATAAAGCCACTCAAATCCCTATACAAGAGGCCCCACGTAAAGCTCCTTTTAAAGCAACACACACCCCTCCTTTGGTAGGTCAAGCCTCTGCTCTAGCTAAAATTTAGGCTTCCGTGCCTAAACAGTCAAGAAGGGATGTTGTTCCCCAAATGCATAAGATGGGGGGGCCTTCCATTTAGCATTATTGGACTAGATGAAGAGAAAAAACATAAATGTCACAATGTGGGATGCCCTGACCATTCCATCTCAGTGGGATCTGTTGCATGAAGCTCTGACACAACTCCCACATGCATTGATCTAGTTATGCAGAAGCCACGCGCTTCTATCAAAATCTACTAAGAAGAGGAGAAACAAGTAAGTAAAGTTGTTAAAACCCCACCCTTCTATATGTCCTTGATTATAGGAAAACACCTAGTGCATAATTGCATGATTGACTCAGGCGCTAGTACTTCTATTATGCCTAAGAAGATAGTTGATGTCTTAGGTCTAAAATATAGCCCTTTGTCTAAAGGAGTCCTACAACTTGATGGCTCAATTTCACCACCTTAGGAGTCATCAAGGATCTTGAGTTAACCCTCCATGCATGTCCAAGCCTAACAATTACTCAAGATGTGTCAATCATTGACCTACCTCCTTTGTTTGCCCTATGTTTATCAAGAGAATTTACTGCTAAAGTGGGTGGTTACTTGTCTTCTGATTGGTCTCATATGTTACTCAAGACAAGGTATGGTACCCGGTTTACCATACAAGTTGAGCCTATATTTTCCTATCATGTAGAGTCATATGTCCCATCCCCTCTCCAAGCCAACTGTTTAATCCAAGAAGAACAAGCTTAGTTCCTAAAGAGAAATCTCTTCCACCCTCTATTCTTGACCTAGTGCTTGATGAATGGGTGGAAAGACACCATAAATTTGATCCCTATGCTAAAGAACTGGAAGCTTATGAAACTGGGCTTGGTACTTATTGCATTCTAGAAGAAGATTTATGCTTCCACGCGTGCGCTCAAGAAAGAAAAGTTCAACCTGGTCTATGGAAGTTGTACTTTGATGGATCCAGAAGTAGAAATGGTGTGGGAGTAGGAGTGGTTCTCATTTCCCTAAGGATGAGAAATTCTTCTTCGCACACAAAGCTGTAGTTTACATGCTCTAATAATGTGGTAGAGTATGAAGTGTTAGTGCATGGCTTGCTCATTCTTGAGAAGAAGAAAATTAAGGCGTTGTAGATCTTTGGGGACACATAATTGATCATCCACCAGGTTACCAACAAATTCTAGACAAAGAATAATCTTCTCAAAGCTTATAAGCATAGAGTTTGGGACCTACTTGAGAGCTTTGATGCTCTTAATCTACAAGTGGTTCCATGTAGAATGAACAAGGAAGCTGACCAAATGGCTGCACTAGGTTCACAATTCTCTCAACTTTGAGGAATTTGTCAAAGGAAACACTCAACACATCAAGATGGTGATTAGACCATCCATTCTAGATAACAACACTAGCTAGAAAGTGTTTGATAGTGACGCACAAATCATCAATTTATCTAGAATGAAGCTGAATTTTCATCAAGTATGCAAGATGACTTTGCATGACAACTATGGTGACCAAGTGATATAACTAAAGAAAAATAAGTTTCCTAAAGGGATGGTCACCTTAGAAAAATTTTCAGCCTGATGATGAGTTCAAGGGTGAAGAAAGATACATGCGCACCATGCAAGAAGAGACTATGCTCCTCCATTACTATTATGCACATGGGAAAGATTTGTTACTCAAGACAGACTTGTGCACATGAAGAAAACATGCCTTCATCTCTCTGTCAAAAATATAGTGATATCTTCTCATGGGAGTATGAAGACCTCAAAGGTTTTGATCCAAGTGTTTCTCAACACTCCATTGACCTTGATCCTAGTATAAAGCCCCCATTAGGAAGAAGTGTGACCAATCAATCCAAAGATAGAGCCCTCATGAGAAAGGAATTATCAAAACTCATTGAGGCAAAAATTATTTTTCCTATCAAATACTCTACCTGGGTCACAAATCTAGTTCCAGTGTGCAAGAAGAATGGTGAAATCAAACTTGTGTTGATTTCAGAGATTTGAATAAGGCATCTCTAAAGGATCATTATCCTTTGCCTTCAATGGAGCAGATTCTAGAGACTGTGGCTAGCGCACAGACATTCTCCATGTTAGATGGGTATTCAAGTTTCAATCAGATCCTGGTCAAGGAAGAGGATCAATTCAAAAACAGCATTTACAACCAAATGGGGAACATATGCATATAAAAAATCCCTTTGGTTTTCAAAATGGTGCCACATTTCAAATGATGCCATGGATATTACCTTCAAAGGATACATTAATGAGTTCATCTTGGTTTACCTTGATGATATAATAGTCTTCTCAAAGTAGAGTGTGGATCATATGGCGCACCTAGAAAAAGTATTTGAGAGATGCAGAGAATTTGGGGTATCTCTTAACCCCAAGAAGTGTAATTTTTGGTGGTGTAGGAAAGCTCTTGGGCCATGTGGTTTCAAAGGATGGCATCACAATTGATCCTGAACGCGTTTCAGCCATCCTAGCTCTTTCCCTATCGGTACACAAAAAGGCCCTACAAGTCCTTCCTTGGTAAGATCAATTTTGTTAGGCATTTTATCCCTAACTTTGACAGGACTGGTTCGGCCCATCACCTTGATGCTCAAGAAGGACATAGCCTTCAGATGGACAAAGTAGAAGGAAGAGAAAGCTTCAACAAGATCAAGAAAGAGATTGCTTGTGTGCCAACACTTATCAATCTAGATTATTCAAAGGATTTCATCCTTTATGCTTATGGTGCTTGATGCAAGTATTGTTGTTGTCCTAACACAAGAAAATGAACAAGGGCTGGAACAACCAAGTGGCTTTCTTCAACCAAACACTGAAGGATTATGAATTAAAATATAGTCACATGGAGAAAAAGTCTTTGCCATCATGCATGCACTCAAGAAATTCAAAAGTATGCTCGCCACCAATCATATCAAGGTGTTAGTCTCCCACTCTTTTATTAGAGACTTCATCATGGGAGAAGAAATTAGTGAAAAAGAGCACGATGGGTGACCAAAATCATGGAATATGATGTGATTATTAAGGCCACAAAGATGGTAAGAGGTAGTGCACTCTGCAAGAAGATTGTTGAGGATGCATGCAAGCTAAACTGAAGCTTCATTATTTTTGGATGAAGACCTTCCCATGTAGAAATTGAACAAAATATAGACCTGACACACATGTGATGGATGAAGGACATGATCACATTCCTTTTCGAGGGTGCATACCCTCCCGGTTTAAATAAAGCAAAGAGAAGACATCTGAGGTTACAATTTATCCCTTATGTGTTGATTGATGGACTTCTCTTCAAAAGGAATATTGATGGTGTGTTGTTAAGATGTATCAATGGCATGCAGACTGAAAAAAGTGTTAGCAGAATTTCATGATGGATTCTCTGGTGGACACTTCTCTGCCAAAACTACAATAATGAAGATCATAATGGTAGGTATCTTTTGGCCTACCTATTTTAGATGCACATAGGTGGGTCACAAAATGCAAGGAATGCACTTTCTTTGTAGGAAAGAAAAATTGGCAATGCTTCCCTCCGACCAATCCAAGCGGATCAGCCTTTTGTGCAATGGGGTCTTGACTTCATAGGCATGATCAATCCACCTTCAAACACTGGACATAAATGGGTTGATGAT
This sequence comes from Taxus wallichiana var. yunnanensis, assembly GCA_018340775.1. Classification (NCBI taxonomy): domain Eukaryota; kingdom Viridiplantae; phylum Streptophyta; class Pinopsida; order Cupressales; family Taxaceae; genus Taxus; species Taxus wallichiana. Next base: position 714,917,969 of record CM031242.1, on the reverse strand, counting down.
AAACTACATATTACTTCAATAGATGGAAAAGTTGTCATGCTTAAGGAATCAACCGAGTCAATCATCCTTGACTTTCTCGAAGGTATAGTCACAAGGTTTGGCATTCCTCAAACCATTATCTCGATAATGCAAAGTCCTTCCTTGGTACTAAAATCACTGATTGGGCTCTAAATATGGGCATTTACCTAAAGACTTCTTCCAACTATTACCCTCAGGGAAATGGTTTGGAAGAATCAACAAACAAGAACCTGATCAAAATCATGAAGTGCACAATGAACATCAACCAAAGAAAGTGGCATACAAAGGTCTTGCACATGCTCTAGGAAGATAGAATCACAATAAAAAGGTAATAGGAACTTCACCTTACAAGCTTGTTTATGGAAAGGAGGCTGCCCTTCCTTTGACACTAGAGAACTAAATTCATTGGCGCTTTGCCCAACAGCTAGAATTTGAAGGTGCAAACCAAAGAGAAATCAAATGGCAGAGCTGGTTAATCTTGAAGAACTCAAGGAACTCTGCCATGATTAAGCTAGAACAACATCAACAAGCAACAAAGAAATGGTTTGATAGAAAGGCTAGGCCTCAAGATTTCAAAGTTGGGGACTTGGTTCTAAAATGGGATGTTGACAGAGCTAAACCAAGGTGCCATTCAAAGTTTGATGCACTTTAGAGTGGCCCATACATCATCAATTTCTACAAAGAAGCTAACTCTTTTGAGTTAACTCATCTTGATGGAGGCACGCTGCAAATCCCAAGTAAATGGGATCTATCTCAAACCCTTCCATTAAGTTTTTGCATCATGTTGTATATATTAGAGTAGTTTCAATTCCTCCAAGTGTGATCCATGCACATTGTTTTTTTTACATATAGTTATTTCTTCTCGTGTGCTTTTTGCGTGCTCTTTTGTTGCTTCAGAAGAATGTAGAGCTTCTTCTCTCTCTCAGTAGTTGCAAGATTCAAAACATAGTCAAGAAATGATCTTCAAGTGACTACAAGGGTAGTTTCATGATTACATAAAGTAAGCCAACTCCATGCCCAATGGATGCTTCAAGCTACTGATCTCTTTCATCTAGTAGGAAGATGGCCCCGAAAGTCACCAAAATCTGTTATCCAAATATCTCTCCTAGCAATTTGGGTAACTTGCATACACATTCTGGCTCTAAGTTATTCATTGCAATATTGTGCACACTCAAGATCACTTGGCACATTCCCTTGGTCTTTGTTTTCCCTTGCATGCCCCTTTCCTTTCTCTCCTTCCACCTCCCTTGCACCCACCTTCCGTGCATTCACCTTCTTCCTAGTCTTCATTTCTTCCTTCTCATGTACCTCACACTTGTTTCAATCAGCTAAGTCCTGGCCTCTCTCGCACGCTCACGCCCCATTACTTTGTAATAGTTGCCTTGACCATTCTCTCTGCTCACTTGTTTGCTTCATTTTCCCCTCATGTGTGCCCTTATGTGCCTCCTCCTCGCATTTTCTCATGCACCTTCCCTCGCCTCCTTTGCACGCCCTTCGTGCCAGATCATCTTTTGACATGCTTGAGTGTGTCGCATGCAACCAATCAAAGTATGCCAACAAGGTCAAATCCTCGCAACAAATCAATCCATGATTGAACATGTGGTAGAAAATGACAAGTATTCACACAAAGTTGGCCATCATTTCAGCCAATCCGGACGTGCCACATGTGTTTTGCATGCACCAATGACTTTGACATCTTCGACAAACCATATTTTTGCTACAAAGCTCGATCGGCACGCACCTGGACTTGTCAGAGAGTTGATAACATCAGCTATAGTGACAAAATTCAAATTCAAATTTTGGTGGATTGGTAGGTGAGAAATGGGAAAATGTCTTTCTAAGCATTAATGAGCAAATCTGATTGCTCCAACCACCTGATTTGATATGACCCCCTCCTTTTCTAACATGCCAAATAGGCATTGGGGAAGTGTATTTCATAGATCTCTAGGTGGATTTGTAGGCATTGAATGCTTTTTGTTGGTGGTTGTGTTTCAAATTTAGTTTTTCCTCCTTCCCTTCTTCCTCCATGGATTCATCTATAAATGTAAGAGCAAGGCTCATTTGTTATGTTGGACACTGGATCCTTACGCATTTTGCTAAGGACTCCATATTTTTTGTATTTTGAGTTACAGACCTCTATGTTTGGCTCTTGCATGTGGATATCGGCCTCCTTCATCATTGTAACATCTTTGTGCATTTTTGGAAGTAATAAAAGCATCGTTTTGTGACTATTCTCTATCCTAATGTGTTTGAATTCCTTCCTTCTTACCTTTTCTCTTTGTTGTATGTTGGTTGTGCTATTTCAAGTCCCTTACAACTCTATATCTAGTTGTGTTCCATGAAAACGATATGGTGAATACATGTTTTGCTATGCTACTCATGCCTAGCCTCCTTTCATGCATTTCCCTTTGTTCTCACTCAAAACAGATAGTTTTCATCCCTCTTTTCTGGTGCTATTTCCTTTTAGTGTAGTTTCCTTTCATGTTATCCTTCTATCCTGGTCCCTTGGCATTATTAGATTAGTTTTCCCTTCTAGCACTAGGAGTAGCAATAACAATAGAAATAGATAGAGGAACCGGCCTTCTCAGAGATCCGTCCCAAGCTCACAAGGTCCCATAACTTGGGGATGGTTCCATTGTGGTCTCAAACACCTTGGCCCTTCTCGAGATTGAGACGGGTGCATGTTTGAGAAACCAACAATTCCATCGACAAGATTATCCATGTGGACCACCCACTAACATGTTGCTATCCTACGAAGTGTATATGCTATAGCATATTTCTTCTTTCTAGGGGTCTATCCATATTTCTTCCATGACGCGTAGGAATACCATAGGATCCCCTTCTCCTATGTAACAAGGTACTAAGTTGTTACCTATCCTCCCGACATAACATGGTTTTGTGCCTCGAGGAATATGCTCTTTACTTCATGCCCTACTAACTCATACGTGATGTGAGCCTAGTTATCACATACAACACTTGTGGTATCACTAATGGACTATGCATCCTCCTAGTAAATTAGTCCTTCTTTGGTTGGTTCAATAATATTTGGATCTTAGATGATGCGTACATAAATCCTATTAAGATCTTATTCACTTAAGGGCTCAACATAGGGCATAAAATTTCCATCTGTTAAAGGGATAGTAACCCTTTCCTATGTGTTTTCAAAACTGATATAGCCCTTGTTGAACCAAAGATCAACATTATTTGCATAACACCAAGGATGCCCCAATAGAGCGGGAAGCTATCTCGACTCTGCCAAATAGCTAAAACTTCAAAGTCTCCAGTGAACTTGGCTCCTTGTATGGTAATGGATGCATCTTTCAAAACTCTTATGGGAGTGGCCTTAGTCCGATTATCCATGAATAATACATTAGAGGATGGCTACAATGGGGTCTTCCCATTTGTACCCATGCATCAAGGTAAGAAAATTGACTTCGCGCATGGGTATTAATCAATATATTACTCAATAGCCACTCATCCACAAAAACATTCAAAGTGATTTCATTATCATAATCCAAAGCTATGATGGGGAATATTCACATGTAGGATCTCGCTGTCACGTCTAATCTTAGTATTGTGCAAAGTATTTCTTTTAACCAACTTCCTAACGGTGGAATGATGTTTTCTTGGCGCAACATTTTACACACTTCCTCAAGTCATCTATATCACTTGGGACCGTCTCTAATGCTTTCTTATGCTCCTTTAAGTATTGTATCTCACCCTAAAGATTCCTTATAACTTCCATGGTTTCCTGATAAACCTCCTTCTGATAGGTAGGATCTGGGTACCATGCATGAAGAACCTCCTCTTTAGTGATGGTAGGCTTCTACTACAATGCTTCCCTGACATTGACTGCCTCAACACGGGTCATGATATTCACTTGTAGTGCCTCAAATTCTACTTCCATCTTGGGAATCCATTGATTGTCAACAACGCACTGTATCCTAACCATCCCTGCACCTTTGTTTTCTTGTTTATGTTGCTTACTCAGATGCTCATATAAGTTTGGGCACTCTTCATAGCTATGGTTCTTTCTGTAGAAAGAACATGTAATATTCTAAGGACATTCATGCCTATAGTGGTCAGGAGATCCGCATGTATAACATGTTCCATAAGGAAACTCACTTCTTCCACTACCATGGCCTTGTCCTCTGAATCCACCATGGTATCCTCAACCTCTACCATGACCGCCTTCAAAATGCCCTTCATTCCGATCATAGCATGCCTGATTGTGATCCTAGTCTTGATGCTCATTCTTTCCCTTAGAGTTATCTGAAACTCCTATCTGTCATACACAAATATCTATAACATCATGGATATGTCTAATCAATTGACAATCTTCCGTGTCATGAGTCGTGGACTGTAGATTTTATAGTAGCTTGAAACATTCTTCCTTATCACACGCTATAATAATGGGTAGTATTAACATCATAGTTTAAATGACATATTTTACAATCCATTAAACGAGCACACTATTATCGCAAGGACAACTATCCTTTGAGTGACCTTCCACTCACAATGTGCACCAAATCCTCGTGCATGTCTCATGTGCTGAATTTTTTTGATAGTTTATCCAACTATTTTTCCATAGCTGCTATTTGTGCTTCTAAAAATGGGCTCACCCCAATATCTATGCTTCCAACTGCCTCAATGTGCAAGGATTCTTCAAGTGTTTCGTGTGGATCAGTGTATGTCTTATGTGATAATGCCCTCCTAAAAGGGGTAATCAAGCCCCAACGAACCATTGTGCATGTTGGCTTGCATGTATGTCATAAGAAAGCTTTGATAAAAACATTTTAAACCATGCAACATACTCTATAACACTTTCTAATTAGTGCCTTTCTTTATATCATTGAGCACACTTATACTTTTCTCGCTTAAACTTAGTGATATGAATCTCTTTAAGGAATGCATCCTTTAAAGCTATATAATCTACACAATTATGATCGGGTCAAATTTTATGTATACCAGCTATGTGCGCGCCCTTGTAACGTAGTGGCAAATTGGCTTGCCCTATGCTCAGAAGCCATGATTACTTTTGCACACCACAATATTTCACACATATGCACATGTTCAACAACATCTTCTATGCCCCTATACTCTGGAAGATGAAGGGACATTTCCATATAATTATTATGGGGTTGGTAAAGACCTTGCCCACCTAATCTAGAACCTCCTATGTTTCCCCTACCTCCAGAACCTCCAGATCTGCCTAAACAAGAGCTACCTATGACTCTTGATCCCAAACCTATAGCTGGGATCAAACTAGAAGATGTACTTCCTGTGTTCCAACAATAGAACTGAAATGTACCTCGATATTATGTGAAGTGTTACTACTCCCGAGGTTAATGTAAAAATTGGCGTGCTTGTATTCTATGCTTTGATGATACACATGAAAATGTACTTCCATATAAAAATGAAAGATGTTTGTCTGTGCCGCCATCGCTATGCCTCTTATAAGACTTGCTCTACTCTCCTAATTGCTTGAACTAGCTTGTTAACAGCTTGTTGTACTAGATGCTAAAAACCCAATGTAAGGGCAAGGTTACCGGGTGGATTCGAGATGTAGACCCATGGCCCGAGTAGTCTCTATTGGCACGCTTCTACGTGAGGTCGAGGGGGATCCCTATTATGATTTTCAAGATGGGGGAGTTCCTGATGCTCTAGCTCCATGTCTTCTATGTGAGATTCAAATCCTTCATGATCCATCTCTCTCCTCAACGCCATACCTTATGCAACGTTACGCCTCTCTATCTCCCTCTCATGTGCCTCATTATACTTAAGATGTCTTTCCTCTCTCTGCCTATCTACCGCTAGGTCTTCCATCTTTCACCAAACCTACTCCCCCCCACATGAAGTGAGGTTTAGTTATCCATTTGTTTACTCTCCAGATTCAAATTTACCATCAATATCTTGATTTCAGTGGAATGCCTTGTAGGTAAGCTCCCCTTGGATGTCATAAGAACTAGAATTCAGCTACCTCTGGACATGAATAAGTGGAAATTGAGTATTCCAAGATATAACTGTTCAAGACACCATGGAACCACGTATCCATAGCTCGAGTCCAAATTAGATCAACATCATAAAGGGCTTGGAATTCTTCCTACATCTAGACAAGTGCATGATACCTCCAATTCTCGCTTAGATGCATAAGCAATTAGCCACTCATACAATTCTATTGGAAAGATAGCGAAAAATCTCTCATATAAACTGTCATACATATTCTGTTCCACCCACACACGTGTGTTAAACTTAGATCCAGTGCTAAATTACCATGCGTATTCTTCTTCCAAATCATGTATCCATTCTTCAACACTTGCTAAGGTCAACCGGTATGTCTTCATCACAAACCATCCTGAAAAAAAATAAAAAAGAGGTCCCGAAATGGAACCAATGATGTAGCCTAGAATTCAGTGATACAAATCCAATAAGACCCTAAACGTGCTGGCACATCACTCATCCTAGACTGAGCACTCACCCGAAGTGCACAAAGGTACTAGGTCCCTCTTTAGGGTTGTTGTTGTAGGATGTTAGCATGATGAAGACTTAACACATGCAATTCCATAACTAACACATCATTCTACAGAGCATACCAGATCTATATCTAAGGGAGAACATAACTAAATATTAACCAGGATGAGATCAAAAACATACTAGATTCGAGATACATACGTAACTAACACTTGGATTCAACCAATATCCTCCATCATATTAAATGTAGTAAGTATACGAAGCTTCATTACAATATCGTGGTATGCACGTAGTATTTGTTATCCAAAATGAGCCCCTTTCTTATTTTGGCTAACTTGCCTTCATTCTTTCCTTCCTTGTGCTTCTACTTCAATTTTCACACATTGCAAGCACTCAAAAGATTTGGAACTAGCTTCATTAGTTAGGATTTATCTTCCTCTTTCCGAAAGGTAAAGAATTCTTCCTAACTCCTTGTATTTTTCAAGTTATGGCTCGCAGATTTTGGAGGGAAATTTTTCTGGGTAGAGTCGTGGGAAAATTTTTGGTACTTAGCCCTTTTGGGCAAAAACTCAAAGGAAACTCAAAGGATAAGGAAATGAAATGATGCTACATGTCAAGTTAGAGGAGCGGGTGTGAAGATTTTTTGGGAATTTTTCCCAATTTGAAAAAGAGGGAAAAAGTTCAAATTTTAGCCCATGAACCCGAATTTTGCCCTAATTTCACCATTTTTGCCCTAAATCTTCAGAGGGCCATATCTTTTGCACCAGAGCTCAGATTTTCATGATTTTGGTGTCATTGGAAATATGTTGAAATTATCCACATGATGGATGGTTCAATTTTTATTTTTGATGGAGATTTGTGGGAGAAAAATGGGAAAATGTCTCTAGAATGTAAAAATGCGAAATGGTTCCCAACCACCAAAATTAATGAAGTATGGGCCTCTTTCTCACTCTACGAAGAAATGTAATTCAAAGTATGGTATTTTTCATGGAAACCCATCATTTTGTAGGCCAATTAAATAGATCTTGTCGGTGGTTGAAGTTTTAAATCAAATTTTCCCGTGTTTTCTCATTTCTTTCATTCTGTTTGAGTGATAAAAGCCAATTTTGGCTCATTTGTAAAAGGTTGTTCATTCTTTCTACTCTTCCCTCCCTTATTTTCTTCCCTAGGGTTGAAAATGGAGTTTGAACCTCCTCCCCTACTATGTAATGGTGTTTTTTCCTCTTACCCGTGAAATGTGAATTCTGTGTAAACTTTGGAGCAATAAAAACATGTTTTGTGATGCATTTGTCCATCCTTGCTCATTTTTAGTTGTTTTCTTCTTGCCTCTCTTCATTGCAGGTATTTGTGCATGTTTGGATGTTCATTACAGGTTTTAGAGCTGTGTTCATGGAGTTTTGGAACATTTTTTGTGTGAAATCCATCTTTGTTCTGTGATGCACTTGTCCATCCTTCCATTGCACACCTCTCCTTGTTCCATGGAAATTTTGATAGATGATCAACATTTTCCTTCTCTCGGTGTATCACCATTCTAGTGTAGGCTATGTTTTTCTAGTTTTCTTTCTCTCCTGTCTCCTTGGAAGTTAGATTAGGATTAAATTAGCTTACGCACCTTTGGAATAGCTTGTGGCGGTGTAGTTTAGGAAGTGGAACCAACCTTCTCTCGGAGAGATTTCCCCATTTGCAAAAGGTCCCACACTTTGGGAAAGCTCAATGTTGCAATCACACCAAATGACATTCCTTAGAAAAGTAGATCCATAGGTCATTTTGGGGGTGTTGTGAATTTGCACTAACAATTTTGGCATGCCTAGTGGGACCTTAGAGGTCTTCCACTTCATATTTTGTAGGTTGGTGTGTTCCTGTGAAGATTTCAGCCTTTGGAGGCATTCTCAAGCACATCTAGCGACTCCATCTGATCAATAACTCATTCTCTGAGTTGCAGACCTATTTTCCATCCATTTTCATTCATTATTTTTTTCCATCTCTTCCATCTTCTTCCATTCCATGAAGTTATGTAATCATGAATTCATTTCCATCATGGAATTCACATTCACAACAACAATATATTCCACCTCCAACATGCTTTACAACTCCTTCAAATCAGCATTTTGATCAAATTCAAAACTAGTATGCATATCCATATGAGCAATGCCAAAATTAGTTTGGCTATGAAGCATGTCAAGCACAAGGGTATGCAGATTGTGAGGGCAGTCAAGAAGAAAATGTAGATTTCTTGGAGAAGATCCAAAAGATGGAGATTGGCATGGTGCAATCAAGAGCAACAACTCAAATGGAGGCTTTTTAATTGGTTTTAGAGCACCCTGTCCATGGGGAGGCCCTTTTCCAAGACACTTCAGTCCTCAGGAGAAGCTAGACTTAATGATTGAGATGCTGCCCCAACTTACACAATGGATAATAGAGATAGAGGCCTATAAATTTGGTGCTAAGAAGCCTTGTCAATGGGTAAGTTCTACACCATCATCTTGCAATTTTTTATCTACTCCTCATGCAACACCATCTCATTTTGAATGTCAAATTCTGAATCCACCCAATGCTACCCGAAGTGTTAATTTCATTTCTCCATCCCTAGTCTTCCACCTAATCTCAATTCTTCTATCCTTTTCCCTTCTAAACAACCATTCCATCCAAAGAAACAAGAGTTTCTACCTCCTCTACCACTACAAAAATATTAAAATCAATTGAGTTACAACCCACCCCTCTTGCATTCCCAAATTCATGTTGGGAAGATAAAAATTAGAATGCCAGTCAAGGACAACAAAAAGAGGAGCCCAACAGAAAATAAATGACAGAAAATCTGAAGAGTTGGGCTGTTAAATTTGGGATAACAAAGATCCCCTTGATGGTTAATCCTTCAGAGGAGATTAAAGTTGAAGAACAAGTGGTGGTTAGGACTGATTTTGTTGCAGTAGAAGAAGAACAAAAAGAAGAAGCAGATCAACAATCAATTTGCTCAGAATGTAGTGTCCATGTTGGCACTCTACTTGAAGGAAATGTTGATCCAATTCAAGTTGCACAATCAGCCATGGAAGAAGAAAGCTCTAAAAGAGATCTTGCAGCCCCAACTTGTCCTCTAGAGCAGCAGATTGAAGAGTTTGATTTGAAAAACTTCATGCTAGAGGAAGAGTTCAATCAAGAGCAAGATTTTCTTTCAAGTAGCGAGAAGAAGGAGAAGCTGCTTCAAATCCAAAAGAAGAGGAGCACATTCCAGCTGTGGAGGAGAAAAATGTAGATCCAAAATCTTTGAGCATAAAATAGGCTATAGAAGAACCTTCAGTTCTTCCTTCTACTTCATTCTTTTCAAGCTCCAATGTTGAAGAAGAGTTTGATCTTTCAAACTTCACCTTTGAGAATGAAGATAAACATGGTGATCAAGTTGGAAATCAAAAGAACACCATGGAGGAGGTTGAGCATTTGCAACAGGACAACAATGAGGCAGTTTATCTATTGATTTGGAGGACTATTTTGATGGAGAGGAACCAGTTGAAATCACATCATTTTCTCCTTCATCATCCATCTCCCAAACATAAGAACGTGCTGTCATGGAGGATAAATTTCAATTGAAGTAGCCTCGTATTTTATAGTAGCTCTTTGGAATCAAGGTGGAAGATATTAATCTTCCATGTTCTTCATTGGAGGAAGGAAAATAGCAAAAGTTTTCCACCATTCCTTCCACACCATCCATTCAAGAAGGTCTACAAGAAGACTCCATTCTTGGAGTTATATTTCAGAACTATGTGCATATCAAATGGATTAGACCATGCCCAATCAAGTACTTGGTTTCATTGGATCTAAAGGAGAAGTCACAACCAGTCATGCTTGCTTATAAGCAGGAGGATGATATGCAAAGCACCAAGGATCAGCTGCCATACCTCTTCAATCCAAATGCAGAGCAACTAAAAGAGGTATCTAATTTTCTTTCAGCTAACACCTTGCTAATTTGGGTAGAATACCAGCTTCTTGTTGATTTTCCACTCATCCAACTAGTCATGTTCAATGTCAAATCAATTGCATGGCTGCCAATTTTGAAGAAGGGAAGCTATTTTGCACAACTAGTTGCAGGGTTTGTTTAGCTTACCTTTGCTTCTAGTTAGAGTAGAGTAGGTAGGTTTGCTTTCAATAAAAGAAGTGCTTTTGCACACTCTACATGTTCCATTTGGAGAATGTATGATTTTTAGTTTGTACATAGTTTTTAGTGTGTTGTATTGCTCTTGCATGTACCCATTTCAAAGTGGCATTTTGGCAAGGATCAACTCTAAGTTTCAAAGTGGGTTTCCAAGTGGCTCGAGGTTAGATTTTCATAGTTTAGATCAGAAATGGTAATTAGGCTTGAATCCATGCCCAATGGATGCTTCAAAGGCCACCGATCATTCATATAGTAGGAAGATGACCCCCGAGTTGCAAAATTGTTATCCAAAATGAGCCCCTACTTATTTTGGCTAACTTGCCTTCATTCTTTCCTTCCTCGTGCTTCAAATTTAATTTTCACACATTACAAGAACTCAAAAAATTCTAGAAATGGCTTCATCGGGTAGGATTTTCTTTCCATTTCCAAAAGGTAAAGAATTCCTCCTAACTCCTTGTATTTTTCAAGTTATGGCTTGGTGGAGTTTGAGAGGAAAATTTTCCTGGGGATCCGCTGGGAAATTTTTTTGGCACTTAGCCCTTTTGGGAAAAAAACTCAAAGGAAACATTTGGCCTAAAAGCCTGCAAGGAAATGAAATGATGCCACGTGTCAAGTTGGAGGAGTGGGGCATGGAGATTTTTTGGGAATTTTTCCCAATTTGAAAAAAGAGGGAAAATTTTCAAATTTTGGCTCGCGAACTCGAATTTTGCCCTAATTTTACCATTTTCCCTAAATCTTTAGAGGGCCATATCTTTCGCACCCGAGATTTTCATGATTTTTTCATTGGAACGATTTTGAAATTTTTCACATGATGGATGATTCGATTTTGATTTTTGATGGATATTTGTGAGAGAAAAATGGAAAAACGTCTATGACATGCAAAAAACGCAGAAATGGTTCCCAACCACCAAAATTAATGAAGTATGGGCCTCTTTCTCACTCTGCAAGAAAATGTACTTCAAAGTATGGAATTTTTCATGGAAACACATCATTTTACGAGGCCAATTAAATGGATCATGTCGGTGGTTGAAGTTTTAAATCAAATTTGTCCGTGTTTTCTCATTTCTTTCATCTTGTTCGAGTGATAAAAGCTAGTTTTGGATCATTTGTAAAAGGTTGTTCATTCTTTCTACTTTTCCCTCCCTTCTTATCTTCCCCAGGGTTGAAAATGGAGTTTGAACCTCCTCCTCTCGCTCGTAATGGAATTTTGCCTCTTACCCATGAAATGATGATTCTCAGCACAAACTTCCGGAGCAATAAAAAACGTGTTTTATGCTGCATTTGTCCATCCTTTCTCATTTTTTGGTTGTTTTCTTCTTGCCTCTCTTCATTGTAGGTATTTGTGCATGTTTGGATGTTCATTACAAGTTTTGGAGCTGTGTTCATGGAGTTTTGGAACATTTTTGTGTGAAATCCATCTTTGGTCTGTGATGCACTTGTCCATCCTTCCATTGCTCACCTCTCCTTGTTCCATGGTAGTTTTGATAGATGATCAACATTTTCCTTCTTTGGTGTATCACCCTTTTTTTCCAATTTTCTTTCTCTCCCTATCTCCTTGGAAGTTAGATTAGGATTAGATGAGCTTGCCTGCACTGGAATAGCTTGTGGCAGGTAGTTTAGGAAGAGGAACCAACCTTCTCTGGAGAGTTTTCCCCATTTGCAAAGGTCCCACACTTTGGGAAAGCTCAATGTTGTGCAATCACACCAAATGACATTGCCTTAGAAAAGTAGATCCATAGGTCATTTTGGGGTTACGTGAATTTTCACTAACAACAACATAATCTCTCTATGTATACACACACATCTATATCTCTGTATATGTCGATCTCTCTATTACACAATTTACTATATACTTATAAGGGTGGGGAATTTCCCTTCACCACTTATCTATTCCCAAAATAGGTCACGTGCTATTATTAGCCACGCGCTATTACAAAAATAACCACACATGCAAGTGCACTAACAATAGACTAATGGTAGTTAACTAATAGTAGTAGATCTATTTCCGGCCTGTGTCCATGCAAAGCACTTCGTAGCTAATCCTCCAAAAATAGCCAATGTGTGGCGTGCACATCTCTTCCTCATTTGTGTGCTCTGCACGCCATCTCTAAAAATAGACCTTCATGAGCGAAAATGGCTAAGTCTCGAAAGCTAAACCTGCTCCATGTGTGATATCTCCTATCCATTTGTACATTTGAATATGAGCTACTTTCCCACGTGGACGTCGTGTGTGCTTTTCGTCAGTGTTCTATGATCACAATACCATTTACTATTAATGATCAATAAAAATATATTTTGGATAATGAAATTGAAGTGAAAAAATGTGTGAATGGATTCTCTCTTGATTTGACTCCAAAACCTATCAATTACTTAAAGAAACAAGGAGAAAATGCAAAAATATTGGCACATGATACCTCGATGAGTGTTACTCTACATATCAAATTTGGAATCATGGCTCGGTTAGTAATATACAAGTTTTTGACCCATACCAATATGAGATAAGCCTCAACATTCTTTACCTATATGTTCAATCAATGTAAACAAACAAAACCTTATTTTGGTGGCATATGATAACAACACATTGATTAAGGTTGAATTTAGATATATTTTTACTGAATTTGATTTCTTTTATAAGTGCGTGAAGTAATAGACGTATAGATATGTAAATGATCCATATTCATTGATGTCCTAAATGAACTTCAAGGATTTTTTAATAGATGGTTCTTTATGATATTTTATTTTGCAATCTAACCCGGGAATAAGAAAAAGACAACAATAAAAACATGACTAAGTAGGGAAAATATAGAAAAATGAAGTTGACCATTACGGATTTTTGTTAGTGGTCACGAGCTCTACTGAAAACATGGTAGTGGAACAAGCTTGTTGATAATGGTAGAGGAAGATGAAATCTCAGAAATAATGGATGAACAAGATCACAAAGATGTAATGGATGTCCTAAGTATATTGAAATTATAACACATTCCAACAAGAAGTTGGTGGTGATGGAAGCAGCGTGGGATCAAATGAAAAGAGGAAAACACATGCCAAAAGAGCCTAGTGTTAAAAAGGATTCAAACTAATTCTTGTCATATACCTTGTACCAAATTTAGGTGTCTATATAATGTTTTTTAGATGTGTATTCTTATTATAATTTGTGGAAGGGCTCATGATATATTGAATCTATTATAGATGTGAGGATATTGGAATAAGAAACCTCAAGGTTATTACCCATTGTTGAATGTGTGTGTGTGACACACACACACACACACACACACACACACACACACACACACACACACACACACACACACAAGACACAATACACAACACGAAACATTATGATCAACACATATGATAGAGTAGAGACTATCAATATATTAATCTCAAATATGAGGAAGGCCAATAGACCTCCTCACAATAATATTAAAATTAACCTTTAGATCTACCTTCCACCTTTTACATGGACACATGTAAGGAGGTTTAGGATAATAATGGATCTTTATCTTTAGGGATAAAATCTCAAAATAAGCACAATCTATTTTACGAGTAACCACTATTTTTTTTTATTTATAAAATTTTTTTTTTAAATAAGTATGGATAATGATGTGCTCATACATGTGATTTATCCATAAAATTTATATAATATAAGTGCATCTTATATTACAAAAATGTGTTTTTCCTAATATACACTAAGTGGATTCCCCCTTAAGATGTATATGTAAATGAGATAATGAAGTAAGTTATACTAGCATATATAATATTTAAATAATAAAGGTGATGTGTGTGCCAATAACCCCATTTAATGTATTTTTAGAGAAAAAAATCAAGTGATGTTAGGAACACATATACAATAAGTATAAATTATAATTGCATTGAAATGAATTCTAGAAGTAATGCATGATTGCGCAATAAAATCATAATTCGAGGCAATACAAACAACATAAATACTTAGAAATGATGATAAGAAGTAGTGCATAACCGCATGATAACATCATAACTAAGAGACATAATGATATACAAATTATCATTATATCATAACCATAGCCATAATGGCATAGAAATGCCAATTATATAAAAAATCAAAGGAAATATAATCACATACATAGCCACATAAATTCCCTATAATGTTGAATTAGGTGAAATTGTATAATATGTGTGTCACTCAAATAATTACTTTGAAATAGATTTTGACCATGTGTATTGTAAGAGCTCCATAAGAAAATAAGAGTGATGAAAAACTATTAATACTACTTTTGGTGATGGCACATGCATTGAAGTAGATGATCCAATCATAATAAACATTTGGAAATCACTTGATGCATAAGAATCATCATAGAACATAGAGTGAAAATTCTCATTCAATCAAGATGAAAGAGGTAAGTATAAGAGTGATAAGGCATGATCAAGTCAAGAAGAGGGGTGTAGTTGGAGTCTCAAAGCTTAAAAGTTTCAAATGTATGCTTCCTCCAAATTGTAATTCAAACTATAAAAGTGTGGAAAAGATCAAATGGGCTTGTTAAGGTAATGAAAGGAGGATTTTAAGTATGTAAAGGTTGTCATGAATCCTAGTATGAGCCATAAAGTGTAAATGTGAGTCTTAGAAGCAAAAAAAAAAAAAGTGGTAATGTGTCTCTTTGTGTGTAAGAAAGGGCATATGAATTGTTATGGAGAGTTAGTTAGGGCTAAGTCATGAGGATAAAAAAGGATAACCTAAGTAAAAGAAATAGATGGAGGGGGAGTGAGAAAAAAACGTTCTAAGGAAGGTAAGAGAATGATTTGTAGAAGAAAATCCTTGAGGTTCTATGGAGATAAAGAATGAAGACTATGAAATTTTGTAAGCTAATGTAGTAAATACAATAAGAGCTCTATATTTGGGCATATTGATCTTGTCTTGAACCTTTAATGATGTGAAGTTTGTGGCTTAAGGATTTGATGGATATTGTGTGGATTATTTAGATAATGTTTCTATTTAGATAGGGTTAACATTACATGCAATGTTTCTAACTAAGAGATCAAGTTAAAGCGTGTGGAAGATAATAAACTATATATGATAATATGAAGAATACATTTTCAAGTATTTCCTTATTGTGGTGATTGGATACTTAGTGTTAGAGACTATTATAATAACAAACATGCATGAGATGTTATTATAATGCTCTTTTCAAGGGTTGGTTTATATTCATTGTCTTGGAATTGATTTGATAGTGTGCATGCCAGGACTTTGACTGTGTTTCATAGTTAGATTAAAACCAAATTTAACTATCACAGGATAAGTATTTGAAGAGAATAAAGACCATAGAAGTGGTTGTGAGAGACAAGTTTAGATTTATGAAAGAGGTTTCTATCATGACAAGTATAACTCCTTCGAATTAAAGACTTGGGATTTCTCGTACTCTTTCCTCATGTGCATGAAACCAAATTTGGATTGTTAAATGTTTTAGTTAATCTCCATTAGTAGATTAGGAATATAGATAAGGTATAGACAGACCTATAGACCCAATCTTAAGCCTTGAAAGCAAAGAAAATGCATTTTGTAAAGAATTTACCCTTCTCGGGTTAGTTACAATATTACTGCTAGGATTTTAGGATTGAAGCCTTTATAATTTGAATTTGACCTTTAAATTTGATAGAAATTCCTGTAGCAGAGTATAGTCAATGATTTTTAAAGAAATTTGAGAAAACAAGGGTTCAATCTTGATATTTTTGTGATACTTTTAGGGAAGGTCGATTGTACAAAGTGAAGGGCTAATTCAAGAATCCATTTTACAAAGAAAGTATGAGTTAAATGTGGAGTTCAAACTTGAAATTTGATACACAGTTAGAATGAGAAAATGGGTGCTAAAAATGATTGGTTTAAGTTTTGAACCCATATACATGTAAAGTTATGGAGAAAATTGCCCAAGGACAAGGCTAGTAGGAATTTATAAGCATGAAAAGTAAAATCTAGGCTTGAGGAAGAATATGAATGAGTTGAGTCTTGAAAATTGAATCACACCATGCTAAGGGTAAAGGGTACTAGTAAGTGTTTTCATCATGTTCTAGGTAGCTTGGGTTTAGTCCAACCATGAACATACCAATGGATTTGGTCTTAAGAGCCCTTGGATGACAGTTGTGAGAAGAAATATGAAGTTGGGTGTTTGATTTTCTTGTATCAAGTTTGATGATTATTCTAACATTATTGTTTTGAATGAGAAACAAGGTACATGTTAGGTAAGTTTTTAGTGGAGGATAAGGAGTAGAAATTGCATGTTTTGTCAAGAAGCTAGTAAAGGGAAAAGAAGGACAAGTTGGTGAATAAGAGTAAGTTGATTATTTCTTGGACTATGAACCTTTGTACAAGTTGATTTGATTTTTTTAATGCATAAGAGGTAGGGTATAGGGTTTAGTAAAGCCATTTAAGGTGATTGTGTCAGTTATAGTAAGAATTGAGCCATTTTAGGCATTAACAATGATACTCGGTTGTAGAGTTGAAGAAGTTGATGAATTACTTTCTCGTAATTAGTTGAATGAACAAGAAAATGTGTATCCTTTCTGCATCAAAACTACAAGTATATTTTGGTGTTGAGAGATCCATGAAAGGAAACATTCCTTTATAAAATATTCCTAGTTGAAGCAAACACCAAACATGACTGCATAATAGTCAAGGTCATCAAATAAAATGATAATGATATCAACTCCTAGAGGATCACAACTCCTAATAAATAATTGAATGTGTTAAGGATGATGCTAAAGATTCCTTACAAAATAAGAATTTTCTTCACAAAACTCAAATATGATATGAATGTGTATCATAATGGGTCATAACTCAAGTTCAATTGACTATGTTTTGAAGACTCGCCAAACAATATGAAGGTCCTTATAGATATTATTCCATCTTTACAAAATACATTGGTATTAATATATTGTAACTACCAAGTAAATTAAGAAATGGTTTTTAGAACTAAAATCTCTATGAAAATGTAGGATTTGATTATGAAATTGATTTTAGTATGTCCAAAATATCCCTCATATAAATAAATGATCCCATATCTCAAACACCAAAAAATTGATGATGTTGGGAGGGAAATTATCAATACCACAAGAAGGTGTCACTATCTAGGCTGTCAAAAATACAAATGAGGGGATACACTTAAGCATTGAACAATATATCTCATATGATCAAGGAACGAGTGGAATTGATGTAGGAGAATCACTTTGTAAATGTAATCATTTTGTAATTTTGAGTGTGTAATGGTTTAGCATGGTGTTAGAGGTCTTGTTAGGTGTCTTCTAATCCCTCCTTGGTCTCTTAAGACCCTTCTTGTGTGTTAGATGAGTTATTCTAAGTTTCCCTCCAAAAAGGGACTATTTGAAATTTGAATTTGAAAATCTAAGTGTAGGTGGTGTAATGTTGAAAAAAAGCTATGATAAGCTATAAGATGTCATTTAGAGACCTTATAAGGGGTAAATAAAGTGTTATCACCTTTGTGTAAAGGTCCATGAGTGAAACTCATCTCCTAACCTTCATGAGTTGGGTAAACCTTAAATTTTCCACCTTGAGTCAAGTCATAAAAAGTTGAAATTCGAATTGGAGGAAGTTAGTTATGCTAGAGGAGAGATTAGAGAAGAAGACATTAAATGTGTTAGAAAAAAGAAGCTTGAGAAGCTAGTAATCTATGATTCCATAATAAAGGGATTCTTGAAATAGAATGTGTATGTGTATTTGATTTCCTTGAACGTGAATGATAAAGGTTTTTAAAATAAATCTTCCTTGTGTTTGAATGAATCTTCAAGTTGTGAATATCCTTGTAGGTTTAAGGAAGGTATGCATTAAGTGTAAATGTGTTTTAAATGCAAAAGGTGTAAGAAGGAGGAAAGGGATAAGGTTTAGGCATAAATGTTACTCGCCCTGTCTCGTGACAATCCATCTCTTGGTGAAATACTCCACATTACATGACAATAGTGGAAGATGGTTGGAAGAAGATAGACAATTACAAAGGAGAGGTTAAAACATTAGGGAGGTTACAGAAATCTATTAATGCTTGAAACCTTGAGTGCCTATGGTAAAGGTGCAATTCTATGTTAGAATGTGTTAAGTGGAAGAGTAGAGTTTGAGAGTGACATGGAAGATACAATATTGTTGAAGGGAGTAAAATCATAGGGAAGTTGTATGAAGGCCATAGGGAGATGATGAACATGTTTTAAGGTTGTGGAAGAAGGTAAACTATTAAGAAACTTTCAAAACTCCATCAAGGGAAGTTGAGACCAAGAAACACATACTTAAAGTGAAAAGGAAGAGAAAAGTGTGTAGTGACTTCAAGATAAAGTGTCAAATTAGGATTATAAGAACATAAGAGAAGGATTAGGAAGTATAGAGAAAAGAAAATATGATGAAAATAGCCCTTCCAATAAGAAAAAGGATAGTCGAGTTGAGTAACACAAACCTATAGAGGATGGGTAAATAGATGAAGAGTCTAAATAAGAAGGGGTAGAACTATGTGAAGGAGTTGAATGGGGCTTCAAGGAGTAAATGGAGGGTTAAAGAAACTCAAGGAAGATTGGGAAGAGTGGGTGACAAAGTTAAGTAAGTTGTGAATGCCTTGTGCAAAGTGGATTTCCAAGAAGCTAGCTTGTAGTCTCAGAGTGGTGAATGGGATTATATGATGAGGTAGAAAAGATAAGGAGAAAAAGAGAGGTGAAACAAAGATTAAATGTTGAGAAGAGGTATAACAAAGTAAGAGATTAGAGTGAGGAGGTAAAAATAGGGAATAACGACTCTCTAAAGCTAAGAACATGTTAAGTCAAGAATAAGACAACTTGAGAAGGAAGTATACTTGGTGTTTGACGAGTGATTCAATAGTATAGAAGGAATGAACAAGGTATGTTTGAGTAGGCAAGGAGGATTTAAGTGTTGGAAAACAGAGGCAAGCTACTAAACCCCGATTTGCTACTTGAAACCCTAGTTAAGCTTAGTATATAAGCCCAAAAGGTGAAATTTGGTGTTGGGAGTGATAGACAAGGAGTTAAGAAAAGAAAATTAGTAAAATGCTAAAGCAAGATAATGGGTATCTAGAAATCTAAGCCACTTGGATTGGTTGCAGGTAGTTTACCCTAGACATGGAGATTTGTGCAAAAAGAGGGCTAATTGAGACCTAAAGAAAAATTACAAAAAGGAGGATACATTTTTATTGGTAAGGAATTGAACCTTGAAATTTAACAAGCATATTAATGGGCCAAATGGGTATCTAGAAAGGTTACCAGTCAAGCTTAGTGGAGAATATTTCATGAGTTATGTAAAAAATTAGTTTTAGTAGGGCTATAAGGATTTTGCTTAGTTTACAAAGGAAGTAGGTAAAATTGGCTACATGGAACTTGGTGAAGTTCATGGATAAGTTTCTTAGGAGAATTTAAGCATGTTTAAGGTGATTGTGGGGTTATTTTTAGTAGTATATGCAATTCAGAGCATTTAAGCAAGATTTTACTTCTTGAGAAAAGATTGAGTTCCTTAAATTTGATGTTTGTACTAGAGATTTATTGACTCCCAAAGCAATGTTTTTGGTAATTTGATGAATATATGAAGGGCTCTGTATTAGAAATAAATACACTACAAAATGTGCCAAGTAAGTTCCCAACAAGATGTTTCAAGAAGCACATAGAGGGATAACCATAATTAAATATTCTCAAGAGAAAAATTTCCTCTTTATGAGTCCCCAAAAATGGCATAATAGGATCCCATTTACAAGTGAGGTATCTCAAAATGATTAGAAAATCCGTACTAAGTACAAAAATAAAATATAGTATTGAAACATATTGTAGATGACAAATCGAAATGTAATTGTACTAATGCATTCCTCTTAGAAAAACACGCAGTTTCAAAAATCACGAAAAAAATCTTCCATATGTGAAAGTCATTGTAGATTGAACAATGAACAATCTAGGCGGTGTCTAAAAACCAGGAACAACTAGAAAAATAAACCAAATATGTAAAATCCAAATATACCATGATGAATCTCTAGAAAAAATATTCAGCTTGAAAAACTAAATCACCCATCATATGACCATGCTTTATGACATGCTAAATTCAAATGTGCTAGAATTAGAGAAAAACCCTAAGGGGTCATATACAAAAAGATGTCCAAAATTGTAAAAATCCAAACTTGGAATAAATTGGTCTTCTAACACCAAAACTCAAAAATGATTTTTTTCATTTTTAATAAAATACTTTCTAAAACTAAGAAAGTATTTTATAATTTGCATACTTCTATTTTTAACTTCTTTTTGTTGTTGTTATATGACTAGATCCCCATAATAATATAATCATAAATTTAAAAAAAGAAGATAAAGTCACCTCAAATTTTGTATGAGAAGGTGAAAAATAGAATAATCCAATATATATTTTACCTAAGACTGTGGGTGTATGTAATAGTATAACTACACGTAAGAAGAGGTTTAAGTACCCAAAAATGAAAAAATATATATTATGAATGAAATAATATAAGTTAAAAGATATATAACGAACTCTTTGGAATTCAATAATTACGAGAAAGGGATTATATGAAAGAATAATAAACAATAGAAAATTTAAAGGTGAAGGAGAAGCATGAAGACATGGCTACCCTAAAGAGGCATTGAGTTGGGGTCCATGAAGTTTTTCTAAGAGGGTTACAAAGAACACTCCTCAAACTGTCGTAATGCTTTATAAATATTGAATTACAAGTGCCGTATTTTGTTCCTCTTTGGTTGGGTGTTACCTTTGCTACGGATTCCACCTGAGGAGGTTTCGTTTTCAAGATCAACTCCGAGATATATACTTGAAACCCTAATTTAATAGAATGATTAATGCTTTCGTGATCAATATTTCAATGATGCAATTACTTTATTATTTTATTAGTATTTATTACATTATTTTAAATTCAAGTTGTAATAGAGAAATGTTAAATTAAATGTAGGAAAATTTAAGTGGGAAAATGGTTCATCACATTTTAATATCTAAACTTCTTGTGATCTTTAATAGTCTTTGGGATCGGATTTAATTTATTTAGAAGTTATATATTTTAATTATTTTATTAATTTGATATAGCTATATAATTTAATATGGTTTATTAGTTCTCAAGGTGAAACTCTTATCAATAATTCAAATTTAAACAAGGCCACTTCCAATATTTTATCATTTTAAAGATAAAATCAATTATCAAACTCAAAGTTAAAAATGGAATAACAAGAAATGTACATTACATCTGCACTATTACAAGTATAACCTATGTGCAAACATTTTTAAAGCTAATGCAATTGACAAGTTTAAATCTAACCCACCTTTATCAACATGTACAAATAAATACACACTATGAAGAGCATGATAGGTTGCATTATTAGTGTACATCTTTATTTCAGGATCATCTACAAAGGATGGAGATAGACTAGTTGAGTAAAATTATTAACCATGACACCTTAATTTAGGTTTGCTATATACCTTGATAAGTATTGTTTTCAGTGTTTTCTCGATGCTTTAAAGCCCTCTTATGAGATTCTTATTCTTGATTTTGGTCCTTATAATGACATTTGTAAGCCAACTCATTTATCATTAAATTTGATATCTTATTATTTCTCAAAGAACCGACTTGACAATGAGTTTCCAAGATGATATATGTGATATTTCTAGTGGGAGAAAAATGAGAATTCACAAAAGACTTATTGGCATTTTCACAAACAAATTTGATAGGGTGATCAATGTTAAAACATTGATTCACTCCTCCTTGATGATGGCACTACTATTTGGTGCTCTTTGTTTTAAGTAATTAATAATGGACTAAATTTAGTTGTTGATTACAACATGTATTTTTTCCTAACCTGTGCACAATTTGAGTTTAATTAGTCTTTCTCGTTGTTTTCAAATAACTACAGATTGTTCATAACTCTATTAGGATACATATTATTTTCAATCAAGTTTATTGAATTTTAAAATCTATCTTCTTGGTCCCATTTTTAATAAAACCAAAATTCAAGCTAACCATCTATTTTTCCTAGTAGTGCACTCAGAAAGCACCGATGTAAGTGGGGATGAGAAAAAGGAATATTTTGTGTCAAATCGTAGCAATATAAGGGATAATTTGATGGATAATGTCTATTCGAGTTCATAGTCAATGGGTTATCCAGTCTTTGTTGATATATGTTATCTTGATCTTGAATACACAAACTCCAACATTTAATGCCCTTGTTTTACCATTCCACTACACATTTTGTTTATAACATATTTGCTACACATTTCTAAAAAGGTAACAACACAATATGTCATTATTTTTTTATTAGTTTATGTTGGTACCCATTTATGTCCATCCTATTTTTAGTGTTATTCTGCCCTTTGAATCCTTTTTTAGAAAGACAAATCGATGAGGGTTTGATTTTGGGAGTATTTCTCCTTCCCGTTGTGTCTACTATAATCAGATGGATAAGTATGTAAATGGTCCTATTTTTGTTATAAAGGTTCATGAGGATTTCACATAATCAAATGAACAGACAGACTATGCCTTAATGCAAAATCGGGATTTCAGGATTCTATGCTAAAGATAAGTATTGTACGGACAGGAGGGTCTCCCCCGAGGCCCGAGGATTGGTCCTTTCCATAAGTCCAATTTGAGTTTCTAGACTTATATTAATGATAGATAAAGTGTGATGTTGGGGATAAGCTAGGTACCCAAGATTTTGCGAGATTGCATTTATGGTCCGAAACCTGATTGGTGCACATGGATACTCGGATTTGGATGGAGTTTCAGGCCCCGGAGTTAAATGTGGTACTTTGGCCAAACACTTTGAAAATGATTATGGATTTATCAGTTTCAACTTTGGAAGCTTGATTTATAAGTTAAGATGAAAATCATTTCGGTACTTCACTATGTTTTAATTGGTTTCATGTCACTAGAAATATGTGCATCGATTAAAGGGGTAGTTTTTCCTGTAATTGAAGATTGAAAAAATGCAATATTAAGAACACAAAAAAATTGTTGTGTGTAGTGTAAAGGAAACATAAGAGAAGACTTAAATACTAGATTTACAAAGAACAAAATTAGGGTCTATTTAAGGGGCCCCAACCCTCCATTGTATAATTATATGAACAAAATAAGAAAACAAGATACATTCATATATATATATATATAACATAGTGGCACTTAAGTCAAACTTCCATTTTTTTCAGATATATGGGGGACACCCTTCAAGAACTGGTCTCGATGCCGAATAAAATCCTCATGGGCCATGGTTCGAATTGTATGTCTCCCATCAGACCCCTCAACATCCCTTTCTCATGAAATTTAGGGATGCTCACTCTTGGCCCATTCATAGTTTCAACCATATCCTTCCTCCACTCAAGTGAGTTAACCCATTCACGCAGAGTGAGCCCTCCTCTTTCATATACTTTGGTGCACCGACCTATGGTCGATGGGCCTCTAGAATTGGTGTCACGTCACTAATTTGGGCATCAGGGAGGCCATGCCTCTTCTTGGATGAAAATTCCTATAGTTCAACCATAACGTAGGTATCTTCCTAAGTGGACTCTAATGCCACAAGTCACTCCTATGTTCTTCTCATGTGAGAATCTGAGGATGGATATTCACTTTTTGGTTCTTGTGTTTGGGATGAAAGAGGGAGCTCTATTTCTATCATGGAGGGGGAATAATATGCCTTAAACATATACCAATGGTCATTGTGAATGTGGAAAATGGTGAGACCAATGATTCCTCAGGGATTCTGGATTTAAATGGAACTCTGGGTGGACTAGGTGGAAGTGCAAGGTTTGAAAAACTGGGAAGGAAGGACACATCTCATCCAAACGATTCAAGAAGGAAAACACCATGGCTTCTTGATGAGGGAAATCTTGGGGATTGGATCTAACATTTGACACACTAAAAACTTGATGAATTAGGGCCTCGTTCAGCCCTAAGAGTTGGAAGAATTGGCCCATGTGGGCCAATTCCTCTTCTAACTGAGACTTGCACTCAAAGAAGACAAGGCCATTGTTGAGAGAACTGATATGGAATGGAAAACAAGAAGGGAAATGGCTTTGAGATTTCACGGATGGTGGTCCAAAATGGAAAGTGGAAGGCTCTACAAAAGATTTGTGATGAATGGGAAGGTTGGTAGACTATTTAAATAGGCATGGTGCTTACGTTGATGTGGCCAAAGACATCATTTCACTATTAATAGCATATCCCATTCGATTGACATGTACATGGGAAAGTTTAAATGAATATCAACTATTTATGAGGAAGGTGTCACCGGAAAAGGATTAAAATCCTACACATTTCAAGAATGTCTTATCACATTAAGCTTTTATGGCCACGTCATGCTTATACACGTGTAAATTATAAAGATTAAATGTGACATGACCTAGAAAAAATTACTTGTGTCATGATGACGTATGAGTGACACGGTGGCAGTAAACAAAGTTAGCGGCCATTTGTGAGGAATCATATGTATTATTCCATGGCGGCCCCGAGAAGTTGTGGGTAGTGATAGTTTGTTGGAGATCCGAGGAATATGTTCTAAAATCCTAAGATGATAAGGTAATATATAAGATGAAAAGAGGGTTTTAGAGAAAGGGGATTTTTTTTGAGGAGGTCTAGACACGAAGGAAAAAAGGTCGAGAAGCTCTTGAGGAGAAAATTAGAGGGAATTCACAAATGTGCTACCAACAAGGAGATGACATAATGTTATGATGAAGGTTTTTTACTATGTAACTCAATTATCGAGAATCTATGTTAATATGATTACATGTGTACAGATCATTAACATGCTTTGAGAGTGTAAATATATGTCTCCCTTATTTTTCCTAAGTTTTAATGGGTTTCACCTACAAATTTATCAAGTATTTATGATATTTCTTTGTTCTTGTTGTGAAATGATATTGTAGCTGAAGTTATGTGTGTCTTTTGTTGTGATTTTACATAAATTATGGATATAATTCAATTGTGAAAGTATCTTGTTACTACTTAGCTCTTGTCTAGGAAGGGTGTGAGAATTTGACGTTTTCTGGGGGTACCTAAAAGCATCATTTTTGAAACCTATAAAAATATCCCTGCATAATGAGTAGGATTTAGGGATATGATTTGTAAATCTTGGGGGTCCCTTGATCTAGACTATCTAGCATGATTCATGTGAGACAATCTAGCCTTAGGTGTACTTGAAAGGAATGATAACTAGATGTACTCAAGCCAAGAACACATATGTTAATCAAACACCATGATCAATAAGATGAAATCAATTCACTAGAATATATTTACATAAAAATTTGCAAACAAACGAGAAGCAATATCATATATTATTATGGAACTCAATGCAATACATTGAGAATCGACCTTGCTTAAATAAGCAAGGAATAACAATATAAGAACTAGTCAAAGTCGTATATCAAGCCATAAATCAAGGAAATAACTAGTCATCAAATAACTAGTCAAGGCCATAGATTTAGGAGAGAACTAGACATCAAGGATCTAGTCAATACCATAGATCAAGGAAAGAACTATACCTAACAACTAGATAATATCTCCTAATATATAAATAAGATAAAAGAAATATCCACACACATAAGTGGGTGAGGATAAATACAATAAAGGTAAATAAAGTACCTAGGTGAACATGAGCTAAGGTAAATACCTACTCTAATAGTACTGAGTTGTATTGTCAAAAATTTAGTTCTTGGATTTCTTGGAGCCTTCCTGAAAACTAGTATCCTGTAAGAGGCTCATTCATTTTTCCCTTGCACTCATATGAAAATGGAGACATATGATAGTTGACATGTTATTTCTGTGTTTCACCAATTACCCTTGAATATTATCCCCTCTTCCCCATCTTTTTGTTCAATTTTTTCTTGTTTCCCCACTAAAAATCTGAACAACCTTTGATAAAATTTTTAATACATTGCACAGATCCCAAATCATCTATCCATAATATACAGATCCACATGGGAGAACACATTGCAAATACACACACCTTGTGTGTTCTCACCCTTGATCCAAGATCCCCATCATCTACCTACAAAAAACTTGTGCAAACCCATAGGATCAAAGTTTGGGTTGGGCTAACATTGCCTTCAGTGGTCCATATCAGGTCTTCGGGTGCTTATAACACTTAAGTGACCGCTCTTTCGAGTGAGCATTGCATTTGGTGGCTACATATGACCCCAATAGTCTAATCCAATGGATTCAAGGTTTCATTTCGATATTTAGCCTTTCCCTATGCTCCCTTGATTGCATCTCAGTTCCTCTCACCATGACTAAGTCAGAGTCAAAAGCAACAAGGATATCAACCACACCCTTTGTTCGGGTGCCTCCTTATCACTTCCCAGAAGGATGACAGGAAAGTGGAGGAAGACCCCAACCATGGTTACCAAATGACATTTCACTTGGGTCAAAATTTATTTCCCGCTTCCCCTGTCCACTTTGTGCCTTGTCCCCATTCCCCAGGGTGAATCAGGAGCCAACACCTTTTCTCGGCTCCATTTTGTGGATTCAAACCCGCATTGGGTATTCGTTGGGTTTTAATTTTGACTTATTTTGTTGTTCCATGTGACATTTGAGAAAGCGTATTTGATTTGTGATTTACTCTCATGTTTTCGTATGTTTTATTTTCTAGAGTTATCACTCTAGTGGCGAATCCATTACCAGTTAAAGTAGACTAGTGTTTTCTGAGTTAAAGTAGACTAGTGTTTTTCATCTTGATGTATTACAACTAAATTTATGTGTCCTATTTAAATTTTGAGTTTAATGTTTACCATTATGTCATCTGGACTTTATAAGGTGAGGATTTATCTATAAAAATCAATTCTCTATGAAGCATTCCATGGGTATCTGTGATGGTGGTGAGGTCTGTTTTCCTTATAGGGTCTCGTTTAAAGCGAGATACATTTAGAGCACTTGATTTTGGAAAAATATGTGGATACCCCCATCGAGATTCATGCGAGAATCAGACTTAAGCTGCCTATGTTTTAGAGGTATGGAAATACCTCTGTCGAACAACATCTTGCCATGTTTGAGGAAATTATGCATGAGTACCGGGTAAGTTATGAAGATATTTTTATGAGGTTATTTGTGCAAAAATGCTAGGAGATGCTAGAGACTAGTTTAATTATTTGCCTTAGGTCTCTGTTTGTTCATGGATGGAAATGGTAATGGTTTTGGAAATCAATTCAGTGATGACCTTGTCTCCCTTTCCTATGAGTATGGTGGAATTTCCATATTTTTGGCTGAAATAAGAAGGTTCATATGTTTTAGAGATGAAGAAATTTACACTACGAAATATGTCTCAAATGTTAAGAAAATGATTAAAGAATGTGTTGAGTAAGAAGATCATATTATTTATACTTGTGTCTGGTATGAAAAATATTTTATGCCTCATTCCCCTTGTGTTGTGGACAATATGCTTAATGTTGATGCATCTAAATTAGGCACTGCACGAAGAAGTGTGCCACACTATTCCACAAACCAAAGTAGTGGGGTGTCTTCCAATGACGTTCTGCATGCCCGAACAACTGATGAATTATGGATTTTTTTCTCCAAAATATGTCATGTTTTGATAAAAGACTTAGGTAGAGTGGTTTTGGACACATGGTGTACTTCTTTTGTTCATAATTTTGTTCTACTAAAAGATGAAATAATTTCTAAGTATGGTGGAGGTGTTCCCTAAGTGGAAGATAGATGCCTTTGGATTGACGCAATAGTGGAACAAGAGAACCGGTTTTGAGTATGATGTAAATTGTAAGATGAATTTTAGACTGAATGTGGATGAGTTTTTTTTTTTATTATGGGTAAATAGTTTTGAAGGGACTATACCCTGTGTACAAAAAGGCTCAAAAGCCAGATACCAAAAGAGGAAAAACCGACCCTAGAAATGCTAAACACCATAAACTAGGAGGCTCAACAGCCAGATAATACAATATAGAAACAAAACAGGATCAAGATAGACAGTGATCCGAATAAAATCAAAAGAGACAAAAACAAACAAGAGGGAACCACCACTGGTCTTCCTAGCCAAAAAACAACACCAAAAATGCCAGACAACAACAACTTCACCACCAGTAAACAACAACAGAGCTCCGCATCACTTGATAGCTTGGTCAATCTTGGCTTTAATCATTTGGAGTGAGACGAAGAAGAACGTAATGGAAGTGGCCTAGGATGGATCTTTCAAATCTGCTTGGGCAATTGCAAGATCTCTGTTCTCCTTGGAACCCCAAATATCCTTGGTAATACCGCTGAGACTGCAAATACTATGCACATGTTGCTCGATAAAATTGTAGATGCTTTTAAGAGCTGAGAGGATACAATCATTACACCCTTTTGCATTGCCAAGCCTGACATCCAGAGAGAGAAGCTTCTTGAAAACTTTAGCAGTGATATCATCTTCTTCATCATTTGTAGCTTCCGTTTGCCCTTTGTTTTATCTATATCCCTAATAACACGCTTTAGGTCCTAACTCTCCTTTTCCATCTTTTCTACTCTGACCAACAAGCCCTCATCTTTAGGTTCCTTCACCGGATTACTAATGTGCAGTAAATTAGCAACAAGCTCCAGGTCTTTATGACTTATTAGAACCCTCTGAGAAGTAGGGACCTTAGTTTTCATCTCTTTCCTTTTCCTGCTAGTGGTAGCAATGTCAAGTTTCCTATCGGGAAGGGGAGGGATGGAGGCAGGGGGAGGAGGAATAGGGGAGGGAGGAATAGAATCGGGAAGGGGGGATGGAGGGAGGAATAGAATCCGGGTGGGGTCGGTGAGAAATGGAAGTGAATGAGAAGGATTAACCCTTGATGAAGGGGAACAATCCTAGTGTGGTTTTACACTTCCAGTATAGATTTCTCCAAAGAATTCAACAAGTAATGAGGAAAATTTATGGTGAGGTTTCTATGAAAGTGATTAAGGAAAATTAAGTGCTTATGGGGGATAGTGACAAATCTCCCCTCCAGAGTAACATACCTTACCACCATCCTTGCAATCTCAGTGAAGGGCTCTAGAATAGATGCAATTTTGATGCCAGCCGTCACAAACTCTAGATTCTCCCCCTCATCTAGAAACTTCTTAGCCTCCACCTCTCTGTCCATGCACTTGTTGAAGAATTTGGTTCCGTCTAGACTGAGCCCGGTGACCTAGGAAATAAGTTCCTCGGAAATCTCAACCTTGATATTACTGTACTCAACCACATGATTCCTCCATCCATGAGCAAATTTAATTGAGAGATCCTGATCAAAACCTTGGATTTTTTCAATAAAGTTCATAAGACCCCCTTTTTGCAAATAGTTCCAGAGAACTGTATCATTTTTCCATGCTAGATTATGGGTGGGCTCAGTCTTGCAAGGCGGTCCCCCCATTTTTCCTGTGATATTTCCTCTTCTCGCAACGGTAAAAATTTGAAAACTATACGAATCATCCTCAGCTCTTCTTTTGAAGCCCTCCCAAACGTGTGGAGAGATGTAATCATTAATCCTCACTTTGCATTTAATTAACTGCTCCTTAGCATCCCCTATATCTATTAATGATGACACTCCAAGTTGTGAAAATCTTAGAAGATGTCATCACTTTGCAATTGATAAACCGCTCCTTAGTGTCATCTCTACAACTATTAGTGATTACGCTCCAAGTCATGCAAATATTTGATGATGTCATCATTTACTTTAGTAGGAAGAGTGTCACCCCTTAGCCAAGTTTGAAATGTATTATTTACCCCAATATTTGCCAGACCATCAACCACATTATTTCCTTCACGGTAGGTATGTTTGATTTCAAAATTTTCAAAACTCTTGCAAATATCAATAGCTTCAGCTATAAAGTCCCTGATTGACCAACTAGGAGGTTGTTTTTGGTTTAAAAGATTGATAATGTTCAGTGAATCACCCTCAATTATAATATTGGAAATATTACAATCTCTAGCTAACCTTATTCCCCAAAGCACAGCAAGAGCTTCAAAGTAGTGATTAGTTTGCCTACCCATTTTACCAGAAAAAGTAGCAACAAAACAACCTCTGTGATCTCTAATGACTCCCCCACCTCCTGAATGTGGATGAGTTGATTGCCTTATATGTTCCTATTCTATTTATATAAGGTGTTTGTGCTAGATTTACTATGGAACTAGGCTTGGGCATTTACGATCCCTTGTTTTTGATCGTGTAACCCCACATACCTTGTTTCCCAAGCCTTTGGATATGTAGAGGGTTACTTTGTTTTGTTATTATGAAGTATTCATACAAGCTAAATATTTCCTTTTGAGGAATGAGGCTAAGGTATGTATAAGGATTGATGTTGGTCCATTTCTGTTAAGAAATATATGCAAAGAATAGATGATCTACCTTCGAAAATGGATATGAAAAATACAAGCGAAATGGGAAAAAGATATGTGTCTTAATGCCTATATTGAGTTTAAAAGGGATTGGATGAATAGTGATTTAGCTACTCAGAAAAGGGAGAAATTTGTTGGACATCTTGAGGAACACATGCAGGTCCTAAGATTGTTATACCATATGGTGTGTTGTGAAATAGGGAATATTTATGAATAGACTATACCTTATGAGCAAGATGAATTCATGAATTTGAATGATGGTATGATCATGTTTCTTCAAGATGAGATAGTTATAGGTAATCACTATCAGTTGATGATTGGGGTTTCATTTGCAGTAATTGGGATCATTATCTTTAGAATCTGACATGTTAAATTATGTATCTAGATGGGACAAATGCGTGTTGTATGGGATCGTGGTGGATTCTGATGGAAATTTTTGGGGTCATCTAGACCTTCGATGGTTTTCTTGTACAATGTATAGTTGTGAGTTTTATCCTTTCTTGTTCCTGTTTTGGGTTCTGTTGGTGTTTGGTTGTTGGTTTTTTCTCTCATGGTGATGACTTGTAGTTTTGATAATATTTTGATTATGTTTCCCAATGGATAGGAGTTTGATATTTTTCTTCTAGTATTGTTTCTGGTGTTCTTTGGACACCCGTTGTGGGATTCCATCCCCGAGATAGAGCCGATGTTGGCACCCATTTATGTTCGTCCTATTATTAGTGTTTTCTAATTTTTGAATCCTTTTGCGGGAAGATAGATTGACAAGGGTTTGATTTTGGGGAGTATTTCTCCTTCCCATTGTGTCTTTTACAATCGGATGACTAAGTATGAAAATGGCTATTATTTTTATAAATGAAAAATATGAAAATTTCATATAACCAAATTTCATATTATTTTTATAAATGTTCATGAAAATTTCATATAACCAAATGAAAAAGATAGATCGTGCCTTAATGCAAAATCAGGATTTCAGATTTCTATGATAAAGATAAGTATTGTGTGGACATGAGGGTCTCCCCTCGAGGCCTAATGATTAGTCCTTTCTTGAAGTTTGGTTTTGGTTTTTAGACTTATATTAATGATAGATGATGTGTGATTTTGTGGATAAGTTGGGTACCTAAGATTTTGTGAGATTGCATTTATGGTCCGAAACCCGATTGGTGCACATGGATAATAGATTTGGACTAATTTTTAGGCCCCGAGTTGAATGTGGTACTTTGAAAAACACTTTGAAAATGATTATGGATTTATCAGTTTCGACTTTAGAAGTTTGATTTATAAGTTAAGCTAAAAATCATTTCGGTACTTCACTATGTTTTAATTGGTTTCATGTCACTAGAAAGATGTGCAGTGGATTAAGGGGGTAGTTTTGCTTGTAATTGAAGATTGAACAAATGTAATATTAAGAACATAGAAAAATTGTTGTGTGTAGTGCAAAGGAAATAGAAGAGCAGACTCAAACATAGGATTTATAGTAGCAAAATTGGGGTTCTATTTAAGGGTCCCATCCTCTGCATTGTATAAGTATATGAACAAAATAAGAAAAAAATATATTTAGATATATATAACATATTGGCACTTAATTCAAACTTTCATTTTTTCGTATACATGGGGGACACCCTTCAAGAATTGGTCTCGATGCTGAATAAAATCCTCATGGGCCATGACGTTGAACACAAATTGTATGTCTCCCCCACGGGACCCTCTACATCCATTTCTCACATAATTCAGTGGATGCTCACTCTTGGCCCATTCAAAATGTCAACCAGCTCCTTCCTCCGCTTAGGAGAGTTCATCCATTCACGCAAAGCAATCCCTCCTCTTTCATATGCTTTTGTGCACCAGTCTCTCAAGTCGGAATGGCCTCTGGGAACCGGTGTCACATCACTAATTTGGGTGATAGGGAGGGCATGTCTCTTCTTGGATGAAAATGCATACAGTTAAATCACAACTTGGATATCTTCTAGAGTGGACTCTAATGCTGCAAGTTGTTCCTCTATTATGATTGTATGAGAATATGAGGATTTGAGGATGGATCTTCACTTTTTGGTTCCTGTGTTTGGTCTGAAAGAGGAAGCTCTATTTCTAGTAGGGAGGGGGCATAAAATGCCTTAAACATATGCCAATGGTCATCATGAATGCATAGGAAATGATGATTCTAGTGATTCCTCAAGGATTCAGGACTTAAATGGAACTCTAGGCGGACCAGGAGGAAGTACAAGGTTTGAAAAATCGGGAAGGAAGGACAAATCTCAACTAAACGATTCAAGAAGGACAACACCAGGGCTGCGTTATGAGGGAAATATTGGGGATTGTATCTAACATTCGGCACACTAAAAACTTGACAAATTAGGGCCTCGTTCGGACCTGAGAATTGGAAGAATCAACCCACATGGTCCAATTCCTCTTCTAACGGACTTGCACTCAAAGAAGACAAGGCCATTGATGAGAGCATTGATATGGAATGGAACAAAAAGAAGGGAAATGACTCGAGATTTTGCAGAGGGTGGTCCAAAATGGAAAGCGGAAGTCTCTACAAAATATTTGTGATGAATGGGAAGGTTGGTAGACTATTTAAATAGGCATGGTGCTTACGGTGATGTGGCCAAAGACACCATTTCACTATTAATACTATATCCCATTTTGATTGACAGGTACATGGGAAAATTCAAATGAAGATCAACTATTTATGAGGAAGATGTCACTGAAAAAGGATTAAAATCCCACGCATTTCAGAATGACTTGTCATATTAGGATTTTTGGCCATGTCATGCTTATACATGTGTAAATTATAAATATTAAATGTGACATGACTTGGAAAATTTTGGGATGCATCGTGATGATGTACGAGTGACACACAGTGATAGTAAGAAAATTTGGTGGCCATTTGTGAGGAATCATCTCTGTATTATTCCATGACGGCCCAGTAGTTGTGGGCGGTGATAGTTTGTTGGAGATCTAAGGAATATGCTCTAAAACCCTAAGATGATAAGGAAATATATAATATGAAAAGAGGGTTTTATAGAAAGAGGGTTCTTTTGTGAGGAGGTTTGGACACGAAGGAAAAAAGGGAAGGAAGCTCTTGAGGGGAAACTTGGAGGGAATTTGTAGATGCACTACCAACCCTGGAGATGGCACAATGTTCTGATGAAGGTTTTTTGCTATGTAACTCAATTATTGTGAATTTATGTTAATATGATTGCATGTGTACAATCATTAATAGGCTTTGAGAATGTAAATATATGTCTCCCTTGTTTTTCCTAATTTTTAATGGGTTTCACCTAGTAAATTTATCAATATTTGTGATATTTATTTGTTCTTTTTGTGAAATGATGTTACGGATGAAGTGATGTGCATCTTTTGTTGTGATTTTACATGAATTGTGGCTGTAATTCAATTGTGAAATTATCATGTCACTACTTAGCTCCT
Organism: Taxus wallichiana var. yunnanensis; assembly: GCA_018340775.1. Classification (NCBI taxonomy): domain Eukaryota; kingdom Viridiplantae; phylum Streptophyta; class Pinopsida; order Cupressales; family Taxaceae; genus Taxus; species Taxus wallichiana. The sequence continues at coordinate 714,883,612 of CM031242.1, read as the reverse complement.
ATCAGGAAGGGTGTGAGTATTTGACATTTTCTAGAGTGCCTCCTGAAAGCATCATTTTTAAACTTGTAAAATCTTCATGTTGTTGAGTAGGATTTGTAAATCTTGGGGGTCCCTTGATCTCCCCAAGACTATCTAACAAGCGACAAATGATTCACATGGGATAATCTAGCCTTAGGTGTATTAAGTTGGATTGTAAGGAATTTAGTTCTTGGCTTTGTCTTCAAAGAGCCTTCCTTATAAACCGTGGTCTCTGACCTGCAAAGAGGCTCATTCATTTTTACCTCGCACTCATATAAAAATAGAGACATAAAATAGTTGACATGTTGTTTATGAGTTTCCCCAATTCCTTGTGAATCTTCTTCCCTCTTTACCATCCTTTGATCCAAGTTTCTCTTGTTTCCCCAATAAAAATCTAAACAACCTTTGACAAACATTTTAATCAAGTAATGCATATATTGTGTTGTGGATAACCAAACCTTTTTCTCTATCCATAGTAATTAAAATTGCATATACAGATAAGTGAGAGATAGACTCATAGGAGAACACATTTCCAATGTGCACACCTCGCGTGCAGAATTCTCATACCCCAAACTAAAATACAAGATCCCTATCAATAACTCCCGTATGAATAAATCAAAATAGATGGTTATAATTAAAAACTTATAATTAAAACCTTAATATGTAAGATTAAAGTGCAATAATACAGTTGGGCTAACACTTCCTTCCTCAAGGGATGAGGGTTCATATTGGGTCGCTCATTGTTTGTTGTTGACAAAATTGAAGTTTTATATTTTGCTTCAAGACATGCTATGAAATGAAACTATACCTCAATGGTTTTTTTTTTTGCTTAAAACACATTCATTGACAGTCGGTTTTTCAAGTGAGCCTTGAGTACGCGATGTAGAGTTGCATTCGGTGGTTGCATCGAAAGCCACAAATGCTAAAGTGGATTTTATAGTCTACCCGCATGATCCGAATCCAAATAGGATTTAGGATTTTGTATTCGATATCTACCGATCCTTTGAGATATCTCAAAATGAACCCTTGACTTGTGCTTATTTGAAAATCGATATCCGGTCTAGTGTAGGTCGTAAATGAGACTCCTAAACTCAAGTCCTCTCACCATGAATAAGGTAGAGTCAAAAGCAATCTGCTCTCCAGGATATCAACTACACCCTTTCTTTACTACTCTGAGTCCATGGTCATTAGCCCAAGGGTGGATGTCAAATGACGATTAATATCTTTCTTCATTAGTGGAGCATCCATTCTATTGATGCATCTCGTAACATGGCTTATTGAAAATCCATGTTCAGTGATATGCTCAGTGATACCACTTGGTGCATACATAAAAATATTTGAGATGTTCCCATGGGTCGTAGGTTCTATTAGATCATCACCATCATCCCCATCATCACTTTCATCATGATGTGGGAACATTAGCTTATACCCCTTCGCTATGAGTTTTTATACTTGTCTATTGAAAATCCCATCTCGCTGGTGAAGAATCTACATCGAGTGATTTTGGAGGAGGAGACTAACTCGCTCGAAAAGGAACTTCTTCTCAAAGAACTCAAAATCTCTTGATCTCGTAACATGCTAGATACCACTCCTGGACATACTTTTGAGATGGTGTAGATCATCACCATCATCCCCACTCTCCTAGTCTTACATCAAAGTGATTCGGAGGAGGAGATCCATCAATCTATACCCAAGATCTATACCCAATTTTTTTTTGTCAGAGCCAATGAAAATGAGTTTATATGACTTCATGTCCAATTTATTTCTATTCTACTTGGGTATGTGCATACTTTCTTTCACACCCAAATACTCCGAGGTGTGCAAATGATGGTTTCGATTTAACCATGCTTCATATGGCGTTACTCCATCAAGAGCAATTGTGGGCACTCTATTTAACAAATATACTATTGTCTTTGTTTCTTCTACCCAAAATGTCTTTACTAGTCTAGAGTCATCGATCATACATCACACCATTTCCATGATAGTATGATTTCTTCTCTCAACAACACCATTTTGATATGGTGTGTGTGGAGGAGGGATTTTTTCGACTAATCTCGTGAGATTGTAGGTAGTCTTTGACCTCATTACTAGTGACTTTACCCCTTGATCTAAGTGGAGAGGTCTGATGTGATGACCATTTTTGTTCTTAACAACTACTTTGAATTTCTTGAAGGTTTCAAAAGCTTCACTTTTCTTGTAAAGACAATATATCCACATTTTTATCGAATAATCATCAACACAAAGCATGAAATACTAAAATCCAGAATGACTCGGTTGCATTAGACCAAAAAGATTGGTATGAACAGGTCAAGCTTGCCATGAGCTCAAAAATTACTCTTCTAGAATGAAGCTCTATGTTGTTTTCTGCTTGGTAGTGAGGACACTTATCTGTATCCTTCTGGAGAGATGGTAAACCATTTACCATATTGCACCGATGAAGTGTCTCAAGATACTTGAAACTTATATGACCAAGTATCGATGCCACAACTATGTAGAGGTAGAGTTCTTAGCCATAAGTGCATGATCATCTCTATGAAAAAAATCAAGCTGGAACATGCGTCCCACATTAGAGGCTTTTGCAACTATTTTTGAGCCTCGTGATTTGTCTCGAATTAGACACAATTTCTTGTCGAAATGACTATCAAAGTCAATTTTTAGGTTATGATCAAGGAGTTGACTAAATAACAGTAGATTTTTAGTCAACCCAAGGACATATAGAACATCTGAAAATCTACAATTGCATGAACCAAGAGGTAGAGAAATGTTCCCAATCCCCTGAACTGTGTATGAAGAATCATCACCTAACAAAACATGGTTTTTCAAAGGCGTGTCCCTCATTGAAGTAAACCAGTCTCTGTGGTCGGTCATGTGTCGAGTGGCTCTTGAATCAACATACCAAACATCACTAGATGATGTGGAAGGTTCACTTGATCAAGCAATGTACAAGTAGTCTTCATTATCTGAATGTTATTCTTACTCAAAAATATTTCCTTGTTGATGGGGTCTTCTTTTCCAGTTCCCATTTTTATACCCTTGATTGTATTTTCAATGTACCTTGTGATATTGCTTGTGTTGAGGTCTAGAGTTTCTTGATGAACCTTTCTTACAAGTTTTATACCAACAATATTTCAATTCATGTCCTCTTTTATAGATTGGACATTGCTTCTTCTGTTGTTTTTCCCCTTGATGTTGATATTGATTCGATGTTGGGACTTTTGATAGGAATTAGGTTTTCCTTTTCCTTTTCCTTTCCATTTTTGATGAGAAGAAAGTGCATGCTCCTCTTCATCATCCTTATTATGCATGGCTTCCTCTTGTTGCAGTAGGTTTACTAGTTTTTCAAAACTAATTGTCGTATCTGACAAGTTTAGTGTTGTTACAAAAATGTGGTAAGAAGAAGGGAGAGCTCTCAGAATAATGGGAATGAGAGCTTCATCAATGACCACTTCTCCTAGGGCTAGAAGTGAAGCCCTCAACTCTGTAACTCTTCTCAAGAAAGCTTCGATTTTCTCATTTTTCTTGAACTTCAGTGTGTGTAACTGACTTTACAAATTTAGTATGACATTCTTGTTTTTGGCCTTGTATACCATGCTCAACTTATCCCATGCTTCTTTGGCTGTTTTGGCATCTCAAATGTGGGGTTTCACATCATTAGACACTCCAAACAAGATGATGAGTTTGGCCTTCTAATCTGATCTATCAAACTATCATTGTTGTGTTGTATCAGTAGTTGATTTGGTTAGAGTACCATTCACAACAGTCCATATGTATTCAAACTCAAGATGTGTTTTGATTTTAGTCTTCCATGCAACATTGTTATTTCCTTTGAGTAGTTGTGAATCGGAAGACAACATTTGGGGGAATTGGTGCCCATTTTGTAGAAATCACTGCGATGTGGTTAGGCTCTTATCACCAGGTATAAGGTCTCCCAATCTAGATACTCGTTAGTTCAATATACCAAACCTTTATATATACACACCCTTTCGATATACCCTTAGTACATGGAAGAATCTTGCCCTTTATATATACCCTGCGGTACATGAAAGAGGCATTAACATACATGAAAGAATTTGATATGGTACTAAGACACTACCGAGAAGGGTCTGTAATTATTGACACCGACTCAAATAAATATCCTCATATGCATGCGTAAATTTTCTATATACTCGAATAATTTCTCCGTATGGATTTACATCAAGAAATCGGATGAGATGGCTCATAGTGTGTGCATTGTGTCCTTATTACTCCCCATAGATTTAAAGGGTCGATGCCCAAACAACATTGTTGCAGCTATATTAGGTGTTAAGTGCGGTAGTAGTCGTGACGACTTTACCCGTAAGCGCTTCCCAAAGGCACTGTATATACCAAATGCTGGAAATGAGATCTAAGATCTCATGAGTGATTTAGAACCAAATTTCACTATTTTTATTACAATTCTTTGCCATTTTTGGAGTAGTTACAATGTTTTTGGTTAACTATGGCAACCTGCAAATTAGTATAATACACTGAAGTATACAATTACATTCAAAAAATTTGAAAAATTGAATGACAAACAAATTTTTTAATTTTTCGGCCCTGGTGGCCTCCGAAGCCCAAAATGGATTTGTGAGCAAAAAACCATAAAAAAATTGCTTAAAATGGATTTTTCGGTACCCCCCTTTTGTGAATGTTGTCAGAATAAAAAAATAGGCCTATTAGGAGAAATTTATTTTTTCCCTATATTAGGGTTTTCCTCGCTAAAAGTTTAGGAGCCTATTTAGTCATAACTAGAGGTTTAGTTACCTCTAATTTTTATCGGTTTCACCAATTTTGCCTCCAAATTTCAATGGTTTTAAAAGCTTATGTTAAGGGTGGGGTCGAACCCTAAACCCCCGCCCTAAGACCTTTCTACTAGCTAGATCAACACATATAGCGAATATGCATGTAATTTGAAGTAAATGAATTTTATTAAACTTCTAAATTGAATGACCTCTTTAAAAAATGATGTGGCGCAATTGTGTAATCCATGTGTCTGAGCTCACTTGGAGGAAGGATTATGGTTTCCACTCAGGAGGATCTGTAATTCTTTTTGACCAAACTTTGCAAAGTTTTTTTATTGTTTTTTAATTTCCTCTACCTTTGTTTTGGTTGATCCACCATTTTCTCTGGAGGATCGAACCATGGTGATTTCTTATGAGAAATGGAGGCTCATTGGAAATATATGAGAACGAGAAGAGGAATACTAAGCTATAACTTACTCGGGATTGCAGTGCATTTGTGGGCTACACATCATGAGAATCTCATAGAATGGCGTGAGGTGAGAGTCACATTCTTTGTTAGGTTATCCAGAAGCAACACGCCCACTATCATACAAGACTACCATGGAAAGGAACCCACCTCATTTCATATCCAAGCATGTGAGGGAGCCTGGATGAGAGGCATGGAAGCATTTCCACCTTTGTTATGGGTGCATAAGTTGTATTCAAATTTACAAGGTTGTGCACGTGCATGGTATATTCACTCGAGACATGTCAGACAGGAATTGGCGTGAAGTTAATGGCTGATTTGTAACACCTTGGACAAATTGTTATATTTCTCTTTGCATTACAAGCGTTGGCATGTGATTTTCTTAAATAAGGTGTGTTTCCTTGATTGTTGAAAATCATGCTTGTTATGGATAAATCATTTCCACTCTTGGATTCATTGGACTGAAATGTTATGGCTTGTAAGAATCCACTTTCATTTCTTATTGATAAGTTGTAATCTAATTTTGTGAGTTGCAAACTTATCTCTTTTGACTGACTCATCCTTGGATCAATTTCAGTGATCCAAGGGATGTTTTAAATCTTCTTAACAAACTGAATGGAAAAATTGACATTCAATAGTTTGAAAGGCATAATGATGAACTTTTGTATTTTGTAAATTCTATGGTCTTGTGTGAAAGTGCCTTCATTTGGCTGTATGTTTGTGCTTGGGTCTCTGGGATTGATCTCCGTAAGACATTATTGGCATAAACAAGATATAGTCTACTTAAGACTAGGAAGGGGATCAAAATCCTAAAAAGGACTATCCTAACAGTATCCTAAGCTAGGTAAGAACACCTACTTCCTAGCTACATCTATTTAATTGGGTTATAATCTAACCTAAGCTTCTTATTATATTGTGTTGGGGGGTGACCTAACCTAAGCTCTTGTGCTAAATGGATATGGGAAGGGGAGATTACTATAGTAATTCTTGGCTATGTTAACCTAATGCCTAATACTTTATGGAGGCAAATTTAATCTAACCTAAGGTGGAAACTACCTAAGGCAATGTTTTAAGACCTAAGGTGATTGATGGTTAGACTAACCTAAGTTTTGGGGACATCTAGCCTAAACTATTTGAAAGGGGCCTAAGGTCGCATGTCACTATGGCGATGGTTCCAATGGATTTTATTTGATTTGATTGGATTTAAATGCTTGGAGGTACTGCCAGTTTGGAAAGGGCTAGTTAAATTTTAGTGGGGCTTACGTGGAGGCTTTGCTAAGTATGAAATTACATGTTGATTTGGAATTGGTACTCGCTAGTTTTGGGAGGCGGTGGTAAGGAGAGATAAGTGGGAGAATTAGGAGTTATGACATTAATGAATCTCAGTTTTTGTGTGTAAACCATCTTGGAAACATGGGAGGTAGATTTATGGGAGGTTGTTTGGTTTTGCATGCCTCGCAAATTTCGCTCTGCATGGAGCTATTTGGTTCTTCAAACCAGCAGTTTGACTTCTTCTTCTTCTTGGATATTTTTGGTTTCTCTGGTTTATTTTCTATCAAGGGAATGTATAAAAGGCATTAGAAGAATTTTTTTGTTGTTGTTGATCTGTCATGGAGAAGAAAAAGGGTTGGAGGCTTGATTAGAAGTCTCCTTCAAATTGACAGAGGCACTATCAAGCATGATAGGCTCTACCCATTAAGATTTCTTTCTTTCTTCTAAATGATTCATTAAAACAATTATTCTCTCATGAGATTTATACTTGCATGATTTGTTTGGTTAATTACTTGCATGTTTTCATGAAATCTCTGTGGTTTTTGGAATGTAAATCCATTGCTAGTAATGGTAGTTTTTGGGAAACTTTCTTTGTGCTAGTTTAATGGTGATATTCATGCGAACTTGTATTTGAAGCTCTGTAACTTGTATTTGAGGCTAGTGTTGACTGAACTAGCATTCGTTGCCTTATGTTTCATTCTAAACTATTAATTGGAGCCTGTGTTTTATAGAATTTGTAGTAGAGATTATTGGTCATTCTGAACTGGCATTTGTTGCTTGTATGATTCTGAATCTCTATGGTAGTCTTGTGTTTTGTTGAGCTTGTGTTGGAACCTTGTATTGTTCTAGATTGTGTTAGAACTTTGTTTTATTCTCGAACTATGTTCGAACGTTGCATTGTTCGCAATTCTGTTGAAGCTCGTGTTTGAAACGTACTGGTATTCCATTCGTGCATGTTTGAACTTGTGTTGGAATCGACGTGTTTGATTCTCTACTTGTATTCTGAGCTGGAGTTTTTTTGGTATTAAGGATTTGAAAAGATTTAATCTCATTTAAGGACTATCTATTCAAAAGGGTCTTGAGAGATTTGTTTGTTTAGAAGTAGACCTGGTTATCTCTTTTGAGATCTTCTTCTTGTAGTTTCTTGTTGGACCGATTGTGGTACTTCTATCTTTTAGACTATACCGCCTTCTTTGAACTTGACGGGGCGTGTGAATACGAAGTGTATCCTATTCTTCTCCCCTGAGTGAACCCGTGTCTTGTTGAAGGCTTGATTGTTTTTAAAAGGATTAAATGATTGGACTTATATCTTGTTATGGGTATTGATGATTTATAGTTCGTTTGGAATAAGTCGTTAACAATTTTTAGAGACTTCTGGAAGTACAGTAGTTACTCTCCTTCTTGTTATTGATGTTGAAACAAATACTTCCCTATCATAAGCTTTTAACTAGAACTCGAGAGGCTTGTGGTGATTCTGTTTCAGTCGAGTTGGAAGTAAGTTTGGGATAGTACTTTTCTTAAATGTATTATTTAGTTTTCTTTACTCTCTTCTGATCTTTTATTTGATTCTTGGGTTTTAATAGAATGTTGAATCTAAAACCTAGTATACTGAGTGTTGTATGAAAGGATACAATATTACTGTTCATAATGCTTTGTAATATTGTTCTTATTTGGGGATCGTGGACTACTTACTCTGTTGCATCAAGCTGTTGAAGCCTTGTAATAGGATGTCAGTATTTTGTGTTCGTGAGATGTATTGATCCTTGTGTATCTTTCACTATTGTGGATTTATATTCCTTGTTGGATTCATTGAATGAGTCTCTGGTTTTAAAAAGAGAATTGAATATGTTCTCTTGGGGATAGTATACTGTTAGGGACTGTACTATGTACTTTGTTCGAGATTTGAATTTGAACTTGAGCTTGGTGAATGGAAATAGGAAACCAGTTTGTAAGATTTGTAATGGAAAGTTTGTAGTGTGCATTATTTGACTGTGCATTTGGTTTTGTGTTCTCTTTTGGGAACTAGTTAAAGAATTTCTAAGTTTGAATTGGATAAGTGAATTCATTTCATAGTATAAATGAAATGAATTATGGATTGGGTCCTTTTCTATTTGAGATCCTTTTTCTGTTGATTGTATAAGTTCATTAACTGAGCTTCTCTTTAATTGATTCTCTTCTGAGATGGAAACTTCTTGTGGATTGGTTAAGAGATTTATTTTGTTTGAGTATGGCTTGGATTTGTGGAAAGTTTGGTTTTAGATCCTTGAATTATATCTTCTAATAAGCAAGAAGTTAGTAAGACTTTCAGTTAGACTGTTTTGATTTCTATTCTTCTTGGATGGATTCGGGATTCTTGTTTAGAGGTTGTCTCTTATTTATGGAATCCTTATATTGATATCCTTAAACTGAAGCAATTATATGAGTTCTAAACCTATTTTTGTCTTTCAGATGATGAAGTGTGTAAGAATTAGTATGTATTGATTCTTCTTCATTGCTTAATTTGTAGGATGAATCATCCTAATATGAGCTAGGCTGAAAGTAACTTCTTTTGCTACTTAGAAAAGATAAATGTGCATTTCTATTCTTATGGAATTATGAAAAATTAGATGATAAGACTTGTTGATTGTTTTAAAGTAATTGATAGGATAAATTAAACCATATGATATAAATGCAGGTGTTGCAGGTTATATTATGCTCTTTTCTTAATAGGGAATTTAGACTCTTTAATTGTGCTTCTTTTCTGGATGTTATTACTTATGATTGTTTGTATGAAATATATTAATTGCTTCATTAAATAAGAGTTGTTTTAATGGAACAATTAGTGGAATCCACTTCACTTTAATGCTTAGTGCTTATCATGCTCGATTCGTTGAATAGGCCCGACCCGTGCTTTGGAAATTTTTACAAATGGACATCGTAATCGATAAAAGAAGACAATTTTTTTATGATGCATTGGTTTATTTAATTCTGGATCTTATGTAAAGAGTTTTGAATCATTCTTGAGATGTATTGGAATGGGAAAGTGATGTTCTTTTAAGATCTTAATTATGATTGACATGTAGAATGCCTGAAATGCATAGTCTTGTAAATGTATATTTAAAATCATGAATTGAAAGGTTTTGGGTTGGAATCCAATTTGTAATGTGAATTATTTTGTACTTGTATGCTAAAATAATAGTGATATCTTGGCAATATTCCTTATATCTATTTGTATACTATTGTTGTTATCAGATATTGAGTTGGATTAAGGAGATAGTATAATCTCCCTTATTATAATGAACTTGTTAAATTGTAAAAGATGTCGTTCTCTAACTGCACAACTATAGTTTGATAATGAAATATGCTTGGGACATACAATTAAACTATATGAGTAATGAATGATAAAAAGGTTTTGTTAAAACTAACATTTAACCATGTAGAGGAAGACTCTTCCTCTCCCAAAGAACGAAAGATAAAATGAATAGTGGTTATGATCCTTAATCTTTATACTAAGTTTATAAAGTAAACCCTAGCTGAATCTAGGTGGATGACACAATTGATTTGGACAACTAGGTTACATTATGAATTAAACGTTGATGTTTGTTATCCTATTTTTGGGATAACTGCTTGTTATGCCATGTTAATAAATAACAATGCAAACTTGAATTAATGAAGTTCTCCATATCTAATTAGGATAAGTATGGGTAAAGAACTTAATGAATGTTAGAATAAGGGTTAGACATGGTTATTGTAATATGAATCTTAATCCAATCTATTTATGATTAATGAACTCTAAGGGGGTATTCATATCTTGATGAATCGGTTCTAACAGAGATGTGGCACACGCCAACCGCAGATTATACACTCGAGAAGTCTTGGGACTTCTCGAGGATATAGTGTTGTAGTTGACATGTGGCAACACCCTTCCATATTTGTTCATCTAGATTTATGCACATCTGGACTTGAACTTAGTTTCTCTCTAGGTCAAGTTAGTAGCATGTTTAGGATAGGTAGTAACTTCCAATGACTCAGGGTACCTCGGCACATCCAGTTGATTTAGATGAACCGAGTATGCCCATATACCCTAAGTCATCATGAGCATCTTCCTATAATAAATTATGTTGCTAAAGACCATTCAAGATAACAAAAGAGTGAGGTGAAGGACGTATTCTAGAATGATGAGTAGTATGATGTATAGGAATAGTAACATGAACAGTATGTTGGAAATCTTTGGCCAAAGTATCACAAGTGTTGGTTGTGTTGTCCTTGTCACCTAGTTTAAAGCAACGTGATGTCAGATGAATATTGGTAACAAATATTTAGATAGGTTCTTTAAACAGATCACTCAATACTCAAAATAGGGTAGGAGAACCAAGTATACGTAGTATACATAAAGTATTCTATACTTTAAGTTAACATGAGAGATCGGTTGGTAATCGAGTCATGGAATGAGAGATCGGTAGTATACCGAGTCATTACAGTTGTATATGGTTATCTGTTATGAGATTGATTGGCATGGAATGTGTGTTCTAAATGATGTTTTATTTAGAACAAAGAACATTATGTTTCAAATTTTTTTCCCTTGTTTCTAAAGTCTTAAAATGGGAATGTTACATGATCTCATTCAATATTTTGAGTACCGAAGTAACAAGCCATCATTAGATAAGGTGTTGCAAGTTGTCAAATTCCTTACAATGGGAGATAGTGCCATGACAGAAGATAGGTTACTAGAGTTGCTGGGAGAACCTAGTTTGGAGACACGTTTTGATGAAGAGGAATCATAAGAGATACAACTTGAGTGCGCGTGTGTTGAAAAGGAAAAAGGAAAAATGGTCTATGTAATAGATGGTGAAGAAATGGAAAGTTTGGATTTTAACCATTCTAAGGGTACACACGAAGTCATAGATAGTGCCAATGAGTGAGCGTGCGCCTACCATGAGCCCTTGAAAATGAATAAGGTTAACATTAGGTTAGACACAAAACCTAAAGAAGCTATCATTGGGGATTATTCATCGGAGAAAGAAGTTTTAAAGATCATTGATCATTGCGTGAATTTCAAGACTTATTCCCACATGGATACCATGAGCTCAAAGGAATTCACCATTCCTTAGGGAGATGAGGATCAAGTTGATGGAAGGTGCTCACCGATTCGGAAGAGACCCTATCGGATGAATCCGAACTTGCACGCATCTTGGTCAAGGAAGAGATAGACAAGATGATCGCTTTAGGAATCATTGAAGTTGTGGAGGAATAAGAGTGGATAAGCCCAATGGTCATTAGTATTAAGAAGGATGGAAGGATAAGGATCTATGTTGACTATAAGGACTTAAATGCGTGTGTGTCATTGACCCTTTTCCAACCCCATTAATTGAAGAAATTTTGGAAGGAGTATCCAGGCATGAGGTCTATTCATTCAAGGATGGGTTCTCGTGGTATTAATAAGTCGGGATTATAAAGGAATACCAAAGAAAGACAACTTTTTCCACTGAGTGGGGAAGATTTTCCTACACTGTCATGCCTTTTGGATTGAAGAATGCGTGTGTTGTGTTCTCATGCATTGTGGTACAAGCATTTCAGGACTTCATCCATAAATTTCTTTAAGTCTACCTGGATGACTAGACTATGTATAGCTGGTAAAAGACCATTGTGACAATTTGAGGCTGATGTTTGAAAGATGTCGATAGTTGAGGATATCCCTCAACATTAAGAAGTGTGTCTTTTCTACTCCATTTGAAACCCTGTTAGGACATGTTATATGTAAGGAAGGCTTGCTAGTGGATCCCGCCAATTTTTTTATTATTGTGGGATTGGGAGAGCCTACTAGTCAGAGCATAATGTGCATATTTCTTGGGCATACGGGGTACTACAAGAAGTTCATCAAAGTATATGCCAAGAATGCCATGCCCTTGGAAGAATTTATTAAGCACAAGAGTGCCTTTCACTGGGGAGAAGCGCAATAGAAGGTGTTTGACACTTTGAAGGATAGGCTTGTTACTACACCCATACTATGTTTCCCTTCATGGGATAAGCCTTTCCATATTCATGTTGATGCCTCAGGAAAACCAATGGAGTAGTAATATCACAACCTGGTGAGGGGATTATTGATCACCCCCTTTGTTTTGCAAGTCGAAGTTGACACTAGTAGAACAAAATTACACAACTACTGAGCATGAGGCACTGTCAATGATCTACACACTACATAAGTTCAGGTAGTATCTACTAGAAACACCTTTTATATTATACATAGATCACATGGCACTTGAAGTATTTGGTAAATAATCTCATTTTTCAAGGGCACATATGTCATTGGGTCTGTTGTTTCAAGAATTTGACTTTTCAGTTATGGTAAAACTAGGAAAAAGTAACTCAGGACCTGATCACTTATCAAGAATTGAATCAAGGGAGGACATGTAGAGCATTGAGGATACCATGCCATACGCGTAACTATTTAAGTTATGGCATGTACCCTATGACTTGGAGGATATTGTAGTATTTCTTAAAATAGGTGTGGTGCCGGAAGGAATGAAGGATTTGGAGAGGAAGTAGTTGGCTATACGTGTCACACCCTACATGTTGATTAGTGGAGATTTGTACAAGTTAGGCCATGATGAGGTTCTACGCTGATGCATGTTAGAACATGAGTGTGTTGTAATTATGGAGGAAGTGCATGGTGGGATTGTAGGAGGACACTATGTAGGAAATGCCACCATGTGGAAGATTCTAATGGCAGGATTTGGTGGGAAAGTATTTACTAGGATTGTATTGAGTTTTGCAAGGCATGTGACCACTTCGCTAGCACCTTAGCAAACCTAGAAGGAGGGATAAAATTCCCTTGTGACTAATATCCAACACTGAACCATTTGGAAAATGGGAAATTAACTTTGTAGGACCAATTTCACCTGCCACGCGAAGGACTGGATCACATTACATCATCACCGACATTGATTACTTAACAAGATGGGAAGAGACAATGCCTATAAAGGTTTGCACAACCATGAGATTCTTATGGGAAAAAATAATTAGTAGATATGGATGTCCGTTGAGTTTAATTAGTGATAGGAAACATATTTTCTAAATGAAATGATCAATATCTTATGGGGGGTTCATGGTGGCCCATCACAAGACTACCCCTTATCACCCTTAAGAGAATAGAACAATTTGAGGTGTGTAACAAGATACTAAATCACACATTGACAAAAATTTGTGATGTTGGAAGACAATATTGGGATGAGAAGGTATCAACCATTCTATGGGCATACAAAATAACCTATAAGAGGTTAAACAAGTCCAAACCATTTCAATTAGTGTTTGGCGTGGAGGCTTCTTTTCTCTTGAATTCATATTACCATGATTGACGTATATCTCTTGCGCGGGAGGATTGGGCTGATGAGCATGCGCTCGAGGTGACAAGTTAATGTAGTTGGATGAAAGGTGATCACTTGCTAGATGGATTCAGAAGACTAAAAATGCCAGACAAAAGGCATGGCTTGATCGTCATATCAAGAATAAGTAGTTTGAGGTTGGGTAGATGGTTTTGTTGTATGATTCCAAGTTTCTGTGCCATCTTGGGAAGTTGAAATTCTATTGGTTGGGCCCATACATCATCTCGTACATCCTTGAGTCAGGCGCATACTAGTTACAAGTGTTGGATGGGATGAAACTACTTGTCCATTTCAATGGGAGTAGGATGAAGCCCTACTATAAATAAACCTTCCTTGTGTTTGTAAATAAGGTAGTATTTCCAGTTAGCTTAGGATTTCCCTTTATGAATTTCCTTTCCTTGTGTTTCCCTTTCTCATTTCTTGTTCCTTTATTTTTGTTCTATTTTGCACCTTGTGCATTGGTAACCACTTATTACTTTCAAAAGGTTGTGTATGTGTAGAGGACCATGCATCTAATTTAGTGTGGGGTGGAGTAATGCGAAGGGAGTAGTGTGAAGTGTGATACAAGCTGGTAGTAAAATTTTTATGGCCCGGATGAAAGGATTAAATGTGTGAAAGATAGAAGAACGCATGTGGAAACAATATATAAGAATTTTGGTGTCAAGATAGCTTAAAAAGACCATGTACAAAGGATAAGAAGTGTAAGAACAACATGAGGTAGGAAAGGGAAAAAATTAGGTCAAGGACAGAAGAAGTGCCTTTGGCGATGCAAACGTACACGTAAGAGTCTTTGGTCGGTAAGGATTTTTACGTGCCATAAGGTTGTAGAAGGCTTTGCACGTGATTAGGCACGTGGGTAAGGGCGCTTAAGGTCGGATTTAGCGAAAAATCCACATTTAATGCTAAGTACATTGATAGGTGGTGTAGCATTTATTGCTAGAAAGGGGGAAAAGCTATAAGTATGAAGTCGGGCACATTATTATTTACCTTTCTATTATGATATTGAAGAGCTCTTGAAAACTAGGGCATCCATGAAAAGAGAGTTGTACGAAGAGAGAATCATAGAGATTTAAGTATGTGACTAGGGTTAATATGCAAACCAAAGTGTAAGGCGTACATGGGCACAGGAAGAGAGTTTGAGGAGTACGCCGTCTTGTCTAAGAGTTTTTCCAAGTTAGGATTTTACATCTAGGGCACAAGAGTAGAAGTATTCTTCTGCAGAGTTGAGCCATAGGTTTGAGAAGAGAAAGGAAGAGGAGCAAGAAGAGTTTATGTTGTTTGGGTTTTCAAATGGTATTTTAACAAAACCAAAGTTAGGGGATAGTAAGTCCCTCCTCTTTATGGGAGAGGTTCCCTTATTGAAAGCAATCAACAAAGCTTATATACAAATTTACAACTTTCATCGTAAGGCTAGAACTATGACATCTTGAAATGCTTTTACACCAGAATAGATCATCAATACAAATGAATGGAAGAACTAAAGAAAGGAAAGAAAAAAATATAACAACACTTTCAGGAAATATAGATAGCATAGTATAACCCTATACGTACTGAGAAAGAGTGATACATAACAAAATCATTCACATTCACAACATAATATATCATTCCATAGACACAAAGTTCTAGAAATCATCTCAATAAGAACATAATTTTTTTATCATAGAAGATAAATGATCTACAAATTTTAGGTAAGCAAGAAGGGACAATGGAGGAGAATAGAGAAAAGGGGAAAATCTTCGTATTGATTTTATTTCGATTATAATTACACTTCAAAAGTATTAGAGTCCAACATTTGCAATGAGCCAAGATCTTACATTTATAGATGAAGTGAAGAGAGGAGAAGAAGAGAAGGAGGAAAATCTGATTTGGAAGCTCAACCACCAACCATCAATGCCCCTGTAAATCCACCTACAATCTGGCCAAATCTGGTTCTGCATGTCTTTGGCATGCTGAAGAAGGAAGGATGGAAGATCAAATCAAATTTGATCTAGTTGAAGTAGTTCGATCACATATTAATGACACGAAATATGTTTTCCATATTTTCACCCAAATCAAGACATCCAGTTGGTCCTCCATGTCTATTTGGCGTGTTGAGAAGGAAGGATGGAAGATCGGATCAAATCTGATCTATTTGAAGCAATCAAATCATGTATTAATGGTGTGAAAGACATTTTCCAGATTTCTAACCATCAAATCCTACTAAAAACAATATTTTATGCTTTCATGGTGTAGAGGAGACCAAGATCTTTCCAACAGTATAAAATTTGTCAAATTTTGAGCACTGGAGTGAAATTTATGCTCATTTGAATATTTGAATCGAATCCGTACAAAAATGGCAAAAATGCAATTTTCACAAAATGGATCCGCGGGCCCAAAATTGAAATTACACCTTTAGCACAAAAGATGCAAAGTGAAAAAGTCTCCCTCAAACCCCATAGGCCCGCAAATTCACTTTTGATATAGGTCTGACACGTGGCTTTACCTGAGTGGTAATGGAGTCGTGGCTCATTTTATAATTTTACTTCTTTTGGAAACAAGGCTCAAAATCTCAAAGTTCTCCGTTGACCCACTTTCCCTATTTTGACTTTTCAACGCGGGCTCAAGACCCCAATGAAGTCATGGAGCATTTTATAACTTTTAACTCTCTTTTTGAAAATAAAACCAAAATTCCCAAAATGCCCTGACGGCCCGCCTTCCCATCTTGACGTTCGATGTGGGCTCAACATTTGACTTTATCCCTTATCATGAGCGGGGCCATGGTTCACTTTATCACTTTATGCCTTTTATGGAAACAAAGCCAAAATTCCTAAAGTGTCCCGACAACCCACCTCTCTGCTTTGACTTTTTAATGGATATTCAATACATGGCTTTAGTAGAGTTGCAACTTATTTTTGTAAGTTTACTCCTTTTGGCAATAAATTCAAAATCTTCAAAAGTGCTCAAGATCCACCTTCCCGCCTCGAACTTAAAAATGGCCACATGTCCTTTTGCGGGCCTTAGGCATTCTTTTATTCTTTAAGCCTTTTCGCCATAATGCCTCAAAATACAAAACTAACCCGCCTTTCTACCTTAGCTCGATTTAACCAATCAAGATCCTTCGAGGCCACGAAGCCAATTTGGCACTTTTGCAAAAATAACAAAAAATGATAAGTTCACAAAATAATCCACCATGCCGCATCCAATTAGATATTTCCATGTACTCGTGGATACTGGGGCAAAAATTGACAGGGAAGATATGCTCGTCATTCATGACTGTAGAAAAATACAGAGGAGGGGAAACTCCACCATTTATGCGCAAATTTCAAATTTTTTCCATGGAAAGAGAAGCTACAGACAACATAAGGCTCAACACGATCCACAACCAAAAGAGAAGGATTGACAATTTCATTCGAATGAATGAAACAATTTTCAAGCATCCAGATGGGAAGATAGAAATTTTATCAAACCATATGGATTGTAAGATTTTAAATTAACAGACGGGATTGCAAATGGGAACCGACTTCTTCAAAGAATGAATTTTCCTATCTCTCTAGACTTCTCAATCTGCTTAAACATCTCTCAAAGGCACTAACTCAATTTTTTTAAAACTTGGCTTAAAAACGAGGGGATTTTGAGGGTGAAAAAAGTTGGCTCTTTCTAAGGATGACTTGGATTGGACAAAGGAATGCGGAAAGATCAAGAACTTAAGAAAACTCTAGGAAAGTAGACCAGTTCATTATCCATTGGGAAAATAGAGTTAAATATGAAGCAATACGAGAAGACAACACACACGAGAAGGAAACAAACTAAAAAGGAAAAACCAAAAACAAAACAACGCACACA
Organism: Taxus wallichiana var. yunnanensis; assembly: GCA_018340775.1. Classification (NCBI taxonomy): domain Eukaryota; kingdom Viridiplantae; phylum Streptophyta; class Pinopsida; order Cupressales; family Taxaceae; genus Taxus; species Taxus wallichiana. The sequence goes on along the minus strand of CM031242.1, from coordinate 714,865,913 downwards.
ATATATACAAAAGGACTGCCTAGTCACCTAGGACTTGAACAACTTCAAATATTTCCCACTATAAGGAAGTGGGAGAGAGGATCCATCCATATAATCCAAGTAGAAAGAATTTTCTCTAGTAAATTGTCGATTTTTAAAGGACCAAGCCAAAGAGAATCAAACTTACGATGGCTTCCTCAAGGTTTATGCCTTTTTTCCCACAACTGAACAATGTCTCCCACTTGAAAATATTTGGGTCTATCCTTCTTATCAAACAAAGCTTTCACCTTTAGTTAATGAGATGATATCCTATAAAAAACTTGTATCATGTCTTCATCCAAACTTTTGGAGATACATGATCCTCTTGTTTAAGGAACTAATGAAACTTGAATCCTTAATATCCTTCATTAAGTGCAAGGCTAGTAATTCCCATTATTGGTAGCTAAGCTTCAACACCATACACCACTTGAAATGGAGACATTTCCAATTACTCTTTGGGTGTAATTTTATCTTCCCAGAGAGCATCATAGAGCTTCTTGTGACAATTCTTTTGAGAGTCATTGAAAATCTTCTAAAATGATGACTACCAAATTCTTATTTTTTATTCTGTTTGTCCATTCCTTTGGGGTAATAGTATGAAGAATGAGCAAGGGAAATTCCATAACCATAGTAGAAATCCATCATCTCAAAAGAAGAAAAATTGAATAATTATTAGTCACAATTTTTTTGGTACCCCAAACCTTATCAATATGTTCTCCTTGATGAAATTAAACACCACCGATGAGGCCATAAATAAATTACCATTATTTTGTCCTTCCAAGTTACCTTTAAAAGTGGATTTAAATTTAATTTAGGAACTTATAGTTTATTTAAGATAGAATATAGGATATATATCTTGTTCATTCTTTATAAATCTTTTGTTATCTATTTTGTTGACTAATCCTATTGATTATTTGGGAAAAGATGCAAAGTCTTGTGTATACAGGCCATAAAGGAAAGATAATGCTAGTATTGGGAAAACTAGAATTGATCATGAAAAATAAATTTAAATCAAATCTCATTTCATATTTATATTCCTCTCAAAAAATTATGCAAGTTAAACAAAATAATCATCTCAATTCGAGGTTGCATGCAAAAGTTATAGTTGTTTTGAGTTAGTTGCAGAACTCATAGAGTTAGTTCCGAAACTTGTAGGTTTAGTTTTGGAACTCATAGATTTAGTTCTAGAACTTGTATCAATTGAATGGTAGTTAGTTCTGGAACTTTCAATTTGTGGACAAATCAGATTTAGTTTCAGAACTTGCAGATTTAGTTCCGGAACTTGCATAAAAGGAATGACAACTTTAGTTTCGGAACTTGCATCAACAAAATGACAGATTTTTTAGGGATTGTGAAAACTTAGAGATTCCAATGGGAAATCTGAGAGAGGTTTTTGTTCATAGAAATGTTTTTAACAAAAATCTCATTCATATTTGTTACAGGTTTTACCAATGAAGAGAGATCTAACTTTTAGTGAGCTGTAGTTTGAGGAAACGTGTATCAGACGAGCACTAAAAGTTCCATAAATAGAAACAAAAAGTCAAATGGAAAATATAAGAGAGTTTTTTTTTCATAGCAATGTGTTTAACAAAAATATCATTTAGATTTGTTACAGGTTTTACCAATGAAGAGAGATCTAATTTTTAGTGAGCTGCAGTTCGAGGAAACATGTATCAGACAAGCACTAAAAGTTCCATAAATAGAAACAGAAAATTCAAATGAAAAATATGAGAGAGGTTTTGTTCATAGCAATGTGTTTAAAAAAAAATCATTCATATTTTCTACAGGTTTTACCAATCAAGATAAATCTAACTTTTAGTGAACTGCAGTCCGAGGAAAAAGCGTATTTGACAAGCGTTAAAAGTTCCACAATAAAAAACAACAAAGTCAAATGGAAAATCTGAGAAAGATATTTAGTAAAAATAATATTTTGAGGAAAATCCTCCTTCCAATAATATAGAGTAATAAAATCATTATGATTCTTTTTATTGAAAAGCAAGGAGAAGATTTGGGAGAAAATCTTCCTAAAATAAGTGAGATAAGATTTGACTTCAATAATATATCTCTCTCCATATTTTGTGGAGATGGAGATCTTAGTTATTAGGATTGGAATAAAGATAATATCAGATTGTATTTCCTAAAATAAGGAGTTGGTTGGATGCATAAATTATAAATGCAACCTTCCACACTTAGATATGTAATTTCTTTTCCCAAGTAATCAAGATCTGTTCTTTCTTTCCAATCTTTGGAAGTAAAGTTTTTCTACAAGTTCTGAATTAAAAGTATGAATTAAATCCTCTTCCAAGGAATGAGCTGGCCACTCATTCCAAGGAAGATGGATCAATGTGTTAATGTTTATTTCTTTATTTCTGCAGTTTTCCTTTTGTTTTAAATTTCTATTTTTATGTTATGTAATTTCTTTATTTCTGCAGTTTTCCTTTTGTTGTAAATTTCTATTTTTTATGTTATGTAATTTATTTTGTGAACCTGTAGGTGTCCTTTCCTCTTTCCTTTATTTTCAATTTAGCAATTTCAATTTATGCAAGTGTGCCTTTATTTCTGCAAGTGTGCATTTCAATTCATGCAAGTGTGTTTCTTTCATGCAAACTTTATTTCTGCAAGTGTGCCTTTTAATTTCCACAAGTGTGATTTATTTTATGCAAGTTTGGTTTGTGTTTAAAGGAGTTTCTTTCCAATATATTCTTCTCTTAATGCATATAGCCTTTAGACACCAACCCAGATTGACATTTTTAATGGCGAGGATTGACGACCCTCATCAACCACCTCAAAAGTAGTGCTTTTGACTAGAATAGCCTCTACCCACTTTGTGAAGTAATATGTGGCGGTTAAAGTTGGTATGTCCAGCACTTTGGAAGGTGGGTTAAGATTTCAAATGAAATCTAATCTCCATTGTTGAAAAGGCTCATCAATCACTACTGGTTTGAGTGATAAAGAAACTAACTTAGGTATCCCAACAAAAGTTTGATAGGCTTCACACTTACCTACCCATTTTGATGCATATTTGAACAATGTAGGCCAATAGTACCCTACACGAAGGATTTTATGGGTAGTGATAGTAGAAGAGAAATTCCCTCCACAAGCCTAATCATGAAAAGCTGAAAATAACTTCTTTTGTTGCTCTTTGTCCACACACTTAAGGAATCTTCCATCTATGTCTCGCTTAAACAAAGCATTTTCCCATAATACATAATGTGCAGACCTTAGTTTAATAGCTCTCTTTTCCTTGGCACTCAAATGGGATGGACACTCTCCATAAGTAAGAAAATGTGCAATATCAACATACCACTCATCCGTTGAACTGAGGAAGAGAACAACAAGAACATCAACTACTTTTGTTGAAAATTCTTCATCAGCCCCTTCAACAATAAGATCACACAAGCCTTTACCCCAAACTAGCTTAGTTGGCTTGATATCAAGGTCATATTCTTGGAAGTTTTCTACCCAATTACCTCTCTTAGTTTGAAAATCCTATTGTGTAAGAATAGACTTGACGGTTGTATGTGTACAAACACAACATAGTGAGAATTAAGAAGTTAAAATGAAACTTCTTGACAACTTTGACCACTCCAAAAGCATGTTTCTCCATCATAGTATATTTCAATTCATGAGATTTCAGAACATAGCGCACAAAGGCAATTAGAAGTTCATGATCCTTAGAATTCTTTTGAGTTAGCACAATAGCCAGGGTACTCTTTGGAGCATAGCAATAGATAATAAAATCCTTGTTGAAATTAGACATGCTAAGATGAGAGTTTTAGCAATGGATTTCTTGATATCCTCAAATGCTTCTTTACCTTCAGAAGACCAACCAAAGTTTTTCTTTCCTTTCATCATTTGAGAAATTCTCATAGTTAGTTATGCAAAATCTAGAATGAATCTCCTCAGGAAATTTATCTTGCCAAAGAAAGAGTGAACACCCTTTTTGCTTGTGGGAAGAGGAATTTGCTGATTTCCTAAACTCTTTCTAGATCTATCTTGATCCCTTATTTGGAAACAATATGCCCCAACAACTTACCTTCAGTAACACAAAAGAAAAACTTCTTAGGATTGAGAGAAACTCCATGTTCTCTACATTTTTGAAGAACTGTTTCCAAATGCTGAAGATGATATGCCCTTGTTTTGGAAAAAATAATCAAATCATCAAGGTACACAATAATACACTTTCCTTTAGACTTCTATAAGCTAAATTCATTTCCCCTGGAAAGTGGCACCAAAATTGATAAGACCAAATGGCATTCTCTTGTAGGAAAAGGTGCCCCAAGGGGTAGTAAAAGAAGTCTTGTGCTGATCTGGGGTATTGACTTCCACTTGATTGTATCCAGAGAATCCATCTATCATGGACAACATCTCAAAGCTTGAGACAACTTGTAAAACTTTATCCATCATGGGGATTGGATAGTTATCTTTTAGAGATGCCTGATTCAAATTATTGAAATCCACATAGATGTGAATCTCACCATTCTTTTTCCCGACAGGCATAATGTTGGCAATCCATGTTGAATGATGTATAAAGAAAATAATCTTGGCTTTTAGTAACTTCTGGATCTCTTGAAAAATAGTATCAGCAACCTTAGGATTATACTACCTTTTCTTCTACTTGAAAGGTTTGATCCCAGGTCTCAGAGGGATATAGTGCTGCATCTCCTTTGGTTGAAAATCCTTGAGATCATCATATGAATAGGAAAGAACATCAACATACTTCCTTAATAGGTTTACTGCTTTCTTCTTCTCTTCTTGAGTGCAACATTTTCTAATATTCACCACCTTGGGTTCATCATTTCTTCCAATTTTGATCTTCTCATACTCAGTAGATTATTGAGTCCCTTGAGAAGCTTTAGATTTGATGAACCTATCATGTTTATCAAATAGATCTTCTAGACTCACCAACCCTTTGGGAATCTTGTTACCTTTTAGCTTAATACAACCATCCTAATCCATTTCTTCCTTGATGTCATCTTCATTAGAGGGCACATACTCTCTAGGTAGAGTTTCACTTCCTTCAAAATACAATTGATCAAAATTATCTTTAAGCTCCAAGAAAGAGAGCAAGTGTTGATCATCATTGAAAACTTTCCAGTTGTTTGCATTATCTGGTACATTGGGCCTATGAATCATTTCAATGGTAAATTGCTCTTGAGATAAATCTAGATGAGGAATCATCAGAGATCCTGAGACAGACTAGAGAATCAGCTCTAGTATTCCTTTCTCTTAGCATAGCTTCAATTGAGAAAGCATCAAGGAATTCAATGAAATCCCAAACAAGACTTCTATAATGTTTCAATCTCCTATTCTTGACTTGGTAAATATCCCTTACCTTTTTCACAATCAACTCTGCATCACCATGGGCACAAAGATTCTTCACTCCCATTTCTTTTTCCATGTTCAACCCAAGGATGAGGGCCTCATACTCAGTTGTATTATTTGTATTTTCAAAATAAAGCTTGAAATAAAATTGATGAATCTTTCCTTCTGGAGATATCAACACCACACCAGCTCCGGAACCAGTTGAAGAGAAACTTCCATCAAACTCCAAAGTCAAATTCCATTGGGATCATGAATCACTCCCTTAGGAAGACTTGCCTCATCTTATAACATGATCATGTAGTTACCATGCCCTATATCTTCATAGAGTATCTGTGCTTTTGGATCATCAGTCTTTTGCACAATATATTCATTCTATTTCTCAGTAGCAACTTATTCATTTTTCCATTGACCAGATCAAATCATGTGACCAGTCCATTGAATTTCACCTCCTACCTCCTTACAAAAAAATTCTACTCAGCAACATCCCATATGAGGGAGGAATATTAGCTACCAAAATGGTGGCTAGGACCCTTTTCTTTGGAAAAGCAACAAAAGCTACTTATGCATCTTTAATCCTCCCAACCAAAGGAAATTTTCTACCCTCCATGGAATAGCAGGAACCAAAGGCACGTGTTAGAGTGAGGACCAAAGCATGAGATAATTTTATAGGCATTACATTGTTTGATGCTCTTAAGTCTATAACAAAATTGCTGAGTTTATGGCCAGCTATGAGGAGAGTCACATAGAATGGTTCAAATTTCTCATTAGGGGAAGTGACTGTAGCCACAAGGCTTGGTTGAGGTGAGGAAGAGGGAGTGGGAAAAGACCTTTAGAAGTATTGGATGAAGCTTTGGATTTGGAATTGACAAATTTTACCATTTTAGCAAAATCTTTTGGATGATTTTGGTAAAAATTTGCCTCTGAGATTTGGATTTTGGTCTTTTTGAGGTGATCAATAATATCAAAAGATCTAGAGGTGGATGGGGAATCATTACTAGGAACTTGAGAAACTTTTGATTTATCAATTTTAGGAGTTGAAGGACAAGAATTTTGGAAACAAAAGTAGAAGGAAAAGGATTAGCATTACTCACCTTTTGTGTGGAGGCAGTGGGAATAATAACTCCTCTTCGCAACCCTTTGGAATAGTTACAGGATACTCTTTGGATTTCTTAGCAGGCTACACCACTTTTTCTTTTTTGTTTTCTTACTCCCGAGTCATGACAACATATGACTCACTATTCATATCTGTCACTCTTTCATCATATTCATCTTCATCATTGATACCTTCAGTGGTGAGGAAATGAACTTGAGATCCACCAAGTTCCTCTTGTTCTTCATCAACCTCTTCTTTTGGGTCTTCAAAGTCTTCATTAAATTCCTCCTCATCAGGTTCTTGAACTTCACAAGTTGCATTGACTGGAACCTTGATAGGTGGGCCTTCAATAGCCAATTTAGTTTGAGAAGGAGGTAACCAGTTCCTAGGCTGAAAATTCCTTCTTGGAATATCTTGATAAGGAGTATGTTGATCCAATTGTTTTTGATGGCAACGAGATCATTTTCCAACTTCTACACTAACTGATCTGAGTTGGCTCCAGGAGAGGAAGAGGAGGATGCTTTAGATTTGGAAGGTTCTCTTTTCAATTTACCAGACATGATTAGGTCATCCTCAACACTAATAGCCAATCTCTTATCAACATCCATAGTTACAAGGTTAGCCCTCCTTAGTGCATAACTCACTTTAGGAAACTGAGCATTGAGGAAGAAGCACTTTTGGATTTGATCTATAGGGATGAGTGTTCTGTGGAAGTTTAAGAACTAGCTTGTTGAATTTAGCCACAAACACCCTCATGGGTTTCATGTGGTTCCTTCTTGATATGAGAAATTAGAACCAAGAGGGCATGTACATCTTCAACAGTTTGAAACGTTGCTCAAAATGAGTTATCAAGGTGGTCTAATGAGTAATTGACCCAACGGGAAGATGATAGAACTAATCGAAGCATTATCTTGTAGTGTTTCCACAAAGAGCCTCACAAAGAACATCTTCATGTTCAACCCCAAGAATCCCACATGTAACAATGAAGGTTGCAATGTGTTCATCTGGGTGTACTTTCCCATCACCTCATGAAGTTAGGAAAACCTTTCCTACTACTCTGGTTAACTCATTCAATGACGAGGAAGAGCAAGGGGCCCAATCCGTTGTCCCTAAGGTAGAGGTGATGCCATATGTAGGAAGATTTTACGAAGGGGAATTGAAACACCAAAAAGTATCAGAGAAAGAAGATTAGGACTAAGTTGTTATGGAGGAATGCTATTCTTGGAATTTCTTTCTTTAACAAGAGGTGTGCTTGAAGAATGAGTTCCTTTGTTCCTTCTTGTTGGAATAAGAGAGACATTTTTTTGCTTCAAAATTTGAAAATGAGAATCTTCAACCCCAAGATATTTCTTCCCACATGTATACCATAGAGTCACTAGATTTCTTCCCAAGGAGAATAGAGAAAAGGGAAAATCCTTTTGTATTGATTTTCTTTTGATTATAATTACACATCAAAAGTATCAAAGTCAAAATTTGCAATGAGACAAGATCTTACATTTATAGATGAAGCAAAGAGAGGAGAAGAAGAGAAGGAATAAAATCTAATTTGGAAGCTCAACCACCAACCATCAATTCCCTTGTAAATCTTCCTACAATCTATCAAATCTGGTTCTACATGTCTTTGGCATGCTGAAGAAGGAAGGATGGAAGATTAGATCAAATTTGATCTAGTTGAAGTAGTTCGATCACATATTAATGGAATGAAAGATGTTTTCCATATTTTCACCCAAATTAAGACATCTAATCAGTCCTCCATGTCTATTTGGTGTGTTGGAGAAGGAAGGATGGAAGATCAGATCAAATCTGATCTGTTTGAAGTAATTAGATCACGTATTAATGGCATGAAAGACGTTTTCTAGATTTCCAACCATCAAATCCTGCTAAAAACTATATTTTATGCTTCCATGGTGTAGAGGAGACCAAGATATTTCCAATAGTATAAAATTTTTCAAAATTTGAGCACTGGAGTGAAATTTATGATCATTTAAATATTTGAATCGAATCTGTACAAAAATGGTGAAAATCTAATTTTCACAAAATGGATCCGCTGGCCCGAAATTGAAATTGTGCATTTAGCACAAAAGATGCAAAGTGCAAAATTCTACCTCAAACCCCATAGGCCCGCAACTTCACTTTTGATATAGGTCTGACACATGGCTTTAATTGAGTGGTAACGGAGTCGTGACTCATTTTATAATTTTACTTATTTTGGAAACAAGGCTCAAAATATCTAAATTCTCTGACGACTGCTTTCCCCATTTTGACTTTTCAACGCGGGCTCAAGACCCCAACAAAGTCATGGAGAATTTTATAAATTTTAACTCTCTTTTTGGAAATAAAACCAAAATTTCTAAAATGCCCCGATGACCTGCCTTCCCATCTTAACTTTCGATGTGGCTCAACATTTGACTTTATCCCTTATCATGAGTGGGGTCGCGGTTCACTTTATCACTTTATGCCTTTTATGGAAACAAAGAAAAAATTCCTAAAGTATCTCGACAACCCACCTCTCTGCTTTGAATTTTCAACGGATATTCAATACATGGCTTCAGCGGAGTTGCGGCTCATTTTTGTAAGTTTACTCCTTTTGGCAATAAATTCAAAATCTTCAAAAATTCTCCAAAGATCCACCTTCCCACCTTGAACTTAAAAATGGCCACATGTCCTTTTGCGGGCCTTAGGCATTCTTTTATTCTTTAAGCCTTTTCACCATAATGCCTCAAAATACAAAACTAACCTGCCTTTCCGCCTTAGCTCGATTCGACCAATCAGGATCCTTGGGCCACAGAGCCAATTTTACACTTTTGCAAAAATAACAAAAAATGATAAGTTCAAAAATAATTCACCACGTCACATCCAATTAGATATGTCCACGTACTCATGGATGTTGGGGCCAAAAATTGACAGGGAAGATATGCCCGTCATTCACATTGTAGAAAAATATAGAGGAAAACTCCACCATTTATGCCCGAATTTCAAATTTTCTCCATGGAAAGAGAAGCTGCAAATGGGAAGAAATTTTTCTTATCAAACCATACGGACTGCAATATTTTAAATTAACAGGATGGGATTGCAAATGAGCACCAACTTCTTCAAAGCATGAATTTTTCTATCTCTCAGACTTCTCAATCTACTCAAATATCTCTCAAAGGCACATACTTAAAATTTTTGAAACTTGGCTTGAAAAATGAGGGGATTTTGAGGATGACAATGAGTTGTAACCCGACAAGTAAAAATGACACCAAATAAGGTGACTGTTTCACCGAAGAAGAAGGGAAAAGGGAAACAAACTACTACAACTAGTTTTAATGAGGAGTGGTATGAAAAGATGTAGTACCCAAATGGAGTGTTGTTTAGGAAAGAATGGGTATCACATGTCAGGAAGATGGTCATGAGAGACTACAATCATCACACGAGTACCACAAAGAAGGAGATGGCATTGGAACTAGTTCATCCAACTAATAAGAGGACACCAAAAGGAATGTTGATCTACAACGATGAGGTGAAGGTGAAGTTGGGTAGGCCGGGTTGCTGAAACTATATGAGTTTCCCTATTTTGGCAAGCCCGAGTGGTTATACCAATGGTTGATGTCGCATGTATAGGAAGACCATTTCTATTTTGCAGACCATAAAATATGAATAACGCCTCATCTCATATCAAAATTTTGTGGCCTGGTTTGCGAAGGGGACTCCATAGATGACAACTTGGAGGATAAGGAGGCCATTAAGGTGACTATGGAAGCCTATGACTACAAGAAGGGTTCGCACCACTTTGATATCATAGATATCCCTGACCCTGTAATGAGGATGGTAATGCTCTTGGTTATGAAGCTAAATGGTCAAGAGAGGTGGACACAAGTAAACAAGGCATGGTTGAATGTATGCCAGAAAATTTTAGAAGGAACCATCTATAACTTATCTACCTTTATTGCAGATGAAATCATTAGCAGCATACGGAGGGGGACAAGATAATGTTTGAAATATTCTCCTCACCATCATCTTCTCAGATATTGGAGTGCCCGATGGGCTAGAGAAGTTCATATGGGAGTATCTAGATGAATATCCCTCACCCGTGAAAATATTTGAGAAGTATACTTGCGATACCATGAAATCCTCCCATAAGGTGCGCTTGGAGAAATGGTACAAGCAAATGCATGATGCATTTGGGGAAGAGTGGAGGATACCTAAGAAACTACCCACACTTGTAGATGGAGAGGTTGAGTTTGTTGTATATTAGCATTTATGCATTGGAAGATTCACTCTAAAGGATGGGACTAAGATTTCATGGTGTAAATTACCATTCTCTTTCACCATGCAGTATTTCTAAGAAGGGTCAACCATTTCAAGGAGGCTAAAAGGCTAAGGTTCAACTTGAGTGAAGTGGACCAAGACCACCGTGAGCTATGTAGAAAGATCAAATACCAAAAGAAGCACGCATATGTGGAGAAGTATGTCTCCCATAAAGTGTATATGATAAAGTCATTGATGCAGGTAATTACCGGAAGGACTGCAACAAGAGTATCCTTACACATCGGGCCAAAGTTTGAGAAGGGCACCTCCTTGGAGAATGATGTATCCATTCCATAAGACCCCATAGGAGGAAGAATGCTACACCAAAGAAGAGGGAGAGAGAATAAGTGCAAGAAAATAATAGACCAAGTGTACAAACATTACAATTTGTGGGCACACGAGAAATAAGTGCTAAGTCAAGAACTTACACACACATGAAGAAGTCCCAGTTAGGGAGAAGAAATTAGAAGAAGAAGTGCCGGAGCAAGATGAGCCTCCCACACAAGAAGAATCACCAAGGAAGGAGTCTCCTATTGAAGAGGAAGAAAAGGAAGAGTCTCCTATACTAGAATCACCGTTAGGAAGAAGTAGAAGATAGTAGGAAAGGAAGACTTAGAAGAGATAGAGAGCCTAGAGGCCTATATAGGTGAAAAATATGATGACAAGTACAAATAATCTCAATACCATCCCGTGTACGAGGTACATGACTCTGAAGAAGAACGAAATGAAGAGAAGGATAGTGAAGAAGAAGTAGATGCTCAAGGCTAGAGGGGTGAGTGAAGAGGTGAACATGAAATATCGAAGGACCACAAGCCTCACCAATGAGAAAATAAAGGATACCATAGAGAGAGAAGTGTCTAGAATCATTAAGGACTTGGTAGAACATGAGGTAGAGCAGGCACGGTGGATGAAGTGCTCAAGGAGATAGAAGAGGAGAGCATTGGAAAAGAGTATGGTAGCATGGGCAGAGACCCTGACCTAGTAATAATCTTTCCAAAGGCTACGTGAATAGGTGGAAAGAGCGTAGTGGCAGCAAAAAGGGCAAGAAATGGGTTATATCAATGATCCAAGCAAGGTGTTATGCGTGCACTTCTAGATCACCATGTCAATAGAACAACTCCTGGCAATGTCTTCATTTGATGAATAAGGCATGTAGCCATGGACCGAAAGATGTTATCTTGGGCATTTGAGTCCCACATTGATGATCCTGAGTTCAAAGTGAGCCAAGGGGCGCTAATGAAGATGTTAGAGGAAAAGGAATAAACCCCCTGGTGAAGGATCAACATTTTTTGGATGAGAAAGTTTGTAATTCACTCAACAATGTTTTAGTTAAGGTTGAGGCTAGAATTTTTGGGAGAAATGACAGGGTGAGATTCCTAGAAGGGGAATTGGAGAAGGAGTAGGAGCTTCTTGATAAGAGAAAGGACCTAAAGCAAGAAGAGATAATCAACACACAGTTAAGGCATGAATTGAAAGAGGAAAAGGTAAGGGTGCATAAAGTATATAAGAACATTGAGATGATTATGGATGTTATTTTCTTAAAGCATCCCGACCTAGCACCACCTGAGAAAAAAGTATGAATCAAACTTGTAGTGCCTAGAGGATTTGACTCGCATCCTCACAATGGAAAGGAGGCCACTCATCTTTGAGTCCACATAATAGGTGTTGGTGCACCAAGAAAGAGAAGAAAAGTTTAAGGTTGTAGATATTGTTGCTCAGTATACCAAACTGTAAAGGCCACTGAGTAAATTGATGAAGATGCTTATGATAATTGCGCTAATAGAGATAGGGTAGAAAGCATTCTATTTTCTACACATGAAGTGGATCTCAAGGATTTTTGGGAGAAAAATAAGGAAAATAGAGAAGAGAAAGATAAGATCCTAGCCGAGGTGGAGAAGAAATCAGAAGCTATCGAGACCTTGCGGGGCTCAATAAAAAACCAGCTGAAGGAATTATACCCCTAGATCACCCGCAGAATGGATGCGCTCGATGATTTTGGAAAACAACTAGAAGGGATTATTGATATGATGAGTGCCAAAGGGGATGAGATAAGTTTTGAGGAGGTGAGCACCCTAGTAGGTGACCTCTGTTAGCAAGCGCAGAGTGAGGTAGATTCTGGGAGAAGCTTGAGGTGGATATAAGAAAGGATTTCCCACTCCTCCAACAATAAACAAATTATTCTTCATTCCCCCATTCTTTAATTCATTCATTCCTCATTCTTCATTCCTTCATTCTTTATTCCAACCTTTTAGAGTCCCACCATTCTTTATTATTTGAAGAAAAGGTGTTCCGAGGATGGAGAACAAGCTTAGTGTGGGGTGATGTTGGGCCTTAGAATATTGGCTAAGTACAAAAGGTGCATGCATGCATGAGACCAATATGAAGAAGGGCATGTGGGGTAAAGGCACGTAGGACAAAGGTTTTAGAAGGGTTTAGTAGAACCCACAACGTGCGCGAAAGGAAAAGAAAAGGGTTTTAGGACTTATCCATATTCAGCGTTCTAGGGAGCACATGAGAAAAGCATGACCCAACTAAGCATGCAGAGTGGATAAGGTGCCAACCTAGCAACTTGGTGGTCAAGAAAGGAATATTCCATGCAATGGAAGGATCCAAAAATACATCATTGCAAAGAGTGGAGAGCCCAGATGGGAATAAGTATGCTCCATTAAAGGACCACCTTGACACTTAGCAACCGATATGCTACTTCAGAAAGGCATGGCGGTGGGAAATATAGCTATATGTAAAGATGCTTAGGTAAAATAATAGATACGTTATCAAGGAATAGAGTGCGACTAGAGAGAATGGAAGGGTGAAGCTTTGAAGAAATAGTAGGAGGTTTTCAAAGAGTTAGGGTTCTCATTTAAAGGATTATAGGAGTGATAGCTTTCCTAGAGGGATGAAATTTTGTGATAAATTCTTTATAATATGGGAAGCATAGTTAGGACTTGCATGCATGAATCTTATCTGCATTGATATATTTTCTTGTCATGGCCTTAGTGAATGTAATATGGTTTCTGAACTATGATCAATATGAAATATATGGTTTTGTTTTAAATATGTATTATTCATGAGTGTACAACCTAGTGCATTTCCTTTATGGTATCGATCAAATCTATTATTTGTATGATGTTTCTCATGTTATCAAGATAGGTATAATGATATAATAACTCATCTTAAGCTCTTAGATTGAATACATGGTTCTCATTTGCATATAATTTTTATCCATAGTGAATGTATTCTCATAAGACTTGCATAAAGGAGGGGCTCGCACCTCACGCGTGCCTTGGGTGAGTGCCCGTTGGGTGATAGGTGACATGCATGGGATTAGAATATTGTTCTAAGGGCATAAAAATGAATACAGGTTCGGGTTTAGGGTTTAGGGTTTGAGGTTTGGGGTTCGAGAGTTTAGGGTTTGGGGTTTGGGGTTCATGGTTCAAGGTTCGGGGTTCGGTGGTTCGAGGTTTGGTGTTTTGGGTTTGAGGTTTGGGGTTGGGGTTTGGCATTTGGGGTTTGGGGTGATGCATCCAAGAATTCACTATATAAAACCTAGGTGTGTTGGCACATCACCTGACCCTAAGCTAAGCGCTCACGTGAAGCACGCAAAGGTACTAGGCCCCTCTTTAGAGTTACTTGTGCAGGATGTTAGTGTGATGAAGATAAAGCATACATTCAGAACCATAACTACCCATAAACATTCCACATAAGCATATTCTAGATCTAGATCTTAGAGAATCATGAATTAAATAATAATTATAATGAAATCAACCACACAAGAACCAATTACAGTCATGTTTAACACCATTATCCAGCTAATATACTCCATTATATTAAGCATAGTAAAACATGGAAGCTTCTTACATTACAAAATATCACCATAAGTTATGCACGCATTAGATCTAGTAGCATAACTTTATAATAATTCACTCTCTCTAAAATACATAGTTCACTACATATTTATAGGGTTGGGGACTTGCCCTATACTGCCTACGCACTTCCCAAAATAGATAGGCATGATGATAATAGCCATGCGCCTTTACATTAACATGCACACATGTAAGTGCGCTAATAATAGACATCCTATAGTTAATTGGAATAAGTAATCCTATTATTATCTTGAACTCATGCATGGTGCTTATTAGACGATCATTCCCAAAATAGCATTTACATGTTGCGCAAGTCTCCATCCCAATGTGTGCTCCACACACTATCTCCAAAAATATCCTATATCCATGAAAATGGCTAAGTCCCAAATCAAACTTGTTTTGGCACATGTTTCCTTTCCTATATTTCCGTGCCTTCAAATGTGCCTTGTTCTACGTAAATCTTATGTGTGTCTTCTCCTTAGCACAATAGTATGTCTTCTCAACATTACCCCACACTAAAGTACATTGTCGTCCCGACAATGGGGATTCTTTATGATGTTCCTAAATAATAAAGAATAAGAATGGAAAGAATGTAAATAATAATTATACAAAACAATGGATCTTTACTCTGCAACTCCCTCTTCTTCAACTAGGAGGATCAAATCTAGATATTTTTTTAATCTTAGCCTCTAATATCGCGAGTCATCCGGTGCGGTCCTTATCTTCTTTGGAATGTCCGTAGCGATGGCATCAACTTGTCATGAGTAATATTTTCCTTCTCATTTTGTAAAACGTGGACAACATTGGCCATAACAGACATCATTCCCTCCAGAAGATCCATCTTCTGCACTATGAGCTTCCCAATCTCATCTATTTTCTATTTATGTGGGTCTTGGGCTGTTGTAAGGGCTTTGCACTTCTATTTTACAAGTTCAATCTTTCTGCGTACCCTAACATCTCATCCTTCATTACTTCTATGAATGCATTATCCTCAACAAGATTTTTGTTCCTTATTACTACCTTTGGTGCTGCACAATATTTAGAGCTTGGTCAACTTTCTTTAGCTCATCCTTCAAAGTATGGAGCAATGCCTCATAAGTTGAAACTTTCACGATAATAGAAGCCCTTTCCTTCTCTAGTTCTTGTTTAAAAACCTTTGGTGCAAGCATTCTCACTTTGGTCCATCTTCTAGCACCAAATCAACCAAGGTATGCATATAATACATTACAAAGGAAACTTTTCAGGTACCTTTGGTTCTAGATGAGGCCTTGCTTTCAAAATTTAATCACCAATCTCCTCCACCATGCTAATGAAGGCCTCATTCTTTGTTCATTCTCACTCCTTCTCTTCCTTTAAGTGCTCTATCTCTGCAGTTTTATCCCTGTTGTCTTCCATCAATGCTCTAATGGTGGTTGCTTTATCAACATTTCTCTACCCCACCTCAAAGCAAATACCTTGACTAAGGCATTGCTGACTTTCTCATCAAACATAAGTGTGGGATTTATGGTCATGTCCCGATCCGGGGTGCTTTCTTTACTTTCCTTGAGACACAAGACTCCTCACACACCTTAAAATTTGGTTAATCCATGCGAGTTTGTATGGACCAGGATATTCATTTCCTTGCGTGTGTAGTGGCCATATATGGGTCCATCAATTCCCACCCATATAAATATTTAAGGTCCACTATATTCTCAGGCGGGTGCGAGATGATTCTACTTATGTCCTCAACGTATCCCATACTTGGCACAACATATTCATCACTACTCCTCATCCTTGGCCCCTTAGGAACCTAAGTGCCAAGACTTGGATTTGGCCCTTCTCCTATCTAAGTCATAACTGGCACATTGGTTTTCTTGCACTCAGTTTCTTCTTCTTTCACCCCTTCATCATATTTCATCTTTCATCTTTATCTCTTCATCTCTAAGTTCCTCCAAATCTACTGGTTCAGGCTGGAGTTCCAGTGTGCTCTCTTGAGACTCCTTTGCCCCCTCACCAAGCTTTAACTTTCTTCTTCTTTTCTTCTTAGGTGTTTCTTTCTGAGGGGAGAGTCGAGGTGATCTTATTTCTAGTTGTGATGTTCTTTCTATTTGGGTCTTGGTTCTTCTAAATACCATTTTAAACTGGCACTCGTCGGGGACTGCATCCACATCCAAGTCCTCTTCTCCTTCTTGCAAATGTGGTGGAGTATTTGCGCGCTCACTCTCCACTCTATCTGTGGGTTGCCTCTAGCCTATATGATCTAAGCCTCCACTATATTATTGCTGTTCTTCTTCCTCATCTACATATATGGTTGTGGTAGGATTTGGAGCTGGTACATTCTCCATTGTATGTTTGCCCTTAAGCGTCCCATGGTAAAAGGAATGATAACCAGATCGCACCAAGCCAAGAACACATATGCTAATCAAATACCATGATCAATAAGATAAAAGTAATTTGCTAGAATAAATTTACATAAACCTTTGCGAACAAATTAAATATAATGAGAATGGGCCTTGCTTATATAGGCAAGGAATAACAATCTAAGAACTAGTAAAGGTTAAAGATAAAGCCATAAATTAAGGAAAGAACTAGTTAAGTCCATAGATTTAGGAGAGAGCTAGATATCAAGGATCCACTCAATACCATAGATCAAGGAAAGAACAAGTCAATACCATAGATAAAGGAAAGAACTATACCTAATAACTAGATAATATCCCCCTAATATATGAATAAATAAAAATTAATATCCACACACATAAGTGAGTGAGGATAAATATAATAAAGGTAAATAAAGTACCTAGGTGAACATGAGCTAAGGTAAATACCTACTCTAACACCCCCTCAAGTGAAGCTAGGAGATAAAATATAAGTGGCATGTCCATAGTATGAGTCCCGAAAACTAGGCCCGATGAGGTACTCATGTACAAAAACTAGGACAAAAGGACATCACAAGGTACCCAAAACTAGTAATAACAAAGTAAAGAGAGTAAAAACCCATTGCAAGGCATCCCAAGAAGCTCGACTCAAAAAACTCGTACAATGCTGAAGAATTTTGGTGTGCACTATGGTCTGAATCCACTACTCGATCACAAAACTAAAAAAAATGGCACTGGGATTTACCAGAATAGCTCCATACAAGGACACTGTCAGTGGAGTGATGTCGAAAGTGCAAGAAAAAACACCAAACATAATTTGATCAACTGCTGCAAATAGGTGTGCCATGATCCAAGAACAATAACCAAAGAAACAAGGTAAGGACATAAAATCCAAAGTGTCACGATCCAAGAAAAGCCAAGGTAACAAGGTAAGGACACAAAACCTGAAGAAGTAGGATCAACACCACACCCTCCCATACTATTGAATGGGTGGAGTGACACCATAAATCTATATGAGTTTCCCAAAATCAACTACTCGAACACTAACAAAATAACACCAGGATTCACCAGAATAACTCCCCCACTAGAGAGATTGTTAACATGTCAAAAGTGTCGAAAATATAGATACAAAATCTCTTAACAAACAAGAGAGATACACTACATCTGCTAAAGAAAAATGCTCAAAACAAGAAGCATTACAATGTAGAAGGTATAGAAAGTGGAGCAAGAGGTTGAATTGTGGAGGATCCACACCTGTAGAGTCCTCTCAACGAATTCCTATGTCGCCGCCATGAGTGGTCAGATATCCACCCCAAATCAACATGGATGGATGAAGAAGATGCCTGCATATGACTTGGTGTAAAATACACAATGGGTGCATGCAAAGGAACATTAGAATGTGTGTCAGGTTGATCATGTTTGATAGCTAAAATCTCAGGTTTCTCAAGCCTAAGTGAAGGTGAAGAACTCATGTGTTGCTCATGATCCTCGAAAGAGGTGAGAAAACAAAAATAGGAGCTTTGTCAATGTGTGATCCTAATGAAGTATCTTCTCGAAAACCAATGTCATGGTGAGAATTCCACTTAACATGTGGAATAGGGGAAACAATACCCTATGAATGTCTACCAATACCTCCCAGTGAAACCCATAGAACGGAGCATGCGAGAACCGAATGTAGTGGTATGATTCTCAAAAGAGCCATGCATATGAGCAGAAGTAGGATACACAACATGTGTTATTGTAATAGGCATAGATGTGGAAGAGCATGCAGTAATAAGCCTCATAGGCTTAGGAGCATCAAGAGCAGTAATAGGCTCAAAGACTGGCATATCAATGTTAGTGGGTATAAGAGCAATAGCTGCAAGTGGACTAGGATCATGGACATGGTTGTCCACAATATGATGGCGATGTTGTAGGCTAGCAAGTGTTTGTTGCAGGGAGTGTATTAGTGTATCCTTATCATGAATGAGTGATTGTAGAAGATAATTTCACTTCTTGAGTGATCTATTTTCTTCCAAAATTTTACGATATCCTCTTGAAGTCCACACACTTTAGAGAAAATCATATCATTCTCTAGAATCCATGATAGATACAAGAATGCAACTCCAAAATTTTAGGATGTCGGGCTCAGCCAAAATTGCGTCCACAATTGATTACAACACTCCTCCATATTTGGCACTTTATAATGAGTGTGTGTTACAATATGGCACTTTATAATTATAGTGAAATTATCAAAATAAATATTTCAATGGAAAGAGCATGAAAAAATAAGCAATTTTGTAGAAAATAGCACTCAAAAAAGGAAAGAATCCGAACGCTTCTCCCACGCAATCTAAAAACATTTTACGGTGGCAAAAAAACCCCACAATAGATCTTGATAAGCTCAACAAAACCCAGAAAATACTTTCCTGTGTTCTTTTCTTGCTTGCATGGATCTCAAGGTGAACCGGTGCGTTTTTTGTAACAACAAAAAAACCAAAAAAATAACCTCCTCCAGAAATGGTCACATTTACAATCGATCTTAGGGTTTTGCCAACTTCCAAATTTAATGGAATCTTGATTTTCATAAAATCACATGAAATAAAAAAATATGACCAAATCCCAAATATATGAATATGCAAACAATTTATTTGCAAAATAAAACTTACGGATGGATTTCAAAGTAGCAATCTCTGCTCTAATACCATAAAAGGAACAATAACTAGATCGTACCAAGCCAAGAAAACAAATGCTAATCAAACACCACGATCAATAAGATGAAATTAATTCACCAGAATAACTTTACATAAACCTTTACAAAAAAATGAGCAAAAATATCATATATTATTATGGAACTCAATGAAATATAATGAGAATGGGTCTTGCTTATATAGGCAAGGAATAACAATCTAAGAACCAGTCAAGGTTGTAGATCAAGCCATAAATCAAGGAAAGAACTAGTTATCAAAGAACTAGTTAATTCCATAGATCTAGGAGAGAACTCGACATCAAGGATCCAATCAATACCATAGATCAAGGAAAGAACTATACCTAACAACTAGATAATATCCCCCTAATATCTAAATAAATAAAAAGAAATATCCACACACATAAGTGGGTGAGGATAAATATAATAAAGGTAAATAAAGTACTAGGTGAACATGAGCTAAGGTAAATACCTACTCTAACACTAGGAGCATGAACTCATTCTCCATATACTTATTATTCTCTAGCCTAGGCTTGGGCGAAGATATATGAGACGGCTCCACTTGTCCCAATAGCCAAGCTTACTAGTTTTGTGTTGATGACATCTAAAATGAGCCTCTTAATGTAGGTAGATTGACCTAGATATATATATGTTTTCCTGAGAGTGTGGTAGTCATAATCTACCTTGTTTGTGTTCAATTTCAGATGGTGTGCATCAGAAAATATGTTAAGCTGAATCCACAGAAGTAGTGCTTTGTGAAGGCATAAGGTAGTTTTCACCATGGACTCCATGTCCCATCCTTCATGGAAAAGCGCACGATGCGAAGTGTTGGTACACCGTGAACTATACTACCTTGCCTACTATTGAAGGTAGCTCCTTTAGAATGTGCCACTCCTCCTCAAACACCACATGAATTCGGTCATTCCATAGTTTTCCCTTTGCTTGAATGGGCCACTCATTGATCCTTCACACAAATATTTCTCGAACTCTCCATGCAAGGGACTTTTCTCGGTAGGGTATTCTTAAATTTTATTCTTTGTCCCATCAGCACTTCAATTTCTAGCAATACAAGAGATAATAGGATAATGCCAAAACTTATAGCCTTATAGCCTTATATCCTTTGGGAATGCTTCCTCAATAATGGTTTCTGAAATATATCCTGCTAAATTATACACTTCTACGAGACATTTTCTTTGTAATATGAAGCCACATGGTGTTTACCTACGACCATCTCTCTTGATAATTCAGCTTGGTGATCGGATGCGTGACTGCGCCTCCGCACTACAAGAAACTTCTTTAATTTTTATATGTCCATTACATGCGAGAACTTTGGTATACCCCAACTCATTTTTCTTGTGTGGCTATAACTATTGGTTTATTAGTCGATCACTAAAAATGTCTACCCTTGTACCTTTTAGTCTGTCAATGTGGAAATTAGGGCTGTTGTGATCCTAACCCTCCATCTAGTGAAATAGAAAAAGTCCTCAAGGACTTTATTCATAATCCATTGGTATAAAGGTTCATATTTTACAAAATGTGGGAGCTCAAATAGTTGATAAACTCCTACCTTCTTCAACAAATTCTCTCCAACATCATCATAAAGCGGCATATCATCCACCGTGTGCTTGTTGGTCTTATTGTTTAACAAGGCATCCAATTATCCTCTATTTTCGGTGGTGTGGTGATTTTAATCACTTACTTTACATCGAAAAATGTGGGAATCCCAATCCCGTCCAGCTATCACTCCTTTTGTGTATTGCATTTATGAAAAGTTTCTCTCATGCACAACTTCGACCTCAACCTCCATCTTTTCTTTACCTTTTTTTCTGTTGCACATGCTTTCTTGAGTGCCATCATAAAAATCCCACCTTTCATCTTATTTGTCTAGAAAACTCAAACCCTAGCTTGAAATCGTGTGACCTAGCTCAAAACCACGTTCCCTAACTCCTTTTCAATGCTTCGCTTCGCTCAAACCCTTCACCAATGGGGGACACAAGCCTTTTTATGCACAAATCTACTCTTCACTTCTAGTTTCACAACTCTCTACGCACCTCAATACAACTCACTTGGCTTGGTCATACTTAGCTCACTCGAATAATTGTGATTGCAAAGGTAAAAATGAACATGCATCACGTCATTATATAGATTTTAAAAAATTTAGTGCATTTATTGCTCCTTCACCTACCAATAATCCTCTCATTTATTGAACATTTTCCCAATTTCCACACATTACACCTTCACACCTAGCTATAACCTTCTAGCACACCTTCCTACATTCGGCCTTCCAGGCTATAGACTTCTCTTCCTTATATGAAGTATCTCGTTATTGAACCCTCTTACGGTAGTTTCCATGCACCATTTGCTTACCTCACATTATACTATGCATTCCTGGCTCAAAATTGTGCTCCCTAACTCCTTCTCAATACTTCGCTTCACTCAAACCCTTCACCAATGGGGATGTAAGCCTTTTTCATGCACAAATCTACTCTTCACTTCTAGTTTCACAACTCTCCCCACCTCAATACAACTCACTTGGATTGGTCCTACTTATCTCACTTCGAATACTTGTGATCACAAAGGTAAAAATGAACATGCATCACGTCATTATATAAATTTTCAAAAATTTAGTGCATTTATTGCTCCTTCACCTACAAAAAAATCCTCTCATTAATTGAAAATTTTCCTAATTTCCACACGGTACACCTTCACACCCAGCTATAACCTTCTAAAGCACACCTTCCTACCTTAGGCCTTCAATTCTGAGACTTCTCTTCCTTATGTGAAGTATCTCATTACTGAAACCTCTTCTTGGTAGTTTCCATGGCCACTTACTTACCTCGCATTATACTATGAATTCATTCATTTCCATCTATGGTCTTCTTTAGAAGTAATCACCTTTCAAACAACTCCTTTCCATACTTAAATAACACATGTAATAGTTTGTTCTCATGTCTACCTAGTAAAAGGAACGATAACTAGATCATACCAAGCCAAGAACTCAGATGCTAATCAAACACCCCGATCAATAAGATGAAAGTGATTTTCTAGAATAACTTTACATAACACCTTTGCAAACAAATAAGAAAAAAATATCATATATTATTATGGAACTCAATGAAATACAATGAGAATGGGACTTGCTTATATAGGCAAGGAATAACAATCTAATAACCATTCAAGGTCATAGATCAAGCCATAAATCAAGGAAAGAACTAGTCATCAAAGGAATAGTCAAGTCCATAGATTTAGGAGAGAACTAGACATCAAGGATCTAGTCAATACCATAAATCAAGTAAAGAACTAGTCAATACCATTGATCAAGGAAATAACTATACCTAATAATTAGATAATATCCCCTAATATCTAAATAAATAAAAGAAATATCCACACACATAAGTGGGTGAGAATAAATATAATAAAGGTAAATAAAGTACCTAGGTGAACATGAGCTAAGGTAAATACCAACTCTAACACCCCCGCTCAAGTGAAGCTAGGGATTGTTGTAAGAAACTTTTTAGATGGAAAAACTTGTGGATTTCTTGCCAACACTGGGAATCTAATTCCCTCTACTTAAGCTGGTGTAACTATTATATATACATACATAATTAAAAGTGGATTTATGTGGTGGCCTTTCAACCGAGGATCTAATAAGGGAAATCCATGACCACTGTGGAAAAGATAGTAATTTCTTACTATGGAGGACTTTGTCTATAAAGTGGGAAAGGGGAGTGAGAAATGAGATAGGGGAACTAATGTTATAGGTAGAAAATCATATTCCTAGACACACTAGTCAGAAACTTCAACACATGCATTTATGAGAAGAAACAACTCTATGTATAGAACAAGACCAAATGGAATTTATGATCACAAAGTATCAAGAAATCCCTTAGTCAAAAAAGCTAAAAATCCTTCTTCTTGTATTGATTGTTTAAACTAACTTGTACATAGTGTGGGAATAGAGGAAAAATAGAGAGTGGAGGAAAGTGGAAGAAAATGGCTATCTCCTTTGCTTTCTCTAAGTATAATGCACTCTTGAGTTTAAAAGATCAATCGCTAACCCTTTGAAAAGAGAATGGATTTATGATTTATAAAAATCTGAATTGTCCTTTCAGCTCCCTCACATGACTCTTCGTTTCCATATTCCACTTGTGACCTTTCATTTTCCATGAATTAAGTATTTCTCTTATAATTTTTAAGAATACTTTTACAAATTTAAAATAGGTCACTTAAGCGAATATGAAGAAATACAATGATGATGCATAACGAAAAATTAGAAAGGAGAGAGAAAAGAGAGGGAGGAAACAAGAGATAAGAGGAGAATATGTTTCCCTTGATAAATTTTGATGATCCTCGAATGATGATGGAAAGATCTATTGTTCCAAACTTTCCCTTTGAGAACAACCTGCTATTTTTAGTAAGTACACCTCGGGAAACTTACTATTTTTAGTAAGTGTCATAGTTAGCTTTTCCTAACCTCCATGGCTATGGTAGCTTTAATTATTTCTTCTTACTATGTTCATCTCACCTTTCGGACCAACCGACTATTTATAGCGGGGGCTTGTGGAACCACTTACTATTTTTAGTAAGTGTCAATTATGAGCCGAGATGACCTTTTCGATGACTTTACCTGTGATACTCCCTTCGTGTTCACTTCCTTTTTCATATCCCCTTAAAATGGTGGATTACCTAAAGTAACATACCCTTACGTAGGAAGACATGCTATTTTTAGTAAGTGTGCCATGGATGTCAAGATGTGACAAAACAAGTCTTGAAGCCTTGGGTTTTATTCCGGGGTTCCACGCTCCGCATTTGAGTAACTCCATATAAAAAGTGGGGAAAATGATATTTTCATGGCATCAGAAGAATATTGACAAAAAATAAAGCCCTCCATATCTCTGAAAAATAGGGGCTTCATGGTGCAAAAAATAGTTCACGTGAAAATAGATTTTTCAACGATCATTCCCTCCCATTTTTGCGTGATCTCACCCACTAGAACCCTGAGAAGTGAAGATGTAGCTCGATTCTTTTTCATAGTTGTTCTTCATGTGACAGGGTAGAACTCTAATGAAAAATCAGTCCTCCATATCCCTAAAAATAGGGACCTCATGGCGTGAAAACTAGTTCATGCAAAACTAGATTTTTCAATGATCATCCCCTCCAATTTTCGCGCGATTTCACCCATTGGAACCTTAAGAATTGAAGAGGTAGCTCGCTGCCTTTTTCACGGATGTTATTCATGTGACAAGGAAGAAATATGATGAAAAATCATTCCTCCATATCCCTAAAAAATAGGGACTTCAT
The DNA here is from genome assembly GCA_018340775.1 of Taxus wallichiana var. yunnanensis. NCBI lineage: Eukaryota > Viridiplantae > Streptophyta > Pinopsida > Cupressales > Taxaceae > Taxus > Taxus wallichiana. The sequence continues at coordinate 714,840,983 of CM031242.1, read as the reverse complement.
GGCATGAAAACTAGTTCACGCGAAACTAGATTTTTCAACGATCATTCCCTCCAATTTTCGTGTGATTTCACCATTGGAACCTTGAGAAGTGGAGAGGTAGATCACTGATTTTTTCCACTACTTTGCGTCATGGTGGCCATTAATGGAGCTTTAAATTTTCAGGTCTGGTTTTTTTCTCCATTTGTGATGAAATAAATTCCTTTGCGAAAGGGTTTTACTTTTGGTGCTTCATGCGAAATTTTACTTCAATCTAACAACCGGTTTGATAGGAAATTGAACTTTGTCCTTTGTGGAGCGGAAGTGAAATTTATTATCTATGAGCATTCCTTGCTACAAACCAAAGGTTTGAATATGATTTTTTAATGGCCTTCAAGAGATAAGAACTCAGCAACATATGGTTTGTCAATTTGTGCACCGGTTTGGAAGATTTCTTCAAATTTTGATTTCATGGCAATGGGGATTTCCATTATTCTTCTTCTCTATTCTTCATTTCTTCTTCTTATCTTAATGAAATATTATTTTTAGACATTTGTATTACCATGGGGTAGAGGATTTCATTGTTGTGACAGATCTGGTTTGAGGTTCAACAATGGTGGAGTGGTGGACCGGCGTTCTCTGCAACTTTCTTATGGTAATGGAGAAGCAGTTAGAAGCACCAAACAATTAGAATTTTTTTCAAATTTTGTAGTTGGAGTTGGGAAATTTTTTCCCCTGATTTCCCTAACCTCAAGGACATAAGGGACATCAAATTCCACAGTAGTCTGGAGTTGACACGATGCGGCGATCATCGGATGACGAGGGAATGGAGGTGAAAAAAGTGGCTTTAAAGCACTGGGGGCTGAAAGCCGATCACATGGATGACCAAAGGACTCCCCATAGGATCTAGGTGCATTTTTCCATGTCTACTATCCCTAACCTTGGGTACATGAGGGGCATCAAATTCCACGGTGAGCAAGAGGATGACACATGTCCTCGATCCAACGATAGGGAATTTGAGCTCAAAAATGCACTTGGGGGCTAAAGTGTCAAATCTGAAGGTCACATGAGGGTCCTAGAGGTCACATGGGGATGGGAACATTTTTCCAAGGTTTATGTACCTGACCTTAGGGGTGTCAGGGGACATAAAATCCCGCCATGCTCCTGGTGTTGACACATGTCCTCCCGAAAATTGACTAACTCCCGAATTGTCTCCAAGAGGGTAACTTGGAATGATGATAACTTGAGCTCCCAGTGGAATTTCTTGGTGAAATTTTATATGATCCTAATTGGAAATGGAATTTTTAATCCAATGGTGGGGAATCATGTCTTTATTATTCCATCGAGATCCCTTAAAAATGAATTTTGATTTGGTACTTTACCATGCGAGAAAAACTACCTTCAAACCCTATGCGCGAAGGTGTTGTGAAAAATATTATTTCACCATCATGTAGGTCTTGTAATTAGATTTATTTAGATGTTTTTTTCTCCTAAATCCATCTGGAGCTCCCAAAATCACCTTCCAAATCTCATTGGTTGTTTTGGCATGTGCACTAACTAGGCATGTGAATCCCCAACCTTGATGAAACTGCCCCAAATGCTCCAAATATTCCCTGAACCTTCCAAAATCACCTTCATGATGTTCCTAGGCCTTTTAATTACTTCCACGTCCATTTTTATTTTCTGATCCACTCCATGGGGTTGCTCCAGTCCTAGGAAGGCCAGTGATAGCCCTTCCGTGACTACCCAAAATTTACATTTTCAATGAACTCCTAAAATCACCTAGGGGACTAATTTGAATTTCCTAAATCACCTAAGGGGATGAGATAACATTTTTGGGGGTCACTAGACTGACTAGGTGGACTTGGTGTGCTTGGGAATGACAGAACATGAAAATTTTGGCACATGGGTATAGTTGTCATGCTTGAAATATTTCAATTTCCCTATTGCACATTTGCACAACAACATGGCCAAAATAGAAGTAGCATGTCCATAGTATGAGTATTGGAAACTATGCTTGATGAGGTACTCATGTACAATAATTGTAAAATAGGGACAATGCAAGGTACCCAAAACCATTAACAACAAAGTAAAGAGAGTAAGAAACCATTGCAAGACATCTCAAGAATCTTGGCTCAAAAAACTTGTACAATCTTTGAAGAAGTTTGGTGTGCACTATGGTTTGAATCCCTTTGCTCGATCATAGAACTTGGAAACAACTAACATTGGGCTTCACCATAATAGCTCCATACAAGGAGACTATCAACGGAGTGATGTCAAAAGTGTAAAAACACCAAACATAATCGATCAACTACTACAAATAGGTGTGCCACGATCTAAGAACAACCAAGACAACAAGGCAAGGACACAAGATCCAAATAAATTGGAGTGCCATGATCCAAGAAAAGTAAAGGTAACAAGGCAAGGCCATAAACCCAAAGAAATAAGTATCAACACCACACCCTCCCATATTGTTGAATGGGTAGAGTGACACCACAGATCTGTATGAGTTTCCCAAAATCAACTACTCAAACATTGAAAAAATAACAGTGGGTTTTACTAGAATAACTCCCCCATAAGAGAGATTGTCAACATGCCAAAAATGTCAAAAATACAAATATAAAATATCTCAACCAACAAGAGAGATACACTACACCTGCTAAATAAAAATGCTCAAAACAAAGAGCATTACAATGTAGAAAGGTATAAAAAGTGGAGCAAGAGGTTGAATGGTGGAGGAGCCATGCCTATAGAGTCCTCTCAAAAAATGCCTATGTCTCTACCACAAGTGATCAGATATCTACCCCAAATCAACACGAATGGATGAAGAATATGCATGCATATGACTTGATGAAAAATGCACAATGGGTTCATGCAAAGGAACATCAAAATGTGTGTCAGGTCAATCATGTCGACATTTGAAATCTCAAGTTTCTTAAGCACTGGTGAAGATGCGAGAACCCATGTGGAGCTCATGATCCTCGATAAGAGTTGAGTAAACAAAATTAGGAGCTCACGAAAATGTGTGATACCAATGAAGTGACTACTTGCAAACCAAATCCATGGTGAGAATTCCACTTAACATGTGGAATAGGAGAAACAAAACCCTATGAATGTCTACCAATACCTCCACTAGTGAAACCCATAAAATGGAGCATGTGAGAACCAAATGCAGTGGTATGCTTCTCGAAAGAGCCATGCATATGAGTAGAAGTAGGATATACATCATGTGTTACTGCAATAGGCACATATGTGGAAGAGCATGCAATAATAATCCTCATAGGCTTAGGAGCATTAGGAGCAAGAATAGGCTCAGAAACTAACAAATCAAGGTTAGTGGTTTTGAAGCAATAGCTTCAAGTGGACTAGGAGCATGGATATGACAGTCCACAATATGATGGCAATGTTGCAAGCTAGCAAGTTTTTGTTGTAGTGAGTGTATTAGTGTATCCTTATCATGAATGAGTACTTGTAGAAGAGAATTTTTCTTCTTGAGCGATCTATTTTCTTCCACAAATTTTACAATATCCTCTTGAAGTCCACACACTTCATAGAAAATCATATCATTCTCATAATCCATGATAGATACAAGAATGCAACACCTAAAAGTGCAACACCCGAAATTGTGTCCACAAGTGATTACAACACCCACCCAAATTTGGCACTTTATAATTGAGTGTGTGTTACAATATGGAACTTTATAATTATAGTGTGATTCTCAAAATAAATATTTCCAAGGGAAAGAGCACAAAAACAAGCACTTTTACAAAAATGGCACTCAAATATGAGTTGCCGACCAAAAATACAAGTTTATGCTTTGTTGTTTATTTTAGTTGCCACTAAAATAAAATAAAATAATCTTTATTTTGCCACACAAATAAAATGAAAGGATGCTGAAGTTAAGCACCTACTAGAATCACAAGCTTTAAGCCCTCATATGACCATACCTTCACTACCCAAATTAGTAGTCTACATATTCTCTTGAAATAGCAAAACATGCACAATAGCTTACATACCCTTGCCAAAAAAGGAAAGAAATGACTTTACCAAAGCTGCATGTTTCACGCTAATTGAGACTAAAAAACATAGCATTAAAAACCCAATACATATCTCGAAAAGCGCAAAAAACCTAGAAATCGATTGTTTGGGTTTCTCTCGATAATGCAAATTTCAAGACAAACCAATGGTTGATTTTTACTGAGTCGATCTTAGGTTTTTTCCACCTTACGAATCCACAGGAAGCCTCTATTTTGCATAAAACTACACATAGAAATAAAATATGAACAAATTTGAATATATGAATATACAAACCAACCTTATTTGTAAAATAAAACTTACAAACAGATGTCAATAGCAATCTCGGCTCGATACCGTAAAAGGAATGATAACCATATTATACCAAGCCAAGAACTTAGATGCTAATTAAACAACACGATCAATAAGATGAAAGAAATTCTCCATAATAACTTTAAATAACACTTTTACAAACAAATGAGTAACAATATCATATATTAGTATGGAACTCAATGAAATACAATGAGAATGGGACTTGCTTATATAGGCAAGGAATAACAATCTAAGAACCAGTCAAGGTCATAGATCAAACCATAAATCAAGGAAATAACTAGTCATCAATCAAAGTAGTCAAGTCCATAGATTTAGGAGAGAACTAGACATCAAGGATTTAGTCAATACCATAGATCAAGGAAAAAAATATACCTAACAACTAGATAATATCCCCTAATATATAAATAAATAACAAGAAATATCCACACACATAAGTGGGTGAGGATAAATACAATAAAGGTAAATAAAGTACCTAGGTGAACATGAGAAAAAGTAAATACCTACTCTAATATATTGTTCATTCATTCATTTCATCTATGGTCTTCTTTAAAAGAAATCACCTTTTAAAAACTCCTTTCCATACTTAAATAGCACATGTAACAATTTTTTCTCATGTGTACCGAGTTGTGAATAACAAATAACAACTACCCCATGCCAATGGTATGTGCAGTCCTCTGTGCATAAAAATAATTCAGATTGTAATTAGCTTCCAATGTGCAAACACGCTTATTACATAAAACACCAAACTAAATTGACAAATCATAGATACGAAAAAGGAAATACATTAAAAAATGAAACACGAAATGGAAACCTATACTAAATGACAATATTGCCTTATTACAAACACCAAGAAGACTTATTTATAGTAGGGTTTCAGCCTACTCCCATTAAAGTAACCGAGTAACTATATTCCATCTAGAACCTCTAAGCTGAAAGCACCTGATTCAAGTATTTGAGTGATAACATATGGTCCCAACCAATGCACCTTAAGATTTCTTGGATGGTGAAGAAACTTAGAATCATAAATTAGTACCATATGTCCAACCTATAGCTTCTTATCCCTAATATGTCTATCATGTTATGCCTTCGCATGGAATTTTCCTACTTCTGACTCCAACATGCTATGGTGCGCCTCTCATCTAACTGTATTAACCTATCAATTCTTTCCTCTAATTATTTCTCATCAGCTAGACCGCCAACGAACACAATACGTAATGATGGTAACATAAATTCCATTGGAATAATTGCTTCCACGCCAAACATCAAGCGAAAGGGTGTGGCCTTATTCAACCTCTTGTAGGTTATTCTATACACCCAAAGAATAGTAGAAAATTTATCATCACAATCTTTCCTTCCCACATTGTAAATCTTTTTAAGGTTTGGCTTAATATCTTGTTGAAGGCCTCAGCAATACCATTTGCTTGATGATGATAAGGTGTAGTATTGTGGTGCATAACCATAAATTCATCCAACAATATCCCGATTATCTCATTTAAGAAGTGTGTGCCCATATCATTTGTCAAGCTCAATGGACATCTATACTTGGTAAGAATATTTTCCCATAAGAACTGGTTGTTTTACCTATTGTACAATATTTTGTAGGTGTTGCTTCTACCCACCTTGTAAGATAATCTATACAAGTGATGATATAACGTGATCCAATTCTACGTGTGGCTTGGGAGATAGGTTCCACAAACTCTATAGCCCATTTCTCAAATGGCTCTACACTAACAATTGGCCTTAAAGGCATTTCATCTCTTTGCCCAAGTTTTACAAGGCACTGAGAATGATCACACACCTTACAATACTCTTTACAATCTTTGTATAGGGTCTCCCACCATAATCCAACGAGTAGAATCTTACACACAGTGGCGTCACCTACATAGTGCCCACCTACAATACCACCATGAGCCTCTTCCATGATATTTATGCTCTCGTGCTCTAGTACACACCGGTGCAATACTTCATCTCGACCTAGTTTGTATAAGTCACCACTTGATTAACATGAAGGGTGTCGCATGAATTGCAAGTTGTTTCTTCTCTAAGGCCTTCATTCCTTCTGGAGCCATACCTTTGTGCAAAAAGACAACAATATCATCTAATTTTGAGGGTATGTGTTGTAACCTATACAACTACGCATCCGACATTGTATCTTCAATTGTTTGCACGTCCTCCCCGATTGAATCCTTGATAAGTGGTCTAGGCCAGAATTACTTTTACCTAGTTTTACCACAATTGTGAAATTAAATTCTTGGAATAAGAGCACCCATCGACATATGTGCCCATGTAGAACGGGATTATTTACCAAATATTTTAATGCCATGTAATAAGTATAAAATACAAAGGGTGTTGCTAGAAAATAATCTCTAAATTTATGTAGTGCATAGATCATTGGTAAGGCCTCGCTCTCGTAGTTATGTAATTTTTTTCTCAGGAGTCAACTTCCTACTAGCAAAACATATAGGATGATCTATAATACCTTCTCCTGGCTGAGCTAACACTATGCTAATGGATGTGCTAGAGGCTTCCATATGTACATGAAATGGTTGGCTCAAGTGAGGGAAAACATAGAATAGGCATTGCAGTAAGTCGCTCCTTCAATGCCTCAAATGTGTGCTACTATGGTTCTCCCCAATAGAATATCCCTTTTCCTTTTAATAAATCTTCCGAGAAGTGCGGCAATCTTTGCATACCCTTTGATAAATTTTCTCTAATACCATGTGTGGCCCAAGAATATTTGCACTTGGTCTAACTAGTAGGTTCCTCAAGCCTACAATAACTACAACTTTAGCTAGATTGACTAACAAACCTTCCGTGTAGATGATATGCCCTAATAGAGTTCCTAAAGGTGTAGCAAATACGTACTTCTTGATGTTTAAGGATATTATTAAGCTGTCTACATATCTCAAAAATTAAGCGTAAATTGTCACAATGATCCTTAACAAGCCCATATACCGTCTAATCATCCAAGTAAACATGCAAGAATTTGTGAATAAAATCTTGGAATGCTTGAACAACTATGCACGAAAATACAACAGTGCAATTTTCAAACCAAAAGGCATCTTTGCATATGTAAAAATTCCCCATTCGGTGGTGAATTTTTTTCTCTTGATCTTCTTGTGTTATTCGACTTGATGATACCAGAGAATCCATCGCAAAGAGTAAACTTCGTGCCCTGCAATTCCTTCTAATATTTCCTCGGTGAAAGGCGTAGGAAAATGATCAATCACACATGTAACATTTAGCTCCCTGTAGTCCACACAAATCATAATCCAACCATCTTTCTTTATACTGATTACCATGGTACTAACCCACTTTGATTCGTCTAGGGGCTTGATGATGCTAGAGTTAAGCATTTTGTCAATTTCTTCTTTAAGTTTTACACACGAGTTCGAGTTCATCTTGTAAGGTCTCTTCACGACTGGGTGCGCTCCTTCTTTTAGCTTAATCTTCATCTCTCCTAATGACTCATGCACTCGTTTTAATTCATGGTAGCCCCTAGGGAATAAATCTTGAAAATCTTGTAGTAACTCAATTTTCTTTATCACTTGAGAATCGGACCAGTAATCCTTGATTATTTCCTCCTTTGGTTCATCATCCATGCCAATGTTTACTTTCTTAGACTTCATAGGTTCATGATAGGAACACACGTTCTTATCCACATTTTCTAACACTTCACCCGTACCCTTTGAATGGGCTATGTCCAAAATTTCTACTTCTTCATCATCCACTATGTAGACCATATTTCCTTTCTCTTTCTCAAGGAAAATGCATGTAAATAGTTCAACATATGTATCATTTCCTATATCAAAATGTGCTACTTGTTCTTCCTCATCAAATAAATCCTGAATGAGTTCTTAAGCTTTGGCATTGTCTCTTATAGTCAAAAAAATCCATAACGCATAATGCATCTCTTACCGAGAGGTTTAGTAGAGAAGTACTCAAAAGTATGGGTCATGCTAGCAATTAAGTCTTGCCAATTTCCAGTCTCCTTATGTAGTTCTACATAAACATACCAAGTGCGTGTGCAACCTTGCAAAGTGGAATGAAGTTTGTGTACCCAAAGTGAAGGTGGTAAAGCTTCATGCCTCTCTGTCTAGGGTCTCTTACAATGTTGAACATGGTGTTGAACAGGTTGATTACCATGATACATGTAGATTGTTGTAGGCACATTGCTCCTCAAGAATCCGAATTGTTAGATAAATTCGACTTCATTCCATTCCACTACTCCTCTATGGAACCTAGGAATACCATAGGGTCTCCTTCTCTAGTGTACCAAGGTACAGAGTTACCTATCCTCCTAATACAACAAGATTTACTTTTCGCGCAAATGTTGTTGGAAATACTGTCATTGATGTCAAAAGAGGTGCTGAATTGGTAAACATAAATATGTCGAGAAAGTAACATGAAATTATTAATGGAATTGTGAGTATGTCAATGGAAACAACTAGTAACATATAAAGTAGTAGAAATCAGATATCTATATATGTGAAAAGGGTCACCTTTATAGGATAAATACAACAATATTTGTGTAAAGAGAACAACATTCAAGAAAGAGGGCGATCTTGATAACCACGATGAGAAGAAAGCAACGCTTTTTCATGAAGACTATGATTTATCCTTGGGGCCCACGATTTGCACAAAAGAGGGCACATGACTTGCTTAGAGTAGAACTCATGTATTAAGGGGCTGCATTGAATGTATAGGTGATAATTAAATTATTTGGGGTAGTCTTTATGTGTGCATTAATTAATTCAAAGGGGAAGTGATTTGTTTAGAAAGAATAAATTAATAAATAAAGGCCAACTAATGTTAATGAAAGGGTGTGATGGTTTAAGGTGTAATTCCCTTTCGAAAAGGTACGAAAGGCTATATAAGAAGATTCATATGAGACTTATAAAGCATGGATTCAAGTTAATGAATCAAACAACGAAGAAGATGAAAAGGAAGCTTTATTCATTCAAAAGCTAAAGAAAGGATCTGGGAGATACAAAGATAAGTTACCATTTAAATGCTTTAACTATGGTAAAATTGGTCATTTTGCAGCTAAATGCCCGGAGAAGGAAGATAATGAAGATGAAGAAAGCAAGCCCAAGTTCAAAAGAGAATTCGGGAAAAGTAGAGGCAAGAAAAGATTTGAAAAGTAAAAGAAGAGTCTATATTAAAAAGAGGTAAAGAGCTCATCTAGAAGAAAAGCAGAATAAGTGATTCGACGGTGATGATGAAGAAACATTGGTATCGGAGCAGTTCCTTTAGGAACAATCTATGATTAGAAGGTAGATCTCGGGAGCACATATGGCTAGTCAAGTACAAGAAGGATTTTCCTCGAACAAGGCTCCGTTGTTTAACGGAACAAACTATGCATTTTGGAGCGTAAGGATGAGAACCTATATGATGGCACTAGGGTTTGATATTTGGTAATCAGAAGTGGTTGGATATACCATTCCATCAACTCCACCAACAGACCAAGTTGGTAAGAAGGCTTTTGAAAATAATACCAAGGCGATGAATGTAATATTGTGTGGTTTTGTCGAGTTTGAATTTGTCAAGGTAATGAAATGTGACATGACAAAGGAAATATGGGATAAACTTCAAACAATATATGAAGGTGATGATAAGGTCGGAAAAGCTAAGCTTCAAACCCATACGAGAAAATTTGAGAGCCTAAAATGAAGGATGAGGAAGATGTTTGCAACTTATCTTCTGCGGGTGGATGAAGTTGTCAATGCCATAAGAGGGCTTGGAGAATATATTGAGGAACTTGTGATCATCCATAAAGTCTTAAGATGTTTACCATTAAGATTTGATGCTAAGGTATCGCCATCAAAGAAATGAAGGATCTTGACAAGCTAAGCATGGACGAATTACATGGAATAATGATGGATTATGAAATGAGGAATGATTCTAATAAACCGGTGAAGAAGGAAGCCACATTCAAAGTATTGAAGAATCAAAGAATCTAATCATTGACCTGAAGACCCAGATTGAAGAAGCAAAGAGAATTGAGGAAGGGTTGAGAAGTCAGCTCAAGGTGAAACAAGAAGAATGTGAAAATCGTGAGTCAGAGATTGTTGTGATGAGAAAAGACTTAGAAAAGGTAAATACCAAACTAATGAACAACTTGAAATTTGAAAAGAGTACTAAGGTTCTAGATGAGATTCTAGAAAGTCAAAGATCACCATCCAACAAATCAGGACTCGGATATGAAGAAAAACTAGAGAAAGCTTCAAAATCCATTGAGCTTCCGGAGAAGAAAGGTTTAGAAAAGGAAAAAAGTTATGCAGAAATTCTAAATACGCCTATGAAGAATAAAAGTAGAAAGGAAGAGGAAACTACGAAGAACGGTTCCATCCACAAGGAAGGTGTTAAAGAGAATGACAACAAAAGACCATTTATTCCATGACATAGGAATATGAACAGTGTGAAAGTTCCTTCCATGGTTATAGTTTTTATTGCAATATATATGGGCATAAAAAAGATAGAGTGTAGAAAGCAAATGAGAGATAATGAAACCTGGAAAAAATGAAAATTTGTTCATAGAGTGTTGAATATGAACTATAATTCGTTTGTTCCACTATCCTATTATAACGAGGAAGCCATTATCTACTACAAGTGCAATAATTATGGACATATAGCACGCTTTTGTAGAAGTGTGTTTGACTCGAGACAAGATGAAAAGACAAAGCCTTTAGATACAAAGAAAAGGGAGGCTACGAAATCCTAGACAAGGAAGTAGGAGAAAGATGGGCTAGACAAAGAAAAATCCATGCTCGTTCAAATAGATTTTCATGCTCGAGATGAAGGACAATAGTGGTACATTGATAGCGGATGTTCAAGAAAAATGATGTAGTGATAAAAGTAAGTTTCTCTCCTTAAAGAAAGTAAATGAAGTCTGAGTAAAATTTGGTGATAATGCTACAACAAAGATCGTTGGCAAAAAGGTACTGTTGAGTCTGGATAATGGAAAAACAAAAAAGAGAATTTTTGTATGTTGAAGGATTAAAACATAACCTTTTGAGTGTGAGTCAAATATGTGATTAGGGACACACTCTTAAGTTCTATCTTCAGAAGGATGTGAAATAAGGAAGCGAGATACATGAGAACTAATTGTATATTTCCACCGAAATGCAAATAATCTATATATGCTCGGAGAAATAAAAGAAGAAAAATGTTGCCTAAGTCAAGTTGAGGAGAGTTGGCTATGGCATAGAAGGATGGGACATATAAATTTTGATAATCTTGTGAAGATAAGAAATAAGCAGGTCGTACGGGACATGCCTAAAATAACAAAGCCTTCGAGTACTCTATGCAAGCAGTGCCAGCTTGGGAAGCAGACCAGAACAAGATTCAAAACAAAGGAGTATTCATCCACCAAACCATTGGAGCTAATTCACATGGATTTGTGTGGACCTACCAGAATGAAAAGTATTCAAGGTGAGAGTTATTTTATGTTACTCATTGATGACTACACTAGAATGACATGGGTAGCATTTTTGAAAGAAAAATCTGAAGCATTTGGAAAGTTCAAAGCTTTCAAGGCATTAGTAGAAAATGAAACAGGGCTGAAGATAAAATGTCTAAGGTCAGATCGTGGAGGTGAATTCATGTCAAATGAATTTATTGAATATTGTGAAGACCATGGAATTAAAATACAATACTCAGCTGCAAGAACTCCACAACAAAATGGAGTAGTAGAAAGGAAGAACAAAACCGTTCAAGAGATGGCCCGAACAATGTTGAATGAATCTAAGCTATCAGATAGATTCTGGAAAGAAGTGGTAAGTACTGCCATTTATATTTTGGATAGAGTGCAAATCAGAGTTAACCATGACAAAACTCCATATGAATTATGGAAAGGAAGACCAGCCTCGGTCAAATATTTTAAGGTATTTGGGAGCAGATGTTTCATTAAAAGAATCGAAGAGGACTTAGGAAAATTTGATTCAAGATCTGATGAAGGGATTTTTCTTGGGTACTCCACTAAAAGTAAAGCCTTCAGATGTTATAACAAGAGGTTGCAGACTATCATAGAAAGTGCAAGTGTCAGAGTGGATGAGGGTCTGGATCTAAAGACAAAAGAAAATTTAGAAGAGTCTTTAGAAATACCAAGTCTTGTGAAAGAAGAACAAGAGGAAGAAGAAGATATTGAAGAGTGGAGTAAATCAGAAAGGTAGGATACCAAGACGCCATCTCGCTTTGTTCAGAAAAATCATGATGAAATTTAGATTATTGGAGAACTTGATCTCAGGGGTTCAAACCAGAAGAAGAATTACAAATGCTTCTGAGAAAGGGTATTTTTCTCTGCTATCTAAGGTAGAACCTAAGAAATTTTTAGAAGCAAGACATGATAAACATTGGTTGAAGGTGATGGAAGAAGAATTAGATCAAATTGAGAAAAATGAAACTTGGGAACTAGTTCCTAGACCAAAGAGTCAGAATGTGATTGGCACTAAGTGGGTATTTTGGAACAAACTAAATGAATATGGTCAAGTCACTCAAAATAAGGAAAGATTGGTATGCAAAGGGTATGCTCAAGTGGAAGGTGTTGATTTTGAAGAGACTTTTGCTCCGGTTGCCAGACTAGAAGCAATCAGAATGTTCCTTGCTTTCACAGTGTTTAAAAATTTCAAAGTCTACCAAATGGATGTCAAATCAGCCTTTTTAAATGGGAATTTAGAAGAGGAGGTTTACATAGAATAGCCTGAAGGGTTCCTATTATCAGAAAATGAAGATTATGTGTGTAGGTTGAAAAAGGCATTGTATGGATTAAAACAAGCCCCCAGAGCATGGTACTCAAGGCTTGATCAACATCTATAGGACCAAGGATTCAAGAGAGGACATGCTGACAGTAATATTTACATCAAAACTAAAGATGAACACCAATTAATTGTGGTTGTATATGTGGATGACATAATCTTTGGAGGAGACAATGAAGAAATGTCTAGAAAATTTGCAGAAGACATGCAAAAGGAATTTGAAATGTCTATGTTGGGTGAGTTATCCTTTTTCCTTGGATTGCAAATTTCTCAATCTAATAAAGGAATATTTATATCCCAAACCAAGTATGTGAAGGAAATGTTGAAAATTTTTGGTATGGAGGAGTGTGCACTGTCAGCACATCGATGATCGCTAGAACTAAGTTAAGAAAAGATGATGACTCTCTAGATGCTGATCAATCTCTCTATAGATCAATGATTGGGATTTTCTTATATGTGATAACATACAGACCAGATACCATGCAAGCAGTGGGTATGGTGGCATGTTTTCAAGCAGGGATGAAAGAAACACATGTGTAAGTTGTAAAACATGTATTCGAGATATCTAAAGGGAACTATGGAATACGGGTTGTGGTATCCAAAAGGAAAATATTTCACATTGATAGCTTATATAGATTCAGATTGGGTAGGATGTGTAGATGAAACAAAAATTACAAGAGGAGGAGCAGTTTTTCTTAGCAATAGCCTGGTATCTTGGCTAAGTAAGAAGCAAAATTCTATATCCCTATCCACAATGTATAGAGTATATAACAATGGTACTATGTTGCATGAAAATTTTATGGATGAAGCGAGACCTCTAAGGATATCAAAGTAGAGTATGATCATCCCATATACATATTATGTGATAATACTAGTGTGATAAGTATTTCAAAGAATTTGGTTATGCATTCTAGAACAAAGCACATTCCCATAAGATATCACTTCTTAAGAGAGCAGGTGGCAGAGAAACAGGTAAAGTTGGAGTATGTCACTACTTCCAGAGCAGATAGTAGATATTTTCACTAAGCCACTTCCAAAGGAGATATTTGAATATCTATGGCATAAGTTGGGAGTAATTTCTTTTACATCTTTACATTGAAGAGTCAAGGGTAGCACTGGTTAAGGGGGAGCTAAAACTTTGCAATTTTTCAGCTCCTAGGATGACCCTTTGCCATTGATGTCAAAAGGGGAGAATGGTATTAAGGGGGAGCTACGGCAAGAGGAAGCTGCAGAAGAGGAGATTTTTTTTTTTGGGGTTGCCATCAATGATAAAGGGGAGATTGTTGGAAATATTGTCATTGATGTAAAAGAGGTGCTTTGAAGCGGTAAGCGGAAATTTTTTGAGAAAGTAACGGAATTATTAACGGAATTGTGAGTATGTCAACGGAAATAACCAAGCAACATATAGAGAAAAAAAAAGAGTAGAAATCAGATATCTATATATGTGAAAAGGGTCACCTTTATAGGAGAAATACAACATTATTTGTGTAAAGTGAACAACATTCAAGAAAGGGCGATCTTGATAACCATGATGAGAAGAAAGCAACGCTTTTTCATGAAGACCGTGATTTATCCTTGGAGGCCCACGATTTACACAAAAGAGGGTGCACGACTTGCTTAGAGAGCAGCACTCATGTATTAAGGGGCTGAATTGAATGTTTAGGTGATAATTAAATTATTTGGGGCAGTCTTTATGTGTGCATTAATTAATTCAAAGGGGAAGCGATTTGTTTAGAAAGAATAAATTAATAAATAAAGGCCGACTAATGTTAATGAAAGGGTGTGATGGTTTAAGGTGTAATGCCCTTTCGAAAGGTACGAAAGGCTATATAAGAAGATTCATATGAGACTTATAAAGCATGGATTCAAGTTGAATATCTTAAGGAAAAAGAAGAAGAAGAGGAAGCGTAAGGGTAAAATTTTCAAACGGTAAATATGAAAGTAAGAAGAAGAATTTTCCATTATTCGTTGAGGAAGCAAAAATTTCAAAAGTGGAAAGCAAATTTTGTAAGGAAGGTTGGTGCCTTCATATTCAAAGAGATCGGTGTCTCTTGCTGAGTTGGTTCTTAGCAAAAGTGGTGGGTGCTCCTATAGGTTGGTGCCTATAAAACTGTAATTTGGGGATTGGTGTCTCAGTAGGTTGGTGCCTACAATTTTTGAGAAATATATATAAAGAAATAAGTTTCTCCGTGGTTATCTCCCGAAAGGGTTTCCACATATATCTATGTCTACTTGCATTAAGTTTTGTGTTCTTTGATTGATTTGATATATTCACATTGCTCATGATTATAGATCTAAGTTTAAGTATTAAAGTTTGAAATAATTTCATATCTTGATTCACCCCCTCTCGGTATTATCTCGTGCTCAACAAATGCGCTTCTTACTTCTCGCCAAACCATCTCATAGGTGCCATGCACCTAATTGTCACAAGAAATACTAGTGGTATCACTAATAGAATATGCATCTTCCCACTGGAGGATTCCTTCCTTAGATGGCTCAAGTACTTACGGGTCTGAATGATGCATACATAATTTTGTTAAGGTCTTCCTCACTCAGCGGTTCAACATAAGGTGCATATTTCCCATTTGTTAAAGGAATAATAACTCTTTCTTCCTTATTCTCAAAACTTAAATACCCCTTGTTGAAATGCATATCAACATTATTTTCATAACACTAAGTGCACCCAAGTACATTTGGGAAGTTTTCTTCTTCTGCAAGTACTAAGACCTCAAAGTCCCAAATGAACTTGGATCCTTTTATAGTAATGGATGCATCCTTTAAAAATATGATCGGTGTGGCCTTAGTTTGATTGTCCATAAATAATACATTAGAGGATGGTTGTAATGGAGGTTTTCCCATCTATACCCATCCATCTAAAGTAAGAACATTAACTTCCACATCTATATTAATCAATATATTGCTCAAGAGTCACCCATCCACAATGACATTCAAATTTATCTCCTTGTCATAATCCAAACTATGAGGAGGAACATTAGCATGTAGGATTTGTAGTATAGTCTCAATACTTGCATGTGGAGTGTTGCCATTTAGCCAATTCCCTAGTAATGAAATGATGTTCTCTCGGTACAACATCTGTATACCTCTTTCAAGTCATCAATATCCAATTGGGTTGTCTCTGCTGCCTTCTTTTGTTCCAACTTCCATGATTGTTCCTTTAAACATTATATTTCACCCTAAATATTTTTGAGTACCTCAATGGTCTCTTGATAAACCTCCTTCTATTGTGTAGGATTTGGGTACCTTGCATGTAAAACTTCCTCCTTAGTGATGGTAGGGTTTTGTTGTAGCGCTTCCATGATCCATGTAGCTTGGTGCATCTAGTAATCTTCACAGGTAATACTTCAGGTTCCAGTGCTAGCTTTGGCATCCATTGATTCTCCACAGTGTGTTGTATTCTAACCATCCATGCACCCATGTTATCCTATTTATGTTGTTTGCTAAGATGCTCATATAAGTCTGGGCATTCCTCATAGTTGTGATTCTTCCCAAAAAAGGAACAAGTAATATTATGAGGACATTCACATTTGTAGTGGTCAAGAGATCCGCATGTAAAACACATTCCGTGAGGGAACTTGCCTCATCCACCACAACAACCTTGGATTTAAGGTTTAGGGTTTGGGTTTTAGGTTACTGGGTTTTAGGTTTTGGGATTGGGTTTTGGTTTTGGGGTTTCGGGTTTTGGTTTTTGGTTTTGAGTTTTGGGTTTTAGGTTTTGGGTTTTTGGTTTAGGGATTGGGGATTTTGGGGTTAAGGGGTTTCGGGGTTACGGTTTGGGTTAGGATTTTATGGTTTGGGTTTTTAGTTTTGGGGTTTTGGATTTGGGGCTTTGGTTTGATTTTAGGTTTGATTTGAGTTTAGGGTTCGAGGTTTGGGGTTTGGTGTTTGAGTTACGGGTTGGACGTTTGAGGTTTTAGGTTTAGGATTCAAGTTTAGGGTTTTAGGTTCGAGGTTTCGGGTTTGAATTTTGGGGTTTTATGTTTGGGGTTTGGGGTTTAGGGTTTGAGGCTTGGGGTTTTAGATTTCAAGTTTGTAGTTCGGGGTTTGGGGTTTTGAGTTTTGGGTTCGGGGTCTTAGGTTTGGGTTTGAGGTTTCGGAGTTTGAGGTTTAGGGTTTGGGTTTGGGGTTTTGGGGTTCAACTTTGGGGTTTGGGGTTTCAGATTTTGGGTTAGGGGTTAGGGGTTTTGGGTTTTGGGTTTAAGGTTTCAAGTTTTGGGTTTGGGTTTTGAGTTTTAGGTTTAGGTTTGGGGTTTGGGGTTGATTTTTGGGTTTGGGTTGAGTTCGGAGTTCCAGGTTCGGGGTTTACTGATTTGGGGTTTGAGGTTTCAGTTTTAAGGTTCGAGTTTGGGGTTTCGGGTAAGGGTTTAGGGGTTAGGGGTTAGGGGTTAGGTTTTGGGTTTTGGTATTTGGTATTTGGGTTTTGGATTTTTTTGTTTCGTTTTGGGCTTAGGGCTTATGAATTATAGCTTACGGCTTACAACTTACGACTTAAGTTTTACGACTTATGGCTTATGACTTACGACTCGATCCTTAGGGATCGGGGCTTAGGGTTTGGGGTTTGGGGTTTGGGGTTTAGGGTTTAGGGTTAGGGGTTAGGGTTAGGGGATCGGGGCTCAGGGTTTAGGGTTTGGGGTTTGGGGTTTGGGATTTGGAGTTCGGGGTTTAGGGTTAGGGGCTCATGGATTACGACTCGGGGATCGGGGTTTATGGTTTAGATTTATGGTTTAGGGTTTTGGGTTTAGGGTTTTGGTTTTGGATTTGAGGTTTTAGGTTTCGGGTTTCTAGTTTCAAGTTTCGGGTTGGGGGTTGGGAGTTGGGGATTGGGGTTTAGGGTTCATGGTTGGGGTTGGGGGTTTATATTTTAGGGTTTAAGGTTTTGGGTTTAGGGTTAGGGGGGATTTTATGGTTAGCGGTTAGGTTTGGGGTTTAGGGTCTAGGTTTGGAGGTTTTGGGTTTATGGTTTAGGGATAAGGGTTTAGGGTTTAGGGTTTAAATTTTTAGGGTTTAAGTGTTTGGGTTTAGCATTTTAAGTTTTGGGTTTTGGGTTTAAGGGTTTTGGGTTTTTGAGTTTTGGGGTTCATGGTTCGGGGTTTTTAGGTTTTGGGTTTTGGGTTTCTAGATTATGGTTTTAGGGTTTAGGGTTTCGGGGTTCGAGGTTCGGGGTTTGGGATTTAGGGTTTGGGTTTCATGGGTGGGGCTTAGGGGTTGGTGGTTAAGGATTGTGGTTTGGGGTTAGGCGTTTTAGGTTTCGTGTTTCATATTTTGGGTTTCGAGGTTCAAGTTTTAGGTTTTGTGTTTGGTGTTTTAGGTTTAGGGTTTTAGGGTGTCGATTTTCAAGTTTTGGGTGTTGGTTTTGGGTGTTGGTTTTTGGGTGCGGTCTAGGGTTTGGGCTGGGCTTAGGGCTTAGGTGTTTAGGGTTTAGGGGTTTATGTTTAGGGTTTGGGGCATTAGGGTTTGGAGTTGTAGGTTTGGGGTTTGGGGTTTTGGGTTTGGGGTTTGGGGTTTGGGGTTGGGGTTTTAGTGTTTGGGGTTTTGAGTTTTGGGGTTTTAGGTTTGGGGTTTGAGGTTTCAAGTTTTAGGATTGGGTGTTAGGGGGTGGGGTTAGGGGTTTAGGGTTAGGGTTTATGGTTGAGGTTTAGGGTTTAGGTTTTCGGAGAGCCTTGCTTAATATCCTTGAATTCACTTATACTCTTCTACTCAAACTCAGGGATGTGAAACTCTTTAATCAATGCATCATTTAAAGTTTTATAGTCTACGTAAGTCTAATCATGGTCAAAATTTCTGTACCAGCTGTGTGCATGCCCTTGTAACATGTTAGCAAATTATCTTGCTTTATTCTCAGAAGATGTGATTCCTTTTTTGTGCCATATTATTTCACACATATGAACATGTTCAAAAACATCTTCTATGCCCCTATACTCTGGAAGATGAAGAGACATCTCCATATAAATATTCAGGGTTGTTATGGACCCTGTAATATGTTAGCAAATTATCTTGCCCTATTCTCGAAGAAGGCGTGATTCCTTTTTGCGCCATATTATTTCACACATATGAACATGTTCAAAACATCTTCTATGCCCCTATACTCACGGAAGATGAAGAGACATCTCCATGTAAATAGCGGGGTTGTTATGGACCCCCACCTAATCTAGAACCTCATGTGTTTCCTCTACCTCTAGAACCACCAGATCCACTAGAATTAGAGCTACCTATGCCTCCTGACCGAACTGTAGCTTGGGTTAGACTAGAAGATGTACTTCCCTATGTCCCAACAATAGAATTGAACTATACCCCAATAGTACGTGAAGAGTTACCACTCCAGGAGATAGTCCAAAAATATACACACCGAATTCTACACTAATGATATGCCCAAAAGGTACTCCCATATAACAATGAATCCGTTTGCGTTGCCATTGTTGTGCCTCTTATAAGACTCGATCCTACTCTCCCACTGCTTGAATTAGCTTGCTGACTATTTGTTGTACTAGATGTTAGAAAACCAAGCGTAAGGGCAAGGTTGTCGGTGGATTTAGATGTGCACTCGTGGCCTAGGTCGTCTCTTCTAGCGCGATACTATGTGAGGCCGAGGAGGGATCCCTATCATGCTTTCCCAGATGGGGGAATTTCTAATTCTCTAGCTCCACGTCTCCTACTTGAGCTCTAAATCCTTCATGAGCCATGTCTCCCCTGCCATCCACTTTGCAATCTTCATGAGCCAACGCCATCCACTTTGTAAATGTCACATTACTTCTCTACCTCCCTCTCACGTGCCTCATTATACTTAAGATGTCTTTCCTCTCTCTATCTTTTTGCCACTAGGTATGACATCTTTCACCAAACGCCTCTGCCCCCATGTGTGGTGGGATTTAGTTAGCCATCATTTTACTCTCCAAATTCAAAGTTACCATCAGGATCTTGATTGCTAGTGGAATGCCTTGCAGGTAAGTTCCCCTTGGATATCATAAAAACTAGAATCTAGCTACCTCACGGGCATGAATAAGTGGAAATTGAGTACTACAAGATATAAGCTGTTCAAAACACCATGGAAGCACATATCCATAACACGAGTCCAAATCAAATCAACATCATAGAGGACTGTAATTCTTCTGCATCCGAGAAAAGTGTGCAATACCTCCAATTTCACTTAGATGCATAAGCAATAAGCCACTCATATAATTCTACTAAAAAGATAGCAAAAAGGATCTCATATAAAGCTGTTATACATATTGTATTCCACCCACACACGCATGCATTAAAATCAGATGTAATTCTAAAGCTGTCATGCGTATTCTTCTTCCAGATCATGTATCCACTCCTCAACACTTGCTAAGGTCAACCAGTATGTCTTCATTGTGAACCATCCTAAAAACAAGCTGAAAAGAGGTCTTGTGCAATGGAACCAATGATGCAGCCTAAAATTCACCAATTCAAACCTAGGCATCTTTGGCACATCACTCATCCTAAACTAAGCACTCACTCAAAGTGTGCAAAGGTACCAGGCCCCTCTTTAGGGTTTTTGTTGTAGGATGTTAGCATGATGAAGACTTAAAAGCATTCAGATCTATGACTAATATATCATTCTACGAGTGTATGTTCGGATCTAGATCTAGTGAACAATAGAATTAAAAGATAACCATGATAAAATCAAGCATGCAATATTGAACTATAACCATGATACCACCTTGATTCAGTCCATAATCTCCATTATATTAAATGCAGTAAAACATGAAGATTCTTTATAATAACGATGTAGTATACACTCATGTGTGCATCATATTTGTTAGCATAATCTCACTATAACATAGTTCTCATACCTCTCTCTCTTTTTATGCTACACGATTCACTACATATTTATAAGGGTGTGGACTTTCCCTTCACCGCTTCTCTAATCCCAAAATAGGTCACATGCTTATTATTAGCCACACGTCATTACAAAAATAGCCACACATGTAAAGTGCTAACAATAGAGGCGATTTTAGTTAATCTGCTAGTAGTAGATCTATTCTCAACCCGACTCCATGCAAAGTGCTTTGTAGTCGATCATCCAAAAATAGCCAATGCGTGTTGTGTAATTTTTTGGTGGTTTGTGTGATCCACACGCTATCTCCACACCTTTGAATGTGCTCTTCTATCCCATGTGAACCTTCACGTATTTCCTTCGTTAAGTGCCGAGTCCTGTGATCAACATATTTTGGGTTTTGGGTTTTTGGTTTGGGGTTTGGGGTTTGGGTATTGGGGTTTTCGAGATTCGGGTTTTAAGTTCGGGGTTTTGGGTTAAGGTTTGAGTTCGGGGATTCAAGTTTGGGGTTTTGGGTTTGGGGTTTGGGGTTTGGGGTTTTGGGTTTGAGTTTTAGGTTTTGGGTTTCGAGTTCATATTTTGGGTTTGAGTTTGAGTTTGAGTTTGGGTTCGAGCTTTGAGGTTCGGGCTTTAAGGTTGGGAATTTGGGTTTGGGGATTTGGGGTTCGGGGTTGGGGTTTATGGTTTTGGGTTTTAGGGTTAGGTTTTTATGGTTTTGGGTTTAGGGTTAGGTTGTTGGGTTTTTATGGTTAGGGGTTAGTTTTGGGTTTGGGGTTTAGGGTTTTAGGTTTTGGGTTTAGGGTTATAGGTTTTCAATTTTTAGGGTTTTAGTGTTTGGTTTTTGCATTTTGGGTTTTAGGGTTTTGGATTATAGGGTTTTTTGGTATAAGGTTCAAGGTTTTTGGGTTCTTGGTTTTGTGTTTTTGGGTTCTCGTTTTAGGTTTAAGGGTTTTAGGGTTAAGGGTTCATGGTTCGGGGTTAAGGGTTTAGGATTTAGGGTTCGGGGTTCATGGTTGGGGTTGAGGTTTGGGGTTTAGGGTTTGAGGCTTTGGGGGTTTGGGGTTTGGGGTTGGGGTTTTGGGTTTTGGGTTTGGGATTTCAAGTTTTGAGGAGTTTAGGGTTTAAGGTTTAAGGTTTAGGGTTTAGAGGTTTAGGGTTTTAGGGTTTAGGGTTTTAAGTTTTGGGTTTTAACTTTTAGGTGTTTGTTTTGAGTTTAGGTGTCGGGTATGGGGTGTGGGTGTTGGGGTTGGGGGTTGGGGTTTGGGGTTTAGGGTTTGAGGTTTTGGGGTTTCGGGTTTGGGGTTGGGGTTTTAGGTTTGGGATTTTAAGTTTTGGGTTTAGGTTTTGGGTTTTAGGTTTAAGGTTTAGGGTTTAGAGGTTTAGGGTTTTAGGGTTTAGGGTTTTAAGTTTTCGGGTTTTAATTTTTAGGTGTTTTGGGTTTCGGGTGTCGGGTATGGGGTGTGGGATGTGGGGTTTAAGGCTTAGGGCATAGGGCATTTTTAGGGGTTTAGGGTTTAGGGTTTTTGTGTTTAGGGTTTTGGGTTTAGGTTTTGGGTTTATGGTTTGGACCTTTAGGGTTTTGGGTTTTAGATTTTGGGGTTTGGGGTTTGGGGTTTGGGGTTTTGGGTTTAGGGTTTGGGGTTGCGGTTTTAGTGATTTTGGGTTTAGGTTTTGGGTTTTGGGATTTTGGGGTTTTGGGTTTGGGGTTAAGTGCAGGGTCAGGATCGATCGCGGGGTTCTGGGGTTTGGGGTTAGGGGTTTGGGTTTTGGGGGGTTTGGGGTTTTGGGTTTGGGTTTGGGTTTTGGGTTTTTGGTTTCAAGTTTTAGGGTTGGGCATTGTGGGTTAGGGATTGGGGTTGGAGGTTGGGGTTGGGGTTTATGCTTTATGGTTTAGGGTTAAGGGTTAATGGTTTGGGTTTAGGTTTTATTGTTTAGGGTTTTAGGGTTTTAAGGTTTGGGGTGTTGGGGTTTTTAGTTGTTAGGGTTTAGTTTTGGCATTAGGGTTTTAGGGTTTAGGGTTTGGGGTTATGGTTTTAGGTTTATGGTTTAGGGTTTTACGATTTAGGGTTTGGGGTTTTAGGTTTTAAGGTTTTTTGGGGTTTTAGGATTTTAGGGTTTAGGGTTTGGAGGTTGGGGTTATGGATTAGGGGTTTTGATTTTGGGTTATGGGTTAGGGTTTGGGGTTTGTGGTTTGGTTTACGAGTTAGGGGTTAGGGGTTTAGGGTTTGGTGTTTGGGGTTTGGGTTTTTAGGGGTTTGGGGTTTTGGTTTTAGTGTTTTGGGTTTTGGGTTTGGGGTTAGGGTTTATGATTTTAGTTTTGGTTTTGGGTTTTGGGTTTTAGGTTTTGGGTTTTGGGTTTCGAGTTTGGGGTTTGGGATTTGGGGTTTCGGTTTCAAGTTTGGTTTTAGTTTTGGTTTGAGTTTGGGGTTCGGGATTTGAGGTTCGAGCTTTAAGCTTTTAGTTTTGGGGTATTGGGTTTAGGGTTTGAGGTGGTGGTTTAGGGTTTGGGGTTTGTGGTTTTGGGTTTTGGTTAGGGTTTAAAGGGTTTTTGGTTTGGGGTTTGGGGTTTGATTTTAGGTTTTGGAGTTTTAGAGTTCGTTTGGGTTCCGGGTTTATGGTTTCGAGTTTGGGGTTTTGTGTTTTGTGTTTTGGGTTTGGGGTTTGGGGTTTGGGGTTTGGGGTTTGGGATTTTGGGTTTCGGGTTTTGATTTGGGTTTGGGATTTGGGGTTTAAGGTTTCACATTTTGGGTTTTGGGTTTTAGATTCGTGTTTGTGTTTCGTGGTTTGGTTTGGGATTATGGGTTTTAGGTTTGGGTTTTGGGTTAAGGGTTTGGGGTTAAGGTTTTAGGGTTTGGGGTTTTGGGTTTCAAATTTCAGGTTTCGGGTTTGGGGTTTGGGGTTTGGGGTTTGGGGTTTAGGGTTTAGGGTTTTAGTTTCTGGTTTAGGATTTTGTGTTTAGGGTTTAGGGTTAGTATTTTAGGGTTAGGGTTTATGGTTTTAGGGTTTAGGTTTTAAGGGTTTATGGTTTATGGTTTTAGGGTTTTAGGGTTATGGTGTTAGGGTTTTATGGTTAGGGGTTAGGTTTGGAGTTTGGGGTTTGGGGTTTCGAGGTTTAGGGTTTAGGGTTTAGATTTTTAGTGTTTAGGTTTTGGGTTTTGGGTTTTGGGTTTAGGGTTTTAGGTTTTTGTGTTTTTTGTGTTTTTGGCTTTGGGGTTTAGGTTTAGGGTTTAGGGTTTACGGGTTCTTGGTTTCTTAGTTACGGGTTTTGGGGTTAATGGTTTTAGGGCTACGAGTTCGGGGTTCGGGGTTGGTGTTCGAGATTCATGGTTCGGGGTTCATGGTTTAAGGTTCGGGGTTCATGGTTAGGTTTGGGGTTGGGGATTGGGGATTGGGGATTGGGGATTGGGGATTGGGGTTTGGGGTTTGGGGATTGGGGTTTGAGGTTTGGGGTTGGGGTTGGGGTTTGGAGTTGGGGTTTTGGGTTTCAGGTTTTGGGTTTTGGGTTTAGGGTTTGGGTTTAGGGTTTAGGGTTTTAGGGTTTATGGTTTATGGTTTAGGGTTTGGGGTTTTGGGTTTAGGGTTTAGGGTTTTGGGTTATGGGGTTATGGTTTAGGGTTTTGGGTGTCGATTTTTAGGTTTGGGTGTTGGGTTTGGTGTCAATTTATCAAGTTTTGGGTGTTGGGTTTGGTGTTGGGTCTAGGGTCTAGGGTATGGGGCTTATAGCTTACGACTTAGGGCTTTGGGCTTTGGGTTTTAGGGTTTTGGGGTTTTGGGTTGAAGATTTAGGGTTTTGGGATGTAGGTTTGGGTTTTGGGGTTTGGGTTTTTATGTTTGGGGTTTTAGTTTTGGGGTTTAGGATTTAGGGTTTAGGGTTTTAGGTTTGGGGTTTTGGGTTTGGATTTGGGTTTTTGGGTTTTAGGTTTTGTATCTCGGGTTTTAGTGTTTGGTGTTTTGGGATTTTGGGGTCAGGGTCTTGGATTAGGAGTGGGGTTTGGGTTCTTGGGTGCAGGGTGCGGGATCTAGGATTTGCGGGTTTTGGGGTTAGGGGATGGGGGGTTTCAGGTTTTAGGTTTCAGTGTTGGGCATTAGGATTTGGGGATTGGGGTTGGGGGTTTGGGGTTTAGGGTTTAGGCTTTATGGTTTAATGTTTAGGGTTTGGGAGGGTTTGGGGTTAGGGTTTGGGTTTGGATTTTAGGGTTTGGGTTTTATGGTTTATGGTTTTATTGTTTAGATTTTTAGGGTTTAGGGTTTTAGGGTTAGGTTTTAAGGGTTAGGGGGTTGGGTTTGGGTTTAGGGTTTGGGGTTTAGAGTTTAGGGTTTGTGGTTTGGTGTTTGGGTTTTGGGTTTTGGGGTTTCAATTTTTGTGTTTTGAGTTTGGGGTTTGGGGTTTAGGGTTTAGGGATAAGGAATTAGGGTTTTAGGCTTTTAAATTTTAGGGTTTTAGGGTTAGGGTTTTGGGTTTGAGGTTTGAGGTTTTGTGGTTTTGGGGTTCGGGGTTGGGGTTTAGGTTTTTGGGTTAAGGGTTTTATGGTTTTGGGGTTAGGGATTTTAGGGTTATGGATTTAGGGGTTATAGGTTTTGAGGTTAGGGGTTGGGGTTTGGGGTATGGGTTTTGGGGTTCGGGTTAGGGGTTAGGGGGTTTGGGTTTGGGGATGGGGTTTAGGTTAAGAGGTTTATTGTTTAGGGTTGAGTTAAGGTTTAGGTTTGGGTTTTAGTTTTCGAGGTTTTGATTTTGGGTTAAAAGGTTTTAGGGTTTAGGGTTTAAGTTTAATGTGTCTTGGAGTTTGCGGTTTGGGATCTAAGGTCTTTGGTTTGGGGTGTGATGTTTGGGGTTTAGGGTTTAGGTTTGGGTTTGATTTGGGTCTCAAGTTTAGGGTTTTGGGTTTGTTACTGTTTAGGGTTTAGGGTTTTAGATTTGGGGTTTGTGGGTTTTAGTTTAAGGGTTTGGTTTTGGGGTTTTGGGTTTAGGGTTTAGGGTTTGGGGTTTAGGATTTAGTGTTTCATGTTTCACGTTTGGGGTTTGGGGTTTGGGGTTTTGGGTTTAGGGTTTGGGTTCGGGGTTCGGGTTTGGGGTTGGGGGGGTTAGTGTTCGAGGTTTGGGGTTGGGGTGCGATTTGGGGTACGTGGTTTGAGGTTTGGGATTTGAAGTTTGGGTTTGAGGTTGGGTTTTGGGGTTGGGGTTAAGGTTTTGGGGTGTTGGGTTTTAGTTTTAGTGTTATGGTTTAGGGTTTAGGATTTTCTAGTTTTAGGGTTTAGGGTTTTAGGGTTTTCATGTTTTAGGATTTTAGGGATTTTTAGGGTTTAGGGTTTGACTTTGGGGTTAGGAGGTTAGGGGTTTGGGGTTTGGAGTTTGGGGGTTACGGGTTACGGTTAGGGTTTAGGGTTTGGGGTTTGGCATTTAGGATTTGGGTTTTAGGGTTTAGGGTTTAGGGCTTAGCATTTAGGGTTTAGGGTTTGGGGATTAGGGGTTAGGGTTTAGGGGTTTAGGGTTTGGGGTTTGGGTTTGGGGTTTGGGGTTGGGGTTTGGGGTTTGGGGTTTGGGTTAGGGGTTTGGGGTTTGGGGTTAGTGTTTACGGTTTGGGTTTTTGAGTTTGGGGTTTGGGGTTTCAATTTTGGAATTTAGGGCTTGGGGTTTCAGATTTTGGTTCGGGGTTCAGGGTTTGGGGTTTGAGGTTCATGGTTCGGGGTTTGGGTTTTCAAGTTTGGGGTTTGGGGTTTTAAGTTTCAGGTTTCACATTTTAGGTTTTAGGTTCGGGGTTGTGGGTTCGTGTTTTGGGTTCTATCAAAAGGCGAATGCGTGCACGAGACCAATATGAAGAAGGGAAAGTAGGGTAAGGTATGTAGGACAGGGTTTTATAATGGTTTAGTAGAACCCACAACGTGACCAAAAGGCAAAGTAAAGAGTTTTAGGACCTACCCATATTCGGCATTCAGAGGAGTAGACGAGAAAAATGTGACCCGACTAAGCATGCAGAGTGGATAAGGTGCCATCCTGGAAACTTGGTGGTCAAGAAAGGAATATTCCATGTGATGGAAGGATCTAGAAAGACATCATTGTAAAGAGTGGAGATCCCGGATGGGAATAAGAATGCTCCATTAGAGGACTACCTTGACACTTGGTGATTGATCTGCTACTTTAAAAAGGCATGGCGGTGGGAAATACATCTATAAATAGAGATGCTAAGGTAAAAGGAGATATATGCTATTAAGGAAGAGAGGACGACTAGAGAGAATGGAAGAGAAGAGTTGGGGTTCTCATTTAGATGTCTATAGGAGTGATAAGTGGCTATGGGAATCATAGTTAAGAGATGCATGAATCTTAGACATTTAATAGCCTATCAGGAGTGAATTAATATGGTTGATGAACTATGATTCTATGAAATATAGATGTCTAAATATGTATTGAGTGTAAAACCTAGCATTTCCTATGGATGGATCAGATCTGTTATTTTTATGATGTTTCTCCGTTTCAAGAAAGGTATAATGATATAATAACTCATAGTTAGGAACTTATAATGCATGAAGTTTCTTCCATAGCTACATTTATATATTGGCCTATCTCACGCATGCCTCGGTGAGGATTATCTTAAGCATGGGATTATCGTTGTTCTAAGGGCATAAAAATGACTACATCTTGGTTTTGTTGTGGGGGCCTCTTTTCGAAGTTTTTGTGAGAAATGGCTGGATCTTGGTTCCATTGATGGCAGAGCACTTGACCTTAGAAAGTGTTAAAGCATGGTTCAAGAGTATGTAGGATGAGTTTTCTCAAAGATTCAACACTGGACCTAAGTTTGATACACACGAGATGGGGAGAAGAGCACCGTATAATGATTTATATGAAACCTTCTTTTGTTGCTTTCTAGTTGAAGCGTATGAATGGATTTCAACATATGCATCCAAATCAAGCTGTACTATAGATCGTGTGTGTGAACCCAAGATGATTACCAAAGGCGTAAGGTGTGGATCTGACTTGGATGCATGTTGTCAATCACTAGTGGAAAGGAGTAGTGACCAGTTATACTCTAGAAAATGCCATTTCTACGTATTATTTTCCAGAGATTACTAAGTTTGAGTTCTTGAGGGATCCCAAAGCATCATTTTTACATGATATCCCATTTCCTATGAAGATCTTGATCATTACATTAAGTTTGGAGGCATTCCCTATGACCGGGTAAACTTCTTTGAGCATTGGGAAAGAAAGATAGGGTGGATGAAGATGAAAGATATTGTGGCTGAAAAGGAAAGGGAGGAAAGACAACTCAAGTATAGTGAGGCACGTGAAATAGAGTTGGATAGACAACACAAGGTTATGGGAGTGATGGATTTATGGAGGCAGACGTCACGGGAATGAGTTAAGGTTTAAGCGAGAGGACGTAGAACCGAGCGATGCTGTGCTTACCCCATCTTGGAAAGTTCGGAAGATAAGCCTCTTCAAATTCTAATGAGAGTTCATCATGTGGAGAAACAATAGTTTTGGTGTACATCGAACCACACCCGGTGACCAACCCCTAGAACTTAGTTTTCCATATCAAGAGATAAGTATTGTTAATCTAGTTGGTATTGGAGGGAGTAACCGATCTATGCCTAGGAGATATAATTTCTCATTTGGGACATATATGGCTATACAAACCATTCTAGTATTTGGATGACTTTATAGACAAGGTGTAAATACACAAACTTTGGGTATCGTGTCTAGGAGTGGCATGGGACACACAACCGGGTAGTAGGGAAATATCACAAACCATCGGCACACAGTTCAATGAGACATTGGGAACACTAGGTGTGACCACTTCAAGCCATTTGTTGGCTACGTGAGGTGGATCTGGTGGTGTAGAGACTAGAGGATCTGGAGGATCCGGTGGGTCGGGAGTGACAGAACTAGTGGGTCTAGTGGATCTAGTGGCATAGGAGGAAACATGAGAGGAAACCAAGGTTTTGGGTTAGGTGGATAAGGGCATCACCACCCCCGCAAGTATTTTTAGATGTCTGTGCACCTACAAGACTACGGAGGTATTGAGGATGTCAGAGAGCATGTGCACAAGTGTGAATCACTATGGCACACGAAAGGGATCACCGCCCCCAGAGCGAAAGTCAAGTGAATTTACAATAACGTTGCCGGGGCACACACATAGATGGTACCACAAGTATGACACCCATCAAATGGTTTTGGATTACACTACATTGAAAAATTCCTTCCTAGCAAAGTTTCATATCCCTGAGTTCGAGTAAAAGAGCATCAACACTCTGAAGGAGATCTAACAAGGAATGGTAGAGAGTGTGCGAGAGTACAACACATAGTTCAAAACTCTCTTGTAAAAATTATTCTATAACATACACCCCTCTCGTGGATGCTCAATGGTTTATTGGGGGATTGATAACACCTTTTAGAAGGGAATTGTCACACAAGAATTTCACTGACCCACATGAGGCCTTGGAAGCTTCCCTGTGCATTGAGGCTATTGGGAGTGTTGATACCGGTGTGAGCCCTTTCATGGAGGCTCAAATTGCTGCAATGGCCAAGCAGTTGGAGAAACTATCTGCGTGAACTTAGCGCATGAGGTTCGTAGTGGTCTTTAGTGCACAAATTATGAAGTGGATGGGCATACAAAGGAAACTTTCCCTCAGGAATCAGTATGCACCACAGTAGTAGACTATGAAATTTTCCATGGGGATCATGATGCAAGAACGTGTCCTCTACTACAACATGTGATCCAAAAGAATGTTTCTTGTCATTACAATATTTGTACATCTATGACCCATGACATGAAGGATTGTAGGTTGGTTGACTAGATTCATGATGCCATTGATCTTGGTGTGCACCAGACTAGCCTTGTAGGTAGTTCCAAGGATGATGATTTCATTATAAAGGGCACATAGATGGAGGGGCATGTGGAAGAGGTCTTCCAAAGTATTTCATGGTCACAGTAACCACGGTGGAGGAAGAAATGAGTTCCTGAGTGGAACCTGTTATAATTGCATATCGACAGAGCATTATAAACATGAGTGTCATGATTTGTTGCAGTGTTTGTGGTGTGGAAAGAAGCATAAGTATGAGGAGTGTCCTGAGATTTTTGAACATATGAGCCAACAACACCGAAAGGATAAAGACATTGGGATGTTAAGCATAAGGAAATCTAACTCTCAATGGATGCCAAGGATGGTGAATGACCCAGAACTAGACCTATCCTAGTTATAATGCGAGCAGAGGCTGCACGTGTAAGAGAGATGCCAAGAAAAAAAAATTTTAATTAGGGAAGAAGTTATACATGGGAAGTATCTAGACCCTGCTCATCAGAAGGAGGTGTATCAAGAGACTATGTATGTAATTCAGAGTTTATAAGGGGAGATCTAGTGTCTAAAGGATTAGTCAAGTAGTTGGAGCAAAGGAAGAATGTTGAAGCTCGTAGAAGGATCTAGATGAGGTTAGGGAAGTGTGTAAAATGTTAAGGTAAGAGAATATCATTCCCTTGATAGGATAATTGTTACGGGAGAAGGTACCATGCATCAAGAGAGAGCACGAGAAGTAAGTGTTGCATGCTAACCTTCCTCCCCATAGCCTTGACTATGAAAAAGAAATAACCTTGAATTTTGTTGTAGATGGATGGCTTCTAAGAAATATTTTTATTGACACATGTGCAGAAGTCGATGTACTCACCTTGGATGCATGGAATCAAATGGGAAGTCCCACACTATAGCCATCCTCGAATGTGATGTATATGGAAAACAAGATAAAATCAATTCCCATTTGTGTCTTGAAGGATGCATTTATCACTATTCAAGGGGCCAAGTTCACTGGGGACTTTGAAGTCTTGGCACTAGCCAAGGTGGATAGCTTTCCAGCATTACTTAGGCACCCCGGTGTTATAAAAACAATGCCGACCTATGGTTTAACAAGGGTTATATCAGTTTCAAGAACAAGGAAGAACGTGTCATCATCCCTTTAATAGATGGGAAATCAACACCCTATAATGAGCCCTTGGGAGAAGAATTCCTTGATAGAATCTATGTGCGCTCCATCAGAGACCCTGAGATAATTCATCCTACAGAAGGAGTTATCCAATTTGAAGATGCTCAAGTGATGAGTGATACAACTAGTATAGCATGTGATAATTGGGTGCATGGACTTATGAGTCTATTTGGCAATAATTAAGAGGATCAGTAATAAGGGTAACAAAGCGCATACTCAATCAAGTGCCCGGGAGGGAAGAAGTTTCCAACTCACTTTGGAGGAGCCAACCATGGTGATTTCTTATGAGAAATGGAGGCTAGGTGGAAATATGAGAATGACAAGAAGAGGAATGCTAAGCTATAAATTACTCGGGACTGCATTGTATTTTTGGGATACACATTGTGAGAATATCATATAATGACGTGAGGTCGAGTTACATTCTCTGTTAGGTTCTCTAGAAGTAATACACCCAATGCCATACAAGACTACCATGGAAAGGAACCCACCTTGTTTCATATCCAAGCATGTGAGGGAGCATGGATGGGAGGTGTGGAAGCATTTCCACCTTTGTTATGTGTGCATAAGTGTTATTCCACTTTACAAGGTTATGCACGTGCATGGTATATATACTCGAGAGACATTTTGTTAGATAGGGAATTGGTAGAAGTTAATGGCTGACCTCATTTAATATTTTGATTACCAAAGTACCAAGCCATCAGTAGATAAGGTGTTGTAAGTTGTAAAACACCTTACAATGGGAGATAGTGCCATGGCAGAAGATAAGTTACTAGATTTGCTTTGGGAGAACCTAGTTTGGAGACATTTTGATGAAAAGGAATCGGAAGAAGATATATAACTTGATCATGCATGTGTTGAAAAGGAAAAAGGGAAAATGGTCTATGTAATAGATGGTGAAGAAATGGAAAGTCTAGATGTTAACCATTCTAAGGGTACACATGAAGTCATAGATAGCGCTAATGAGAGAGCGCACACCTACCATGAGCCCTTGAAAATGAATAAGGTTAACATTGGGTCAGAGGTAAAACCTAAGGAAGCTATTATTGTGGATTATTTTTCAGAGAAAGAGTTTCAAATATCATTGATCTGTTGTGTGAATTTCAGGGACTTATTCCCATGTGGAGACCATGAGCTCAAAGGCATTCACCATTCTTGGGGGAGATGAGGATTAAGTTGAAGGAAGGTGCTCACCCGATTCAGAAGATACCCTATTAGAGGAATCGAACTTACACATATGGGTCAAGGAAGAGATAGACAAGATGATCACTTTAGGCATCATTGAAGTTGTGGAGGAATCAGAGTGGATAAGCCCAATGGTCATCAATATCAAGAAGGATGGAAGGATAAGGATCTATGTTGACTAAAAGGACTTGAACGCAGTGTGTGTCATTGACCCTTTTCCAACCCCATTCACTAAAGAAATTTTGGAAGGAGTAGCTAGGTACGAGGTCTATTCCTTCATGAATGGGTTCTCAGGGTATCAACAAGTCAATATTGCAAATGAAGACTAGAGAAAGACAACTTTTTCCACTGAGTGGGGAAGATTTTCCTACATGGTCATGCCTTTTGGATTGAAGAATGTTTTTGTTGTGTTCTCATGTATCGTGGTACAAGCATTTCAGGACTTCATCCATAAATTTCTTCAAGTATACCTTGATGACTAGATTGCATGTATGGCTGGTAAAAGACCATTGTGACAATTTGAGGCTGATGTTCGAAAGATGTTGGTAGTTGAGGATATCCCTCAACATTAAGAAGTGTGTCTTTGCTACTCCATTTGGAACCCTGTTAGGACATATTATATGTAAGGAAGGCTTGTTAGTGGATCTTGCTAAAGTTGTTATTATTGTGGGATTGGGAGAGCCTACTATTCAAAGCATAGTGCACATATTTATTTGGCATACGAGGTACCATAGGAAGTTCATAAAAGGATATGCCAAGATCATTGTTCCCTTGGAAGAATTTCTTAAGCACAAGAGTGCCTTTCTCTGGGGAGAAGCACAGTAGAAGGTATTTGACACTTTAAAGGATAGGCTTATTACTGTGCCCATACTATGTTTCCTTCTTAGGATAAGCCTTTCCATGTTCATGTTGATGCCTCAGGGACAGCCATTGGATAAGTACTAGCACAACCTGGTGAGGGGATTTTTGATCACCCCCTTTGTTTTGCAAGTTAGAATTTGACACCAACAGAATAGAATTACACAACTACTGAGCATGAGGCATCTTTGCATCAATGATCTACGCACTACATAAGTTCAGGTAGTATATGCTGGAAACATATTTTATATTATACACAGATCACATGGTATTGAAGTATTTGGTAAATAAGATCATTTTGTAAGGGCGCATATGTCATTGGGTCTTGTTGTTTCAAGAATTTGACTTTTCAGTTGTGGTAAAACTAGGAAAAAGTAACTCAGGACCTGATCACTTATCAAGAATTGAATCAAAGGAGGACATGTAGAGCATTGAGGATACCATGACAGACACACAATTGTTTAGGTTATGGTGTGTGCCCTATGACTTAGAGGATATTGTGGTATTTCTTAAAATAGGTGTGGCGCAGAAGGAACGAAATCTTTGGAGAGGAAGTAGTTGGCTATACGTGTCACGCCCTACATATTGATTAGTGGAGATTTGTACAAGTTAGGCCATGATGAGGTTTTACATCGATGATGCGTGTTAGAACATGAGTGTGTTTCAATTATAGAGGAAACGTATGATGGGATTATAGGATGACATTATGCATGAAATGCCACCATGTAAAAGATTCAAATGGCAGGGATTTGGTGGGAAAGTATTTACTAGGATTGTATTGTATTTTTCAAGGCATGTGACCACTGCTAGCACCTTGGCAAACCTAGAAGGAGGGATGAAATTTCCTTGGAACCGATAGCCAACATTAAACCATTTGAAAAATGGGAAATTGACTTTGTAGGAACAATTTCACCCGCTACACGAAGGACCTGGATTGCATTACACCATCACTTGCACTGATTACTTGAAAATATGGGAAGAGGAAGTGCCTACAAATGATTTTATAGTAGCAAGATTCTTATGGGAAAACATAATCAGTAGATATGGATGTATGTTGATTTTAACTAGTGATAGGGAAACACATTTTCTAAATAAAACGATTAGGATCTTGTTAGAAGGGTTCATGGTGGCCCATAATAAGACTACCCCTTATCACCCTCAAGAGAATGGAACAACCGAGGTGTTTAACAAGATACTAAGTCACACATTGACAAAAATTTTTGATGTTGGAAGACAAGATTGAGATGACAAGGTATCATCCATTCTATGGGCATATAGAATAACCTATAAGAGGTTGAACAAGGCCACACCATTTCAATTGGTGTTTGGCATGGAGGCTATTTTTTTGGTTGAATTTATATTACCATCACTATGTATAGCATGTGCAAGAGGATTGACTGATGAACATGCGCTTAAGGAAAGGATTGACAAGTTAATGTAGTTGGATGAAAGGCGATCACTTGCTAGATGGATTCAGAAGACTAAAAAGGCCAAAAAAAGGCATGGCATGATTGTCATATCAAGAATAATTAGTTTGAGGTTGGGCAGATGGTTTTGTTGTATTATTCCCAATTTATGCACCATCCTAGGAAGTTGAAAGTCCATTGGTTGGGCCCATACATCATCTCGTACATCCTTGAGTCAGGCACATGCTAGTTACAAGCGCTGGATGGGATAAAACTACCTAGCCATTTCAATGGGAGTAGGCTGAAGCCCTACTATAAATAAACCTTCCTTGTGTTTGTAAATAAGGTGGTATTACCAGTTAGCTTAGGATTTCCCTTTATGAATTTCCTTTCCTTGTGTTTCCCTTTCTCATTGCTTGTTCCTTTCTTTTTGTTTTGTTTTTCACCTTGTGCATTGGTAACCACTTATTACTTTCAAAATTTTGTGTATGTGTAGAGGACCATGCCTCGATTTAGTGTGGGGTGGAGTAATGCTAAGGAGTAGTGCGAAGTGTGATACAAGCTAGTAGTAAAAGTTGTATGGCCCAGATGAAAGGATTAAAGGTGCGAAAGATAGAAGAACATGCGTGGAAACAATGGATAAGAATTTTGGTGTCAAGATAGCTTAACAAAGACCACATACAAAGGATAAGAATCGAAGGAACAACATGAGGTAGGAAAATGCAAAAATCAGGTAAAAGATAAAAGAATTGCCTTCGGCGATGCAGATGCACATGTAAGAGTCTTTGGTTGATAAGTATTTTTATGCGCGAGAAGTTTGTAGAAGGTTTCACATAGGATTGGGCGCATGGGTAAGGGCATTTAAGGTCAGATTTAGAAGAAAAATTTGCATTTAATGCTAAGTATGTTGATAGGTGGTGTAGCATTTATTGCTAGAATGGGGAAAAGACTATAAGTATGAAGTTAGGCACGTTATTATTTACCTTTCTATTACGAGATTGAAGAGCTCTTGTAAACTAGGGCATCTGTGAAAAGAGAGTTATGTGAAGAGAGAATCATAGAGATTTAATTACGTGACTAGGGTTGATCTACAAACCAAAGTGGAAGGAGTACACGGGCGTAGGGAAGAGAGTTTCAGAGGAGTACACTGTCTTGTGGAAGAGTTTTTCCAAGTTAGGGTTTTACAGCTAGGGAACGAGAGTAGAAGGATTCTTCCATAGAGTTGAGCCATAGGATTGAGTAGAGAAAGGAAGAGGAGAAAGAAGATTTTAGGTGAATTGATAGTAAAAATGGCACCAAAGAAGAAGGTGACCATTTCAACTAAGAAGAAGGGCAAAGGGAAACAAACTGTTATAGCTAGTTTTAATGAGGATTGGTATGAAAAGATGTGATACCCAGATGGAGTGTTGTTCGGGAAATAATAGGTATCACACATAGGAAGATTGTTGTGAGTGGTTACAATCATTGTACGAGTACCACAGAGAAGGAGATGGCATTGGAATTGGTTCATCCAACTGATAAGAGGACACCAAAAGGAATTTCAATCTACATCGATGAGGTGAAGGTGAAGTTGGGTAGGCTAGGTTGCTGCAACTATATGAGTTGCCCTATCTTGGCAAGCCCGAATGGTTATACCAGTGGTTGATGTCACACGTACACTTCTCCTGACCATCATCTTCTCAGAGATTAGAGTGCTCGATGGGCCAGATAAGTTTGTATGGGAGTATCTAGATGAATATCCCTCGCCTACGAAAATATTTGAGAAGTATACTTGCAATACCATGACGGCCTCCCACAAGGCATGCTTGGAGAAATGGTACAAGTGAATACATGATGCATTTGGGGAAGTGTGGAGGATACCTAAGTAACTTCCCACGCTTGTAGATGGAGAGGCTGAGTTTGTTGTATATTAGCATTTATGCATTGGAAGATTCACTTTGATGGATGGGACTAAGAGTCCATGGTGAAAATTACCATTCTCCTTCACCACGTAATATTTCTAGGTAGGGGTCAACCATTTCAAGAAGGCCAAAAAGATAAGGTTCAACCTGAGAGAAGTGGACCAAGAGCACCGTGAGCTACATAAACATATTGTATACCCAAAGAAGTATGCATATGTGGAGAATTATGTCTCCCACAAAGTGCATATGATGAAGTCATTGACGCTGGAAATTACCGGAAGAATTGCAAAGTGGAGAGTATCCTTGTGCATTAGGCCAAAGTTTGAGAAGGGTGCCTACCTAGAGAATGATGTCTCCATTCTAGAAGACCCCACAAGGAGGAAGAATTCTGCGCATTGAAGAAGAAGGAGAGAGAATAAGAGTAGGTGAATAAGGCACCAAGTGTATAAACAACACAATCTGTGGGCACCCT
The DNA here is from genome assembly GCA_018340775.1 of Taxus wallichiana var. yunnanensis. Classification (NCBI taxonomy): domain Eukaryota; kingdom Viridiplantae; phylum Streptophyta; class Pinopsida; order Cupressales; family Taxaceae; genus Taxus; species Taxus wallichiana. Next base: position 714,804,302 of record CM031242.1, on the reverse strand, counting down.
GAAACAAGTGCTAAGCCAAGAAAGAGGAGCCTCCCACACAAGAAGAATCACCAAGGAAGGAGTCACCTGTTAAAGAGGAAGAAAAGGAAGAGTCTCCTATACTGGAATCACCAGTTAGGAAGAAGCAAAAGATAGTAGGAAAGGCAGACTCAGAAGAGACAAAGAGCCTAGAGGCCTATATAGGTGAAAAATATGATGATGAGTACGAAGAATCTCAATACCATCCCGTGTATGAGGTACATGACTCTAAAGAAGAAGGAAATGAAGAGACAGATGGTGAAGAGGAAGCAGGCGCTTAAGGCAGAGGGGTGAGCAAAGAGGTGAACACAAAATATTAGAGGACCCCAATCCTCACCAAGGAGCAAATAGAGGATACCACAGAGAGAGAAGTGGTTGGCATCATTAAGGACTTGGTAGAACATGAGGTAGAATGCAACACGGATGAAGTGCTCAAGGAGATAGAAGAGGAGAGCATTGGAAAAGAGTATGGAAGCATGGGTGGAGACCCCAACCTAGCAATAAGCTTTCCAAAGGCTATGTAAATAGGTGGGAAGAGTGTAGTGGTAGAAAAAGGGAAAGGAATGGGTTATATCAATGATCCAAGCAAGGTACTATGCATGCACTTCCGATCACCATTCTAATAGAACAAATCCTAACAATGTCTTCATTTGATGAAGAAGGTGCGTATCCACAGACCAAAAAGATTTTATCTTGGGAATTTGAGTCTCACGTTGATGAGCCTGAGTTCGAAGTGAGCCAAGGGGTGCTAATGAAGATGCTCGAGGTAAAATGAATAAACCCCTGGTGAATGCTCAATAGTTTTCAGATGAGAAAGTCATGTAATGCACTCAACAAGGTTTCAGTTGAGGTTGAGGCCAAAATTTTTGGGAGGAATGACAGGTGAGATTCCTAGAAGGGGAATTAGAGAAGAAGGAGGAGGAGCTCCTCGAGAAGAGAAAGGAACTAAAGCAAGAAGAGCTAATCAATGCATAGTTAAGGCATGAACTAAAAGAGGAAAAGGTAAGGGTGCGTGAAGTATATAAGAACATTGAGATGATTGCAAATGTTATTGTCTTAAATCATCTGACCTAGCACCGATTGAAAAAGGTACGAATCAACCTTGTAGTGCTTAGAGGATTTAACTCACATCCTCACAATGGAAAGGAGGCCACTTGCCTTAGAGTCCACATAATAGGTTTTGGTGCACCAAGAAAGAGAAGAAAAGTTGAAGGCTGTAGAGATTGTTTCTCAAAGTATACCAAACTCCTTGCAGATGTAAAGGCCACCATGCAAATTGTTGAAGATGATTATAATAATTACGTTGATAGATATGGGGTAGAAAACATTCTAGTTGCTACACATGAAGTTGAGCTCAAGGATTTTAACTAGAAAAATAAAGGTAATAGAGAAGAGCGGGATAATATCCTGGTTGAGGTGGAGAAGAAATCAAAAGCTATCAAGACCTTGTGGGCCTCAATAAAAACTAGCTAAGGAATTATACCCCAGATCACCGTAGAATGGATGTGCTCGATGATTTTGGAAAACAAATGGAAGGGATTGTTGATACGATGAGTGCCAAAGGGGATGAGATAAATTTTGAAGAGGTGAGTGCCCTAGTAGGTGACCTCTGTTAGCAAGCGTAGAGTGTTGGGTTTCAAATTTGCACTTGGGATGAAACCACAGTCGGGGAAAAACAAGTCCCTCCTCTTTGATCGGAGAGGTTCCCTTATTGAAAGCTAGAAACAAGATTATTTACAAATCTACAACTTTCATCAAATGTGGTCTTCTAACATATGAAAATGCATTTTCTCCAAGGAAAAACACCAGCACAAGAGAATGGAAGAATTTAGGGGAAAGAGAAGGAAAAAGAAGGCAATACTTTTAAGGAAAAGAGATTACAGAGAGAACCCCTAATTACATTGGATAAATGAATTACAAAGAAGAATCATTCACATTTTTACCAAGTGCAATCACACAGACACAAAGTTCTCAGAATTGCATTTTGAAGAACACAAAGTTTCTTAGCTTCTATTTGATCAAATGATTCACAAAATAGAGCAGAGGGAGAGAGGGAAATAGAGGAAAAAGAAAAAGAAGCTCTTGTATTGATTTTTTTGTTTTAAAATTATAGTCTCAACATATAAGAATTCCCACCCCAACAATGGCTTCCAGATCCCATCAAATAGCTCACGAAAAGTGGTTACAACTTCCTCCAGGTGAGAAAAACGGTTTGCAAATGAATTCCATCTTTGTGCCCTTTCAAAATCATCCAATCGCGAAGAAAAACCATGGTGGAAAACCAATTTACGTGAATACATAGACATTTCATTTTATTTGCCAGTTTTGATATGAACCATCGATTTATTGTTAAAACATTCAAATCAGGTCATCCACGTGGAAGGAGAAGATTGGAGCGGGTGTGGGAAATCCCTTTCCATTTTCGTGATTTTTGTGTTTTGGCACTTTGGAACAAATTGCCCCAAAGCCCCGCCTTGACTTTTGACTTGGACATGTGGCAAGATGTGATTGGAAATGGGGTCGTGGTGTAATTCTGAACATTTTGACCTATTTTGTAAAAAAAACGCAAAATCTCATTTACCTCCGCCGGCCCGCAGCTTCGATTCAGCATGGACACATGGCACGAGCTGATTGGAAATGGGTGCGCAGCTCTTGTTGCATCATTTTCACCTTTTTGAAAAAAAAGGCACAAAAACTTGTTTTATCCCACCGTCCCACAGCTTTGACTTGACCTTTTGATAGGTGTCATTCCTTGATTAGCTGCGGGTTGAGGGAAAATGGATCATCTTAACACTTTTTAACCTTTTGGTCAAAAGGTTAAAAACCATGAAGTCTTTCATGGCTCCGTCAGCCCGATTCAAAGATGATACGTGGCAGCAACTTATTCACGGTGGGCCTTGGGAACTTTTATTTTCATCTCTCCATGCGGGCTCATGGGTCAAACTTTTCCAACTTAACTTTTTGTCAAAAGAGCAATGTTCGCAAAAACCTCATGCACTCCACTTTGATCCACCAAGCCATAATTTTAAAATTACAAGGAGTTTGGAGGACTTATTTAACTTTTTGGAAAGGGGAAGAAATTTCCCATCTAGTGAAGTGATTTTCATGAGCCCTCTAATTTTTAGAAAGTTCTAGATTCAAAAATACCTCTTTTCAAGTATACTTTAAGGGAACCAACTCAAAATTTTGTAATTTCAAACTTAGAAATTAAAGGAAAATTTGAGGGTGACAACAGCTGGCTCTTTCTGGGGATGACTTGGCTTGAAACAAAGGCACAAGGCAAGATCAAGAACAACATACCAACTCTGGGAAATGAATACTAGCGCCTTATCCATTGGGTGAAGGATTCAAAGGAAAAAAACAATACAAGACACACACACAAGGAAGGAAAAGATACAAACCAAAAAGGAGGGCCCAAAACAAACACCTCACACAACAAGGAGGAAAAGGAAACAAACAAGCCAAAAACAAAGAAAATACACAATATACAAGGGAATCTCTAATCACCTAGGACCTAAACAAATTTAATTACTACCCACTATAAGGGAGTGGGAGAGAAGATCCATCCATGTAACTCAAATAAAAAGAGTTCTCACCAGAAAAATGTCTAATTCTAAAGGGGCCAAGCCAAAGTGAGTCAAACTTACCATGGCTTCCTCGAGGCTCATGTCTCTTATCCCATAGCAACACTATGTCCCCCACTTGGAAAACTCTAGATTTGGATTTCTTGTCAAACAAATCCTTCACTTTCAATTGATGGGTTGCTATTCTATCAACCACCTGCAATCTATCTTCATTCAACTTTTGGAGATACATGATTCTCTTGTCTAAAGCACTGCTGAAACTTGAATCTTCAATAGTTCTCATCAAATGCAAAGCTGGAAATTCCACCATCACTGGTAGTTGAGCTTCCACACCATACACTACTTGGAAAGGAGACATTCCAATGGCTCTCTTAGGTGTAATCCTATCAGCCCAAAGTGCATCATATAATTTCTTATGCCAATTTCTTTGAGAATCATTCACAAGTTTCCTGACAATGGTCACCATATTCTTGTTCATTGATTCAGCTTGTCCATTCCCTTGAGGATAATAATCAAAAGAGTGAGCAAGAGATATTTCATATCCATAACAAAAATCCATTATCTCAGTAGAGGAGAAGTTAGAAGCATTATCAGCCACAACTTTGTTTGGAATTCCAAATCTTATCAATATGTTTTCCTTTATGAAGTTGCATACTACTTCAGAAGTAGTACTCTTGATTGGGATGGCTTCCACCCACTTGGTGAAATAATCCATGGTAGTCAACACGTGAGTATGTCTAGCACTTGAAGATGGATTGAGAGCTCCGATGAAATCCAAACCCCATTGTTGAAAGGGCTCCTCGATCACCACTGGCTTGAGAGGAAAAGTAGCCAACCTTGGTCTTCCAACAAATGTTTGGCATGCTTCACATTTACTCACCCACTTTGATGCATCTTGGAATAGAGTGGGCCAATAATAGCCAACATGAAGGATTTTGTGAGTTGTTATAGTAGAGGAGAAATGCCCCCACAAGCTTGATCATGAAAAGTAGAAAATAATTTCTTTTGCTGCTCTTTATCTACACATTTTAAAAACCTTCCATCTACACCTCATTTGAAAAGAGCATTTTCCCAAAGAACATACTATGCAGATCTAAGTTTGATGGATATTTTTTCTTTTGCATTCAAGTGAGATGGGCATTCACCATAGGTCAGAAAATGAGCAATATGGACATACATTGTTCAAAACCAGGCATATCCGCTTCATCTTTGGACAATGTTTCATGATAATGAACTCTAATTTACCACAAACCAAATTAGTTGGCTTGATATCCAAATCATATTCTTGCACTTTTTCCACCCAATTACCTTATTTCAAAATTCTTGTTGTGTGAGAATCAATTTGACACTTGTATTAGGCACAAACTAGCCAGAATATAAAATCTAGTTTAATCTTTTACAATAATAAAAGTGTGTTTCTCCATCATGGTGTAAAGTGATTTCAAAATGTAGCTCATGAATGCTATGGGAAATTCACAATCTTTAGCAAGTTAAAGCCAAAAGTGCATGCATAACAATATGTAGTAAAAAAAAGTTTGGACATGCCAAAGTGGGAGTTTTTGCAATGGATTTTTGATATCTTCAAAAGCAAGCTTTCCTTGAGAGGGCCAAAATTTTTCTTCCTTCATCATGTGAGCAATTCTAATAGTAAGTCTCGGTAAAATTAGGTATGAATCTCCTCAAGAAATTAATCTTACCAAAGAAGGAATGAACACATTTCTTACTCATGGGAAGAGGAATCTACGTATGCTTGAATTCTTTTCAAATCAATTTTGATTCCATATTTTTGAGACAATGTGTCCCAACAACTTACCTTTGGTTACACAAATCACAAAATTCTTAGGATTCAAATAAAATTCATGCTCTCTACATTTTTGTAGGAATCTCTAAGGTGTTGAACATGATAGCGATTTTGAAAAGATAGTCAAATCATCCAGTATACCATGATGCATTTCCCTTTAAAACTACCAAAATCTAGATCAGCCCTCTAGAAAGGAAGAGGATAAGTTATCATTCTCTTGTAGGAAAAAGTGCTCCAAGGAGTGGAAAAGGTGGTCTTATGTTGATCTACGGTGTTTACCTTTACTTGGTTATACCCGAGAATCCATCCAACATTGATAACATCTCCGAGATTCTAATCATGGGAAGAGGATAATTATCTTTAAGGAAGCCCATTTATATTTCTAAAGTCATCTAACAGATTCTAACATTTTTCCCATTTTTCTTTCTAATAGGCACTATGTTGGCAATCCAAGTGGAATTATGGATAGGAAAGATGATCCGGGATTTTAAAAGTTTTTGTATTTCTTGAAAAATAGTGTCAGCAATCTTCGGATTAAACTGTTGTTGCTTTTGTTTAAAAGGTTTGATGTCAAGCTTAAGAGGGATGGAATGTTGCATTTCTTTTGGTTTGAAAGCTTTGAGATCTTCATATGAGTAAGCAAGCACATCAACATACCTCTTCAAAATATTTATCACCTTCTCTCTTTCTTCTTGAGTGCAACATTTCCCGATGTTCACCATTTTAGGTTCATCTATACTTCCTATATTTATTTTTTCAGTTTCAGCAAATTGTTGATTTCCTTGGGAAACTTTAGATTTGACATACCTATCATGTTTATCAAAAATATCCTCCAAACTCACCAAACCCTTAGGAATTTTGTTGCCTTTCAATTTGATACATCCATCATGATCCATCTCTTCTTTGACACTTTCTTCATTTGAAGACACACATTCTCTGGGAAAGTTATCACTTCCTTCAAAATAAAACTAATCAAATTTATCTCTCAACTCCAAGAAAGAGAGTAGATGTTGGTCATCATTGAAGACCTGCCAATGGTTGGCATTGTCAGGAACACTAGGCCTGTGAATCATTTCAATGGAGAACTTATTTTGAGAGAAGTCAGGATGAGGAATTAACAGAGATCTTGAGACTGCCAGGGAATCAGCCCTAGTATTTTCTCCTCTTGGTACTACTGCAATGGAGAAAGCATCAAGGAATTCAATAGAATCCTAGACCAGATTCCTATAGTGCTTCAATCTTCTATTTTTTACTTGATAAAGGTCTCGAGACCTACTTTACAATTAGCTCAACATCTCCACAAGAAAAAAGGTTCTTCACTCCCATCTCCTTTTCCATATTCAACCCAAGAATGAGGGCCTCATATTCAACAGTATTATTGGTATTCTCAAACTGAAACTTGAAGGTGAAAGGATGAATCTTACCCTTAGGAGAGATCAGCACTATACCAGCTCTAGAGCTGGTTGAGGAATAACTGCCATCAAACTCCAATGTCTAGACATCATTAGGATCAAACAATACTCCTTTTGATGGACTTTCTTCATCCGGTGACATAATCATATAGTTCCCATGCCCAATGTCTTCATACAAAATCTGTGCTTTTGGATCATCTATTTTTATACAATATACTCAGCTTGCTTCTCAAGCATCAGCTTCTTCATCTTGCCATTAACTGGAATAATGGCATGTGACCAATCCATTTTTATTTCCCCTCCAACATCCTTGCAAAAGTTCCTACTCAATAGCATGCCGTAGGAAGGAGGAATGTCAACAACTAAGATGGTTTCCAAAACCTTTTCTCTCGGCTAAGAAACGAAAGCTACTTGTGCATCCTTCATTCTCCCAACTAAAGGCGATTCCCTACTTTCCATAGAATAACAAGAACCATATGTGCGGGTAAGAGTGAGGCCTAAGGTGTGAGCTACTTTAGTAAGCATTACATTGTCGATGCTCAAGAATCAATAACACAATTACTATGTTTGCACCTCTACTATAAGGAGAGTCGCATAGAAAGGTCTGATTTTCTCATTAGGTGATGTGATAAAAGCTATAAGATTTGGTTGGGAAGGGGAAGAAGGAGTTGGAAAAATACCTTTGGAAACATGGGATGGGATTTTAGATTTGGAGTTGACAAAATCAACCATTTTGGCAAAGGCTTTGGGATGGGTTTGATAAAACTCAGCCTCAAAAATATGAACCTTAGTTCTCTTTATGTGATCAATAATATCAAAGGATCTAGATGAGAATGGGGTATAATTATAAGGAATGGAAGAGACCTTAGACCTATCGATTTTATCATTTGAAACAAATGAAGATTTAGAAGTAGAATTAGAGGGAGAAAAACCAGCAGAGCTTACCTTTTGTGTTGAGGTAGTGGGGATAGGAGAACCTCTCTTTGCAAGCACTAGAATGGTATTGGAATACTCCTTTGATTTCTTTGCAGGCTGCACAACCTTATCCTTTTACTATTCTATTCTGAGTCATGAAAGCATATGACTTGTTGTTCATATCAGCCAAGATATTATTATAATCATCCTCATCATCAACACCTTCAGTGGTGAGGAAGTTGACTCTAAAACCGCCACGATGCTCCAAATATTCATCATGATCTTATTTTTGATCATCATACAATTCATTCTCTTCTTCATCATCAGGTTCAAGGACTTCACATGTTGCGTTGACAGGCACTTTGAGAGGTGGACCTTCAATTTCCAACCTGGTTTGAGAAGAAGGCAATCTATTCCTAGGCTGAAAATTCTTCCTTGGAACATCCTAGTATGGAGCATGCTAAGCCAATTGTTTTTTGATTGCAATGAGGTCATTGGCCAAATTTTGTACCAATTGATCTGAATTACCTCCAGGAGAAGAGGAAGAAGATGATGTCTTAGATTTCTAGGATTCTCTTTTATTTTGCTTAACATGATCAAGTCATCTTCCATGCTGATCATTGCCACTCTCCGATTATCATCCAAAGTTTCTAAATTGGCTCTCCTCAGAGCATAGCTTACTTTAAGAAATTGTGCATTCAAAAAGAAACATTTTTGGATCTAATCAATGGGTCTAGTATTTTGTGGAATTTTATTGATCAGTTTATTGAATTTAGCTACAAATTCCCTCATGGGCTCTTATGGTTCTTTCTTGATTTGAGAAATCTGAGAAAGCAAGGCATGTACATCTTCAGCAGGATTGAAATGGTTCTCAAACTCAGTTCTCATGGTTTTCCAATTTGTGATTACTCAAGCAGGAGATGGTAAAACCAATTTACTACATTTTCTTGTAAGGTCTCGTATGTACCCAAAATTGTAGGGTACCGCACCGCCGAAAAATGTTACACATACCCCAATGATGATACAGTCTCCTCGCAAGGTGTTCAAAGATCTGGAAAAGATCACCAATTATATTTTTGTATAATGTATGCCTCGCTCATCCTCCACATGCTTTGTTTTGCCCTCTAACCTCCTTTTTCCTTGCATTTTGGTCTTCAGTGATAAGACCGCTGCCCTGCTTGGGCAGCGGTCCCGTGACCGCCACCCAAGATAGGGCGGCGGTCTTGTTCATGTTTTCCAAAAAGTTCTAATGATCGCGTTAAATGTAAATCTTCAATTTCTACCCGCATTATTTAGCTACTTTGCTTTGCATTTATGTTTTAGCCACCCTGTGAATAGTGTTTTCCCTTTGTTTATAGTAAAAGAGTTCAATTGGGAGTTACCCTCTGGTAAATGCATTTGCTATAAATAGCCAGCTTGTTTTCAAACAAATGGCCCCTCTCCTTCTCTGTTTAATCATTCAGTCTTTGAATTTCTTGCTTAGAGTTCCACTAGTTTCATGTTTTGCATCAATTATTAGCTTTCCTTTGTTGTTTAGAAGTCATTCAATCTTCTTGTTTCATCTTACTTCATTGTTGTTCCATACAATCAGCTTAGCATAGAATAGTTTCATTTCTAGATTAGAATCCATTTAGAGTTGTAGGTTTTGTTTTGTCACAAGGATAGATTCTAAAACTCTCGGCACATTTGTGTTGTATTCCCACAATAAATCCCACTAGGAATTACATAGTCAAGCTCTGTTCACTTGCACTATCTCTCTCTTACTCACATTGTATTCGGTCTATATCCAAAAGCTGTCATTGTTCAAGTTCCTTATTCTGCTGATACTATCATATACACACTTTTTTGGATTCAAGAGAACATGAAGGAAATGAGGAGATCACACTGAGGGGACAAAGTCACACACAACTGGATTTGCCACTGTTCTGTAAACACCAAGTTTGAGCTATCAAAGTTCTAGTTACAATGTATCAAATAGAGTAGTGAATTATTTTATTTCAGTCAAAATCTCACTCTCGATATCACTAGGGAAGTTGTGGGGATTGATAGTTTCTAATAAACTATGATTCATTCCTCACTTTTGAGGTAGGATCAAGAATCTTTCAATTTAAAATAATTAGTTGCTTAGATATTTAGGATAAAATCACAACTGCACAGGAAAATAGCCACACTAGGCTACTTTGTTTGTTTTAATTCTGTTACTAGATTAGTTTTTCATTTTCTAAATATATTAGAATATCTGCTCTTTAATTTCATTAAAATACGTCATCGAAAATACAAAAATAGAAGAATACATGCATAATATAAATACATCTTTCATAATTAGTTTATTAATTTTAATTAAAAGTTGAAATCACTTTGTATGACAATCACATGACCTAGAGAGCCTAAAGAATATATATTTGAACCAATAGTGCCTCAACCAAACCTACCCACAATGTTAGCTGATATAGATCAAGACCTTAGGATATAGGTCTTTCGAGCAACGGAAAACCTACAAGCAATTAGTGAACAACTGAGAGGGTTAAATATCAAAGACGATAAGGCATATACATTTTGGTCAAATCATCCTAACTATAGACTACCTTGATAAAATATTTGAATGACTATACAAGGATTCAAAAGAGAACAAGTATTTGGTTGTGATCCTTTAGTTCCACAACTTGACATAGGAGACCTCCTCGTTGACATAGATACTAGCTTACGCATTCAAGTTGCCAGAACACCTGTAAGGTATTCTGAGAAAATTATACAACTTCTAGTTCTAAACATAGAGGCTAAAAAGGCGTATGATTACTAGATAGTCGGAAGAAGGGATTGATTCTTCACATGACCATAATAGTTCCACAAAGAGACCCACAAATTCACGGTTGTGATCCCCAAGTCCCATAACCCAACGGGCCCATAAATCATTTAAGTATTGATACCGAATTATGAACGCTGATATTTAGATCCTCACCACTCCCAACAAATATCATAACGTAGTTCTCCATATTAAATATAGAAGCCAATCAATCTAATATTTTCTGGACTAGACCAGAAAACCACCCATAGTTCACTACAAATATACCAAAACTCCTATCACCATCTTCATGACCCTATCTAGAGATATATATGAAGCTCCCATAGGTCACTTCCCACGTATCCAACAACCAATAAACAAGATCTTGGCAGAGCTCGACATTGGTTGGAGCCTCCGAACTACTTGAACAAACCATTACACCAATTCAAGTTAGGTGGGCCTTCTTTGCCTTAGATTCATAGATTCCATTATTGTGTATTGAGGATATAAGATTACCTGATTAGTTTTTCTATATCCATTTATATTCCACATTCATCGGCTATCTCAGCACGACCTCGGGAGGTCAAGTACGAGGAAGAGGTACTTGTATATTCCCATGCTCGCATGTCACTTTTCCATCATACAAAAGCTGGTGAATCTGATGTGAACAAATAGATATTCCCCTTTTGTTTTCATTTCTTTCATCCGCCTTCGCTCTTTCCCATTATTCTGGCGGGTATTCATATACCCCCGAATATGTCAAGATATGACACATATGGAAGACCTCTCTTAGGTCTTGAAGCAAACTATAGTCAAACAAATAGACAACCATTACCCTCACTTTCTGCATGGGCTGATAACTATTCAAGTAATTACTTGTCATCTCAAACTCCCCCTCACAGAACTAGTTCTAGTTCTTTGTTTCGAATTAAGGAGTTAGATCAAATTGCACAAACAAAACAAACAAAGCCATCAGGCTCTATCAATATGACATTTATTGGAGAATCCATTTCATCTCCTCGGGTCTTGCTCAGACCACAGATCAGTAGATAGTTAGATCCACTCCCATTTTTGGATGAGGAGTACTTAACATGCTATGCTAGAAGTGAACAACACTTCTAGAATATGTATCCACCTATAGGAAGTTTGCAAACACAATTTGATACTCTATTCCAAGAAAACACCCCCATTCCTCCACCAATGGGAAATACCTCAAGTGAAGCTTGTAGGGTAATGATCAATTCATAGCAGGGTATCACTCCCCTTTACAACCTTAAGGTATACAACAAATGCCATTAAGGAAAAACACTGTGTCTTCACCAATAGAGGTCATTTCAGCCTTAGTTGAAAAGGTTAGAGGGCTAGAACTTGCTCAAGCAAACCAAAATTCATATTTTGGGCAAGCAGGTATCCCCAACCATCTATATCACCCTAGTCAAAGTTGACCTCCTTACAGGAATAGGCACATTAGGCATGCCTCCAAAAAACCTTATAATTACCCACAACAAACACCAACTAGGACCACATTTTCAAATGCCGATCCAGTTGAAAACATGACACCTCTCGGCTTGGCACCAAACAACCCATACCGAAAAATTCTCCTCCTTACTAAACATTTATTCAAAGTCACCACAAGGGGATATGTTCTCTTCTCCTAGGATGTTTGTTCAACCAGGGATTCCCTTATGCCCCTGCAAATACATATGCTATGTCATATCAAAACCCACGCCACCCACCCCTCAAAGAAGCACAATCGATGGTCGAGGCCTACGCAAAGTGGGACTTATTCGAATATTTAAAAGAGCCCCTAGACTTCACCATATGAAGTGTTATGCTTCTAAGAACTCTTCCGATTTACCCAAATATAAAGGGGAAGGTGATCAAAATGTACACATTAAGGCCTATGCCACATCCATACGGAAATTACTCCTTGGGACGGGGTTGTTCTTAAGATATTCCCTAAAACCTTAGAAGGTATTGCCCTTGATTGGTATTACGAATACCTAAAGCCTCGCTACATTCATTTAAACAACTTATGTCTGAGTTCATCAAAGCTTTTGATATGAACAAATTGTTAAGAACATGAATAAGGGAATTCTTGCATATTAAACAAGAACATAATGAATCTGCTACTCATTTTATCCAAAGATGGCGTATGGTTCTATACTCATCAGCAAGTGCTCCAAACATGGATCAAATGGAACTATGTGATTTATTCCTTAATTTTCTCAATAGAGAGATAAAGGAAGAAGTCCAAAAGTTCCCACTAAGAACTTATGATGAAGTACTCGAGAGTGCTCTCCAAATCGACCAAGTAGTGATAGATAGTGGTCATAAGACATATGGAACAAATGGGAAATTAACCACTCCCAATCAAAACACCATGGCCTATCCTAATACCGAGAACGCTAATCAAGGACCTAAGATCCTTAACAAGAACCGTGAGTTACAACAGATGGAGTAACCGACCAAATTAAAGGGAAAATGTCGTAAACATTTTGCCACCTATTAATAATCAGTGAAATAACAATTTTACTCCAACAATCAACACAGTGGATTTTAATCATCCACCGTGACCACAACAACAACAACGAAAATGAAAAATCCAAACACAAGGTCCAAATCAAAACCCAACTAGATATCAGAGTCAAAACCAAAGGCAATAGCCTCAAAATTTTAACTCTAACAACTAGCAACCTTATCAGAATTTTGGGCCACAACAGGTTTTAAATCAACAACCTCAAAATTATAATCCCAATTTGTATTGTGGCTTCCACAAGATTCAAGGCCACGATACTAAGACTTGTCATGACTATAATAAATTCATGCAGTGTTTTCCAGAAGATCAAAAACAACTCTTTATAGATATATTTTTAGCAAATTTTGTAGTATGCACGCCAAACGCTTATACAGGGGCAGTTTCCCCTCAAAATGCACCCCTCAAGATCTTTAATAATCCACTCCCAAACCATTCTAACAATAATAGGCTAGATCCTAACGGAACAAAAAAGGGTGTTATGATAGGAAACAATGATCATGAAGCCTCAACTTCATTAAATCCACCAGTCGCACCCCAACTAGGAACTTGACCCCAAACTAAGATAGTTGGCTTGGTGGAGTTAGATACCGAGCTACCCATAGAAACCATAACAAGAACATGGGATTATTATTCTCAACCAACTCCAAGTTATCCATTGGAACCAAAAACATTCAACAAACGTTGGTAAAACCCATAGGTGCCTATGATTTAATTAATGACTTAACTAAAACCTTCTCTCACATCTCCTTTTTGGATTTGTTAAAGAACTCTCCCACCCATAGGGCTGCCCTCTTAGAAGCATTAGGCCTTGGTCATTTAATCAACATCACTCCTTTGGAAATGCAAGTAAACCATGTAGAATTTGACATCTATCCTCTAGGGCAGCTAGATAGGGATACTGAGTTTATATTTGATATAAGAAAAATGCCAACAGACGTTGAGATTGCACAAAGAGGTGACCCAATTTACATTTACAAGTATGGGTTTACAATAATTATGTTAAATGTGCAATGATTGACGATGGGGTAGAAGTTAACATAGTCCCCTTTACTTTTCTTCAAAAGTTAGGATATGGAGAGACAAACTATTCCACAACATGAAATACGTTAAGAGGATATGATAGCCTCAAGGCCACTTCAATTGGAACCATAGTTTTACCAGTCACTTTAGGACCCAAGATGGTCCTCACCGAATTTTATATTATAGATTAGGAAACCAACTATAATATGATCCTTGGTTGGCCATGGATACACTACATGAAGGCAATCCATTCCACGTTATTCCAAGAAATAAGATTTCTACACTTAGGAAAAATATTTGTGGCACAAGGTGACCCAAAACCCTTCGATATACACTTAGCTGATTTGAAGAAAAGACTAGGGGTTCACTTTGAGTTTGAACTCCCAACAAATCAACTTATCAAACTAATTAATTCAAAACCAAAAGAGAAGTTGATACCCACCCCGAGTTGGAAATTACAAATCTAGGCGAGGACATTCCAAAGACTAAAAAAATGAGACCAATGTTATATAAAATAGTGTCACTAGGACTACCGCAAAAATTGTCGAGTTTATAGAGAAATACTTACTGTTCTCCTACCATTTTATTCTATGGGTATGGATGCACCCGGGAATTACTTCTCTTCCATCGTAAAAGTTTTTATGGTAGAAATAACCAAAGCAAAAGAAATAGATATGATAGATATCCCAACATCCATTTTTCCAAGCAAGTATTGGACTCTCCACTTTGATGGAGCTAGATGTCGCTTTGGAGCCAAGGTGGGAGTAATATTTACTTCACGTGAGGGAAAGATCCGACATTTCACCTTTAAATTAAACTTTGAATTTACAAACAACAAAGGGTTGAGTACGAAGCTCTCCTTCTTAGCCTCATTCTAGCCAAAAGAATGGGTGTCGATAACATTAGAGTGCTAGGAGACTTACAACTAGTTACAAACCAAGTCTCTGAAGTATATGAAACCAATGCTGAGCATTTATAACTCTATAAAACAGTGGTATTAGATCTAAGCAAGGGATTTAACTTCATATCAATTGAAGCAATCCCACGAGAGTAGAACCTTCTCACAGACTCAATAACAACCTCAGCTTCCTGTTTCACTCCAAACAGTGAGTTGGAAGATACAAATTTCACAGTATCACTTCATACCGAACCATTAGTATGTAAAATACCAACAAACCCACTCCTGACTCATGGAGAAGTTGATAATGATTCTCTTATCATGGATCATTTTTATGATGATAGAGTCACTCTCGAATATCTAACCGCCTATGCGGAGCTACACCTTGCTTACCGCATAGTAGATATTTCCTTAATACCGCATTCCTCTTCCTATTTTGGAAATCCCATGGTAGAGTCTCCTCCACAAGAGGATCTCGATATCTATGAGATAGAAAATAGAGAAAGCTTTGAACTACCTCTATCCCCACCTGAATTTGAAGAAGGTAACGCTTCTTGAATAGAAGAAACCATTGACATAAACATTGGAACGAAGGAAGAACCAAATTTTTTGAAGTTGGGATCCTTGTTAACTCTAGAGGAGATAGAAATACACACCCAAATCCTCAAAGAACATCAAAAGGCTTTCACATTTAACTATAAAGAAATGACGGGCATTGCACCACATATCATGGTACATAATCTTGTCACTAAACCAGATGCAAAACCAATTAAACAGAAGTCAAGACCAATGAAGCCAAAAGTGGCTCTCATGGTAAAAGAGGAAGTAATAAAACTTCTCCAAGTGGGATTCATCAAACTCGTTGATTATTCACAATGGGTATCTAATATCGTCCCTGTTCTCAAAAAGAATGGGAAGATACACATTTTCATAGATTTTCGGGATATTAACAAAGCTTGTCCCAAGGATGACTTCCCATTACCATCCATTGATGTTATCATTGATGCAACAACTAGATTTGAACTGTTGTCCCTCATGGATGGGTTCTCAGGGTATAATCAGATTAAAATATTTAAACAGGATCAAGCCAAAACTACATTCATAACTCCCTGGGGGACTTATTGCTACGATGTCATGCCATTTTCTCTTAAGAATGCCAGTGCTACATATCAATGGGCAATGACATACATATTCCACGATCTTATCCATAAAATTGTGGAATCCTATGTGGATGACTTATTGGCCAAGGCCAAGAAGTGCTATGATCATCTAGAAGTACTTCACATCATCCTCTCATGATTAATTGAATATGGCGTCACATTAAACCCATAGAAGTGTGTGTTTGGTGTGACAGGAGGCAAACTTCTGGGCTATATTATATCTTCACGAGGGATTGATGTTGATCCAGCCAAAATACGGGTTGTTCTCGAAATGATCCCACCATCAGACAATTTTGGAATCAGGTCATTCCTTGGGAAGCTCGGTGCAATCCGAAGGTTCATCCCAAATTTAAGTTTTTCCATTCATCCAATCAATAATCTATTAAAGAAAGATTATAGCATTGATTGGACTGAAGAATGCAACGAGGTCTTCGAAGAAGTTAAATGATTATTTTTTCTCCACCCACGCTAATGCCTCCCAAACTAGACCACCCTTTGATCCTATACTCACGAGCCACTCATGTCTCTTAGCTAGCCACATGTTGGCTCAAGAAGACAATGATAAATGAGAACGTGCGGTCTATTTTATTAGCCAAACATTGCTCGATTATGAAACACGTTATACACAACCGAAGAGAGAATGCCTTGCCATAGTCTTTGCAACAAAACGTTTAAGACACTACATGTTAAACCAAGAAACAAGGGTCATTGTAAAGACAGATCATTTATGAACATTCCTCACGCAAGGGTCTTTATCTAAAAAGGCTGGGCATTTCATAACCTTAATGGGTGAATTTGAGTTGACATTCATAAACCAAAATCCATTAAGGGAAAAATCATTACAGATTGGTTAGTTGACAATCCACTAGATGGAGGTGATCTGGTAAATTTGGACTTTCCTAATGAGTGTGTATACTTCATCGAAACCAGGCCCCCATCTCTACATGTCCCTGGTACACTGATATCATCAATTTTATCATAGACCACACATACCTTGAAGGTGCCACATCACAAAAAAGAAGGCGCTTACGCATTATTACCGTTAAATATGTAATTTTAGAACAGTACTCTATCGTAAAGCCTTCAACGACATACTTCTAAGGTGTATTGACACGTAAGAATCCAAGAAGATTCTTCATGAATCCCATAGTGGGATATGTGGAGGCCACTTCGATGGTCACGCCACTGCTCACAAAATACATCGGATGGGATATTTTTGGCCCACTCTCGAACATGACGCAATGGAATTTGTACGTAAGTGCCAAAATGCCAAAATTCTCTCACGAGATTCACATGCCAAAGATAATCCCGCAACCAATAGCGACCTCCCGTGGCCCTTCTCCACGTGGGGTCCGGACTTGATAGGAAATTATCTCCTCATCAACCGATGGCCATAATTTTATAATTACAGCCACAAAATATTTTACCAAATGGGTAGAGGCCATGCCTCTCACCATAGTACCAGGTTTGATAATTACCAAATTCATTATGAACCAAATCATTTACAGTGTATGGTGTCTTACAAGTCATTATCTAGATAATGGCATGTCCTTTAAAAATGAAGAGGTCCATGAGTTATGTAGAAAATTCAAAATAAACCATCACACGCCCTCTCTTTACTACCCTCAAGCCAATGGGCAAGCCGAAGCGACAAACAAAACATTAAAAGCTATTCTCCTCAAAACAATCAAGGAGAACAAGTGAGATTGACATTTAAAACTATATCCGGCCTTATGGTCCCATCAAACCTCAATAAGAACACCAATAGGAGCAACCCATTTCTTGTTGGTATTTGGGGTAGAAACAGTTCTCCCACTTGAGGTCAAAATACCCAGTCTTCGTATCTCATTACAAGGGATTTTGGATGAAGAAGCTTATAGGGAGGCATGCCTCTCTCAACTGGAAATCCTTGACGAGGCCAAGCTAAATGCCAAACAATGGCACAGAGCCTATGCCAACCGGATGTGCCGGTAGTATAACAAAAAATTCTATGAGTGAGAAATATATGAGGGAGATCTAGTTCTAAGACTAGACAGCCAGATCGATAAGAAAACTAGTGAAGGAAGGAAGTTCCACCTAAGTGGTTGGGCCCATACCGAGTCATGAAGGACTACGGAAATGGTGCATATCTTTTGTGCACACTAGAAGGTGAGGAATTCAATGAAACTATCAATTCCTTGCATCTTAAACGGTTTTACGCATGAGACATTAGAATCACCACTTGTACACTATAGTTACCTACATTGCATTAGTCATTTAGTTGTTTCATTTTGTCCACTCATTTCATAAAAATTGTAGTCAAGGAACTTACTCTTAAAAATCTATTACAAATTTCTGAAAATATTGGCAAAAGCATTCAAAACACATCTCTTCAAACATCATCAAGTATTTTCAAATCTTCTCATCAAGTTTGACAGACTAGAATTGATGAAAACCATACCAAGGCCTGCATACTTGGTTTTCTCTTTCTTTCTACTAGGTGAAGTTGTCCTTACCTACGGTCTATTCTAGAAGCTTCTTGGTGTCACATCTATCCCTCTTAAATCTCTTTGAAAGAAAGGATATCCCAAAGTTACAGGTCAGAAAAGTCAAAATCAAATGGAATCAAAGGCACCAAGAAAATAGAATATTTTATTTTACACACTTCTTTACCCCATCAACCTTCGGTGATAAGCCCACATCTCTTACTGGTGGTGTGAGGTTGGGAAAGGAAATAAGTGCCCTTACTCGCCTATATCCCGCCTTTGGTGACAAACCCGTGCTTCTTACTAGTGGCATGAGGTAGGATGTGGGGGGTCCATTCACACAAATTAACAAATCTTGGTATGCTAGAAGCACAAATCAAATTATATTAAGAGAAAACAAATGTCCAAACTCCAAAAGAGATCAAATCCTCAAAACCAGATTTTGTCAACCAGGTTGCCATTTATAAATCTAAGTCTAGATAAACTGGAAAGTAAATGGCCTTCTAAGCTTGGTGGTAGTTTTGAGTAGGGTAAGTGTGTAGGTCTAAGTTTGGTTTCTGTCACTAGTTTGTTTGTCTCTCATCATTCCATTCAGTCAAGCTCATACAATTTGTGCCCTTCCTAACTCTTGGTGTAGAGCCCTCGCATCTTACTAGTTGCGTGGAGCTAGGAATGGGGCAAGTTCATCTCTTTATCACTATACATTCATCACGTTTTTCCAACATAAGAAGAAATCATAGACATTTCCCAAAGAGGTCAAAAGTTCAAAACTACAATGTGTTAATCATCACATATCAACATTACAAAAGCATAAAAAAGAGAAACATTCTGCTCAACATTTGTTATCATTTGTCATCCATTGCATACATACTGAAAAACATGAAAACAAATACTCTAAAAACATCTAGTATACATGTGGAAACAAGTCACAAAATTCTAGGCACCAAAATTCTAGATCCAAAAGATATATATATATATATATATATATATATATATATATATATATAAGGTTTTATATACAATGCCATCATGCACTAGGCATGGTCAAAACACTCAATAAGCCCTAAAAATGACCAAAAACAAGCAAAATACACCATTTTAACTAAAATAAGGACCTACCCTATGGGCACCCCCAGAGACTCATTTAAAACTAGTATTTTCAAAAATAACCCCCCAAGACAAAGATTCCATCATTTCAAGATTTTAGGTTCAAAAACAATAAATTGAGAAGAACTAACCCGAGACTTTGTCAGGGTCGATGTTCTACTCTGGAGGCATGATCGCTATCTCACCACAAAAATTTTGACTATACTATCATTGAAAACCATCACCGTGGGTCCCAGAGCTCAAAAACTATCAAATCAATCCGCGCAAATGAATAGTGAAATGAGTTCATTTTATATATATGTAGCTTTTAAAATTGATTTTAAATATCTTTCATGTGGTCGGAGCGTCGATGGAGATAAGTTCTAAACCCCACGTAGATGGCAAGTCCTCATTTCATATCAATTTTTTTTTATTTCTCAATTTATTTTATCTATCTGCACTTGAGTCCCTTTTTTCATTTTATAGATAGCGGGATTTTGGATGGCAACTTTCCAAACACGGGTATGTAGGTATAACTCCTAACTCCCCATTTCGAGACTGCCATACTTAGATCCACCATTTTATGCCTCTTCATGGCTAAGACGCTTCTTCGAGGGGGTAATATGTATGTACCCAAAATTTTAGGGTACTCCACCATTGGAAAAACAATACACATACCCCAATGATGATACAGTCTCCTCGTAAGGTGTTCAAAATATGAAAAAGCTGCCAAGTATATGTTTGTATCCCATATGCCTCACTCAGCCTCCACATTCTTTGTTTTTGCCCTCTACTTTCCTTTTTCCTTGCATTTTGGTCTTCAGTGACGAGACCGCCAACCAGGACTAGGCGGCGGTCCCAGAACCACCCGCCGCCCGCATAGGGCGGGGTCCTGTTCACATTTTTAGAAAGTTCCGATGATTGTGTCAAACGTAAATATTCAATTTCTACCCACATTCTTTAGCTACTTTGCTTTTCATTTATGTTTTGGCTGCCATGTGAATAGTGTTTTCCCTTTGTTTATAGTAAAAGAGTTCAATTGGGAGTTACCTTGGTAAATGCATTTGCTATAAATAGCCAAATTATTTTCAAACAAAGGGCCCCTCTCCTTCTCTATTTAATCATTCAGTCTTTTAATTTCTTTCTTAGAGTTCCACTAGTTTCATGTTTTGCATCAATTATTAGCTTTCCTTTGTTGTTTAGAAGTCATTCAATCTTCTTGTTTCATCTTACTTCATTGTTGTTCCATACAATCAACTTAGCATAGAATAACTTCATTTCTAGATTAGAATCCATTTAGAGTTACAGGTTTTGTTTTATCACAAGGATAGATTCTAAAAATCTCGGCACATTTGTGTTGTATTCCCATAATAAATACCACTAGGAATTGCATAGTCAAGCTCTATTCACTTGCACTATCTCTCTCTTACTCACATTGTATTCGGTCTATATCCAAAAGTTGTCATTGTTCAAGCTCCTTATTCTACTGATACTATCATATACACACTTTTCTGGAATGAAGAGAACACGAAGGAAATGAGGACATCACACTGAGGGGACAAAGTCACACACAACTGGATTTGCCACTATTCTGTAAACACCAAGTTTGAGCTATCAAAGTTCTAGTTATAACGTATCAAATAGAGTAGTCAATTATTTTATTTCAGTCAAAAGCTCACTCTCAATATTGCCAAGGGAAGTTGTGGGGATTGATAGTTTCTGAGAAACTGTGATTCATTCCTCACTTCTGAGGTAGGATCGAGAGTCTTTCAATTCAAAATAATTAGTTGCTTAGATATTTAGGATAAAATCACAACTGCATAGGCAAATAGCCACACCAGCTACTTTGTTTGTTTTAATTCTGTTACTAGATTAGTTGTTCATTTTCTAAATATATTAGAATAGCTGCTCTTTAATTTCATTAAAATACATCATCGAAAATACAAAAATAGAAGAATACATGCATAGTATAAATACATCTTTTGTAATTAGTTTATTAATTTTAGTTAAAAGTTGAAATCACTTTG
Organism: Taxus wallichiana var. yunnanensis; assembly: GCA_018340775.1. Classification (NCBI taxonomy): domain Eukaryota; kingdom Viridiplantae; phylum Streptophyta; class Pinopsida; order Cupressales; family Taxaceae; genus Taxus; species Taxus wallichiana. Next base: position 714,782,595 of record CM031242.1, on the reverse strand, counting down.
TATGACAATCACGGGACCTAGAGAGCCTAGAGAATATATATTTGAACCAATAGTGCCTCAACCAAACCTACCCACAATGTTAGCTGATATAGATCAAGACCTTAGGATATAGGTCTTTCGAGCAATGGAAAACCTACAAGTAATTAGTGAACAACTGAGAGGGTTAAATATCGAAGATGATAAGGCATATACATTTTGGTCAAATCATCCTAACTATAGACTGCCTTGATAAAATATCCGAATGACTGTACAAGGATTTGAAAGAGAACAAGTATTTGGTTGCAATCCTTTAGTTCCACAACCTGACGTAGGAGACCTCCTTGTTGACATAGATACTAGCTTATGCATTCAAGTTGCTAGAACACCTGTAAGGTATTTTGAGAAAATTATACAACTTCTAGTTCTAAACATAGAGGCTAAAAAGGCGTATGATTACTGGATAGTCGGAAGAAGGGATTTATTCTTCACATGACCATAATAGGTCCACAACAACCATGAACTCACGGTTGTGATCCCCAAGTCCCAAGACCCAATGGGCCCAGTAAATCGGTTAAGTATTGATACTAGCTTACGAACGTTGATATTTAGATCCTCACCACTCCTTCCGAGATATCATAACACAATTCTCCGTATTAAATATAGAAGCCAATCAATCTAATATTTTTGGACTAGACTAGAAAACCACCCATAGTTCACTACAAATCTACCAAACCTCCTATCACCATCTTCATGACCCCTGTTTGGAGATATATACAAAGCTCCCACAGGTCACTTCCCACGTATCCAACAACCAATAAACAGGATCTCGGCAGAGCTCAACATTGATTGGAGCCTCCGAACAACTATTATATCTAAACAAACCATTACACCAATTTAGGTTAGGAGGGCCTTCTTTGCCTTAGATTTGTAGATTCCATTATTGCGTATTGAGGATATAAGATTACCCGATTAGTTTGTCTGTATCCATTTATATTCCACATTCACCAGCCATCTTGGCATGACCTCGGGAGGTCGGGTATGAGGAAGAGGTACTTGTAGATTCCCATGCTTGCATGTCACTTTTCATCGTATAGTCTCCACTAACAACCTAATAAAGACATCTTATAGTTCCACACCAAGGACTCTACATGCAACAATGAAGGTTGCAATGTGTTCATCAAGATGCACTTTCCCATCACCTCTGAATTTGGGAAAATTCTTTTGGTTACCTCAAGGTAACTCATGCAAAGGTTGTGGAAGAGCCAAGGGACCAACTCAGTGGCCCCAAGGTAATGGAACTGCCATCCTTGGAAAAACTACTTGAAGAGGAACTAAAACACCAACAAGAATCAAAGCACGAAGATTAGGGCTGAGTTGCTCTTGAGAGATTCCACTCCTAAGGGTTTTGTCTTCAACAGGGGGTGTGCTTGTAGAATGAGCTCTTCTATTTCTCCCTATTGAGGAAGAGGAAAACCTTGTTGATTCAGAAGTTGAAATTGAGAATCTTCAACTCCAAGATCTCTTCTACCACGTGTGTATCTTAGAGTCACCAGATCAATGGAATGATCAAATTGTTGTTCTTCTTATAAGGGAATCTATTGAAAGAATTCCACAAGTGGAGTCACCACAAATTATTGGGTTTTAAATTTGCACTTGGGATGAAACCATAGTCAGGGGACAAATAATTCCCTCCTCTTTGATGGGAGAGGTTCCCTTATTGAAAGCCAGAAACAAGATTATTTACAAATCTACAACTTTCATCAAATGTGGTCTTCTGACATATGAAAATGCATTTTCTCCAAGGAAAAACACTAAGCACAAGAGAATGGAAGAATGAAGGGGAAAGAGAAGGTAGAAGAAGGCAATACTTTCAAGGAAAAGAGATTGCAGAGAGAACCCCTAATTGCATTGGATAAATGAATTACAGAGAAGAATCATTCATGTTTTTACCAGGTGCAATCACACAGACACAAAGTTCTCAGAATTACATTTTGAAGAACACAAAGTTTCTTAGCTTCTATTTGATCAAATGATTCACAAAACAAAGCAGAGGGAGAGAGGGAAACAAATGAAAAAGAAAAATAAGCTCTTGTATTGATTTTTGGTTCAAATTTACAGTCTTGACATATCAGAATTCCCACCCGAAAATGGCTTCTAGAGCCCATCAAATAGCTCGTAAAAAGTGGTTACAACTTCCTCCAGGTGATAAAAACGGTTTGTAAATGAATTCCATCTTTCATGCCCTTCCAAAATCATCCAATCGTGAAGAAAAACCATGGCGGAAAACCAATTTACACGAATACACAGACATTTCATTTTATTTGCCAGTTTTGATATGAACCATCGATTTGTTGTTAAAACATTCAAATTGGGCCATCCACATGGAAGGAGAAGATTGGAGTGGGTGTGGGGAAATCCCCTTTCCATTTTTGTGATTTTCTATGTTTTGGCACTTTGGAACAAATTACCCCAAAGCCCCGCCTTGAACTTTTTGACTTGGACACGTGGTGGGCTATGATTGGAAATGGGGTCACGGTGCAATTCTGAACATTTTGACCTATTTTGCAAAAAAATGTAAAATCTCATTTACCTCCACCAGCCCGTAGCTCCAATTTAGCATGGACATGTGGCACAAGCTGATTGGAAATGGGTGTGCGGCTCTTGTTACATCATTTTCACCTTTTTGAAAAAAAGGCACAAAACTTGTTTTATCCCACCTGTCCCATAGCTTGACTTGACCTTTTGACAGGTGTCATTCCCTGATTAGCTACAGGTTGAGGGAAAATGGATAATCTTAACACTTTTTAACCTTTTGGTCAAAAGGTTAAAAACCATGAAGTCTTTCATGGCTCCACGGCCCGATTCAACGATGATACATGGCAGCAAATTATTCGCGGTGGGCCTGGGAACTTTTATTTTCATCTCTCCATGTGGGCTCATGGGTCAAACTTCACCAACTTAATTTTTTTGTCAAAAGAGAAATGTTCACAAATACCTCCGCAGCTCCGCCAGTCCACCAAGGGAAAATCTGACCACTTAGCTCGCCAAGCCATAACTTTAAAATTACAAGGAGTTAGGAGGACTTCTTTACCTTTTTGGAAAGGGGAAGAAATTTCCCATCTGATGAAGTGATTTTCATGAGCCCTCAAATTATTAGAAATTTCCATATTCAAAAATACCTCTTTTCAAGTATACTTTAAGGGCACCAACTCAAAATTTACAATTTTAGACTTAAAAATTAAAGGGAAATTTGAGGGTGACAACACGAGCAATGTAGATTCCTGGGAGAAGCTTGAGGTGGATATAAGAAAGGATTTCCCACTCCTCCTTCAACAATAAACAAATTATTCTTCATTCCCCCCATTCTTTAATTCATTCATTCCTCATTCTTCATTCCTTCATTCTTTATTCCAACCTTTAAGAGTCCCGCCATTCTTTATTCTTTGAAGAAAAGGTGTTCCCGAGGATGGAGAAAAAGCTTAGTGTGGGGTGATGTTGGGCCTCAGAATATTGGCTAATTACAAAAATGCACATGCGCACGTGGGACCAATATGAAGAAGGGAACGTAGGGTAAAGGCGCGAAGGACAAAGGTTTTAGAAGGGTTTAGTAAAACCCATGGCACGCGCAAGGCAAAGAAATGGGTTTTAGGACTTAGCCATATTCGGCGTTCCAGGGAACACACAAGAAAAGCATGACCCGACTAAGAATGTAGAGTGGATAATGTGATAGCCTGGTAACTTGGTGGTTAAGAAAGGAATATTCCATGTGATGGAAGGATCCATAAAGACATCATTGCAGAGATTGGAGAGCCTAGATGGGAATTATCATGCTCCTATTAAAGGACCACCTTGAAACTTAGCTACTAATATGCTACTTCAGAAAGGCATGGTGGTGGGAAATACAACTATATATAGATATACTCGGAGTAAAAGAAGAGATACATTATCAATGAATAGAGCGTAACTAGAGAGAATGGAAGGGCGAAGCTCTGTAGAAATAGTAGGAGGTTCTAAAGAGTTGGGGTTCTCATTTAGAGGATTGTAGGAGTGATAGCTTACCTAGAGGGATGGGGGTGTGATAAATTCTTTGAAATATGGGAAGCATAGTTAGGACTTTCGATGCATGAATATTATCTCGCATTGATATATTTTCTTATTATGGCCTTGGTGAATGTAATTTGGTTTTTGAACTATGATCAATATGAAATATATGGTTATGTTTTAAATATTCATGGGTGTAAAACCTATTACATTTCCTTTATGGTATGATGTTTATTCTATGATTATCCTATTAAGATAGGTATAATGATATAATAACTCATCTTAAGCTCTTTAATGAATGCATGGTTATTTTACCATTTGCATATAAGTTTTTATCCATAGAAATGTGTTCTCATAAGACTTGCATAAAGGAGGGGCTCTGGCGCTTATGTGTGCTTTGGGTGAGCATTCGGTGGGTGATAGGTCGACGTGAATGGGATTAGACTGTTGTTCTAAGGGCATACAAAAGACTACATGGTTTGGGTTCAAGGTTTGGGTTAGGGTTCAAGGTTTGGAGTTTAGGTTCTGTGGTTCGGGGTGCAAGGTTTGGGGTTCGGGGTTCGAGTTCGGGGTTCGAGGTTGAGTTTGGGGTTCAGGTTGGGGTTCAAGGCTTTGGGTTTGAGGTTTGGGTTCGAGGGTTTGGCATTTGGGGTTTGGGGTGATGCATCCTAGAATTCACTATATAAAACCCAGGTGCATTAGCACATCACCCAGCCTAAGATGAGTGCTCACTCGAAGCATGCAAAGGTACCAAGGCCCTCTTTTGATTTGTTTGTGCATGATGTTAGTGTGATGAAGATAAATCATACATTCAGAGCCATAACTAAACATAAACATTCTACATAGCATATTCCAGATCTAGATCTTAGAATCATGAATTAAACAATAATTATAATGTAATCAACCACACAAGAACCAGTTATAGTCATGTTTAACACCATTATCCAGACAATATACTCCATTATATTAAGCACAATAAACATGGAAGCTTCTTACATTACAAAAGATCACCATAAGTTATGCACGCATTAGATCTAGCAACATAACTTTATAATAAATCACTCTCTCTAAACTACACAATTCACTACATATTTATAGGGGTGGGGACTTTCCCTTCACCGCCTACACACTTCCCAAAATAGGTCACATGCTGATAATAACCATGCCTTTACATTAACATGCACACATACAAGTGCACTAATAATAGACATCCTATAGTTAACTGGAAGAAGTAATCCTATTATTATCTTGAACTCATGCATGGTGCTTATCAGATGATCGTTCCCAAAATAGCATTTGTGTGTCACAAGTCTCCATCCCAATGTGTGCTCCACACATTATCTCCAAAAAATATCCTCAGTATATCCATGAAAATGGCTAAGCCCCGAATCAAACAATTTTTTTGGATGCATTTCCTTTCCTATCTTTCGATGCCTTCAAATGCACCTTATACCCACACATGAATCTTATGTGTGTCTTCTCCTCAAAGACAATAGTATGTCTACTCAACATTACCCCACACTAAAGTACATTGTCATCTCGACAATGGGGATTCTTTTTGATGTTCCTAAATAATAAAGAATAAGAATGGAAAGAATGTAAAGAATCATTACACAAAAGAATGGGTCTTTACTCTCAGCACTCCTCTTCTTCAATCGAGAGGATCAATTCTATATATTTTGTTTTTATCTCAACCTCTTGTTGAGGTTAGCACACCGTTGTACATGCATAATATATTAGATCTAAGCATAAATGCAAATAAAAGTGGATATTCTACCAAGAATTATACAAAACAAAGACATAAATCAACACCCATTTAACGTAATTCACCGAGTGTGGGCTACATCCACCAAGAAACAAGCCAATCTATTATCCAAAGCTTTGACAAGATATAAAATGAAGATTTACAATCTTCTACACTTCTCACATGTTCAAGATACTATCTTCCTTCAAGATTTTTGCCTTCTTTACCAAGAATTCTCTCTCACATAATTATCTTGTAATTATGATCACTTCTCTCGTTTAAACCCTAGCTTTATGATTTAAATAGTCATTTAAGACTTTAGAGCACTTAGCCATCCAATTACATTCATTAAATCTATTCTTATGCTAAAAATAGATATAAAACCCGAGAGTTAATAAAAAACTTGTTACACAAGTAACCGATGCCGTCTCTACCAACCTGTCATTGGTTCCAACTTTCCTTGACCGATGTCGGTCACATCATAACCAATGTTGATTACTGTCATTTTCCCAAAAGTTCAATTACATACTAAAACATGAGTAATTTAGCTCCATACTCAACACCTCCAATGTCTTCCATTCATCTAGTGTGGTCCTTATCTTCTCTGGAATGTTTTTACCGATGGCATCCAACTTGTCTTGAGTAATATTTTCCTTCTCATTCTACAAAATGTGAACAAAATTGTCCATAGCAGACATCATTCCCTCAAGAAGATCCATCTTTTGTGCTATGAGATTCCCAATCTCATCTATTCTCTACTTATGTGGGTCTTGGGATGTTGCAAGGGCTTTGCACTTCTGTTTTAAAAGTTCCAATCTTTTCGCATGCCCTAACATCTCATCCTTCATTGTTCTATGATTGTATTATCCTCAACCAAATTTTGGTCATTATTACTACCTCCTGGTGGTGCATAATTATTCGGATCTTGGTCGGCTTTCTTCATCTCATCCTTCAAATTCTATAGCAATGCCTTGTAAGTTGAAACTTTCTTGATAATAGAGACCCTTTCTCTCTCTAATTCTTATTTAGTAACCTTGGGTGTAGGCATTCTCAATGGTCCATACTCTAGTACCAAATCAACCAAGGTATGCACATAATGCATTCACAGAAGGAAACTTTTCATGTACCTATGGTTCTAGATGAGGCCTTGCTTTCAATATGTATTCACCAATCTCATCCACCATGCTAGTGAAGGCATCATTATTTGTTCTTTCTCACTCCTTCTCTTCCTTTAAGTTCTCTATCTCTGTAGTTTTATCCTTGTTGTCTTCCATCAGATCTCTAATGGTGGTGGATTTATCAACATTTCTCTTCCCCACCTTAGCAGATACCTTGACCAAGGCATTGCTGGCCTACTCATCAGACATAAGTGTGGGATTTATGGTCATGTCTGATATGGGGTGCTTTCTTTACTCTCCTTGAGACACAAGACTCCTCACACACATCAAAATTTGGTTCCTCCATGTGAGTCTGTATGGACCAGGATAGTCATTTCCTTATGCATGTAGTGACCATATCTGGGTCCATTAGTTCCCACCCATATAAATCTTTAAGGTCCACTATACTTTGAAACTGGGTGCGCAGATGATTTTATTCATGTCCTTAGCATATCCCATACTTGGCACAACATATTCCTCACTTCTCCTCATCCTTGGCCCCTTAGGAACCTAAGCACCAAGACTTGGAGTTGGCACTTCTCCTAGCTAAGTCATAATGTGCATGTTGGTTTGCTCAAGCTCGCTTTCTTCTTCTTCTTTCACCCCTTCTTGATCTTTCATATCTTCATCTCTAGGTTTTTGTTTACACCGAGTTCCGTGTGTTCTCTCTTGGACTCCTCTCGCCCCCTCATCAAGCTTCATCTTTCTTCTTATTTTCTTCTCGTGTTTTTTTCGAGGGGAGAGTCGAGGTGATCTTCTTATCTGTTGTTATGTTCTTGCACCTTGGGTCATAGTTCTTCTAAATACCCTTTTAAATTGGTTCTCGTTAGGAAATGCATCCACATCTAAGTCCTCTTCTCCTTCTTGCATGTTTGGTGGAGTATCTCGCACGCTCACTCTCCACTCGTCTATGCCTCCAGCCTCTATGATCCAAGCCTCCACTATCTTCTTGCTCTTTTTATTCCTCATCTACATATATGGTTGTGGTAGGATTTGGAGCTAGCACATTCTCCATTGTATGTTTTCCCTTAGGTGGCCCTAAGTAAAAGAAACGACAACCAGATCGTACCAATCCAAGAACACAGAGATGCTAATCAAACACCATGATCAATAAGATGAAAGTAATTCACCTAGAATAACTTTACATAAACCTTTGCAAAAATGAAATAAAATGAAATGGGCCTTGCTTATATACGCAAGGAATAACAATCTAAGAACCAAGTCAAGGTCATAGATCAACCATAAATTAACAAAATAACTAGTCATCAAAGAACTAGTTAAGTCCATAGATTTAGGAGAGAACTAGATATCAAGGATCTAATCAATACCATAGATCAAAGAAATAAATATTCAATACCATAGATAAAGGAAAGAAATATACCTAACAACTAGATAATATCCCCTAATATCTAAATAAATAAAAGGAATATCCACACACATAAGTGGGTGAGGATAAATATAATAAAGGTAAATAAAGTACCTAGGTGAACATGAGCTAAGGTAAATACCTACTCTAACACCCCCTCAAGTGAAGATAGGTGCCAAAATAGAAGTGGCATGTCCATAGTATGAGTCTCGACAACTAGGCCTAATGAGGTACTCATGTACAATAACTAGGAAAAAGGGACACCGCAAGGTACCCAAAACAAGTAACAACAAAGTAAAGAGAGTAAAAACCCACTGCAAGGCATCCCAAAAGCTCAACTCAAAAACTTCGTATAATCCTGAAGAATTTTGGTGTGCACTATGGTATGAATCCACTGCTCGATCACAAAAATCAAAAACAACTGACACTGGACTTCACCAGAATAGCTCCATACAAGGATATTGTCAACGGAGTGATGTCAAAAGTGTAAAAAAAACACCAAACATAATTTGATCAACTACAAGTAAATAGGTGTGCCACGATCTAAGAACAATAACCAAAGTAACAAGGCAAGGACACAAGATCCAGAGTGTCACAATCAAGAAAAGCCAAGGTAATAAGGCAAGGACACAAAACCTAAAGAAGTAGGATCAACACCACACCCTCCCATACTGCTGAATGGGTGGAGTGACACCAAATATCTATATGAGTTGCCCAAAATCAACTACTCAAACACTAAAAAAATAACACTGGGCTTCACCATAATAACTACCGCATAAGAGAGATTGTCAACATGCCAAAAGTGTCAAAAATATAGATACAAAATCTCTCAACAAACAAGAGAGATACACTACACCTGCTAAAGAAAAATTCTCAAAACAAGAAGCATTACAATGCAGAAGGTATAGAAAGTGGAGCAAGAGGCCAAATGGTGGAGGAGCCATGCCTGTAGAATTCTCTCAACGAATGCCTATGTCGCCACCATGAGTGATTAGATATCCACCCCAAATTAACATGGATGGATGAAGAAGATGCCTGCATATGACTTGGTGAAAAATGCACAATGGGTGCATGTAAAGGAACATCAAATGTGTGTCAGGTTGATCATGTCTGACAACTGAAATCTCAAGTTTCTCAAGCCTTGAGTGAAGGTGAAGAACTCATGTGTTGCTCATGATCCTCAGAAATAGGTGAGTGAACAAAAATAGGAGCTATGTCAATGTGTGATCCCAATGAAGTATCTTCTCAAAAACTAATGTCATGGTGAGAATTCCACTTAACATGTGGAATAGGGGAAACAATACCCTGTGAATGTTTGCCAATACCTCCACCAGTGAAACCCATAGAATGGAGCATGCGAGAACTAAATGCAGTGGTATGCTTCTCAAAAGAGCCATGCATATGAGCAAAAGTAGGATACACAACATGTGTTACTGCAATAGGCATAGATGTGGAAGAGCATGCAATAACAAACCTCATAGGCTTAGGAGCATCAAGAGGTAATGTGCTCAAAGACCGGTAGATCAATGTCTCTGTGGGTACAAGAGTAATAGTTATAAGTGGACTTATCGTGAACAGTGATGTAGAGAAGACAATTTTGCTTCTTGAGTGATCTATTTTCTTCGACAAATCTTACAATATCCTCTTGAATTCCACACACTTCAGAGAAAATCATATCATTCTCATAATCCATGATAGATATAAGAATGCAACTCCAACATTTTAGGACATTGGGCTTAGTTGAAATTGCGTCCACAATTGATTACAACACTCCTCCATATTTGGAACTTTATAATGAGTGTGTGTTATAATATGGCACTTTATAATTATAGTGCAATTCTCAAAATAAATATTTCCAATGGAAAGAACATGAAAAAATAAGCACTTTTACGTAAAATGGCACCGTCAAAAAAAAAGGAAAGAATCCAAATGCTTCTCCCATACAATCTAAAAATGTTGTATGGTGGCAAAAACCCACAATAGATCTTGATAAACTCAACAAAACCCAAAACTTATGTCCTTTGTTCCTTTCTTACTTGCACGGATCCCGAGGTGAACCAAGATGTTTCTGCAACAAAAAAAAACCAAAAAAATAACCTCCTATAGAAATGGTCAATTTTACAGTCAATCTTAGGGTTTTTCCACCTTTGGATCCAATGGAATCCTCTATTTTTACATAAAACCACATGCAACAAAAAAATATGACCAAATCCCAAATATATGAATATACAAACAATTTATTTGTAAAATAAAACTTACAGATGGATGTCAATAGCAATCTCCTACTCTGATACCATAAAAGGAACAATAACCAGATCATACCAAGCCAAGAAAATAGATGCTAATCAAACACCATGATTAATAATATGAAAGTAATTTTCCACAATAACTTTACATAAACCTTTGCAAACAAATGAGCAAGCAATATCATATATTATTATGGAACTCAATGAAATATAATGAGAATGGGTCTTGCTTATATAGGCAAGGAATAATAATCTAAGAACTAGTCAAGGTCATAGATCAAACCATAAATCAAGGAAAGAACTAGTCATCAAAGAACTAGTTAAGTCCATAGATTTAGGAGAGAACTAGACATCAAGGATCCAATCAATATCATATTTTAAGGAAATAACTATTCAATAATATAGATCAAGGAAAAACTATACCTAATAACTAGATAATATCCCCTAATATATAAATAAATAAAAATAAATATCCACACACATAAGTGGGTAAGGATAAATACAATAAAGGTAAATAAAGTACCTAGGTGAATATGAGCTAAGGTAAATACCTACTCTAACACTGGGACCATGAACTCATTCTCCACATACTTATTATTCTCCAGCCTAGGCTTGAGCTAAAGATATATGAGTGTGGCTCCACTATCCCCAATAGCCAAGCTTACTGGTTTTATGTTGATGACATCTAAAATGAGCCTCTCAATGTAGGTAGACCAACCTGGATATATATATGTTTTCTTGAGAGTGTGGTAGTCACAATCTACCTTTTTGCATTTAAGTTCAGATGGCATGCATTAGAAAATATTTGAATTGAAGCCTGGAAGTAGTGCACTATGAAGGCATAGGGAAGTTTGCACCATGGACTCCATGTTCCATCCTTCATGGAAAACCGCATGATGCAGAAGTGTTGATACACCGTGAACTGTACTACCTTGCCTACTATCGAAGGTAGTTCCTTCAGAATGCACCACTCAAATGCCACATGAAGTTAGTCATACCATAGTTCTTACCTTTGCTTGAATGGGCTACTCATTGATCCTTCACAAAATATTTCTCGAACCTCTATGAAAGGGACTTCTTCTCAGTAGGGTAATCCCAAATTTTGTTCTTTTTCCTTTCGGGCACTTCAATTTCTACAAATATAAGAGATAGTAGGGTAGTGCCAAAACTTATAGCCTTATAGCCTTAGGGAACGCTTCCTCAACAATGGTTTTGCAATATATCCTGCTAAATTGTACACTTGTACGAGACATTTTCTTTGCAATATGAAGCCACATGGTGTTTACTCGTGACCATCTCTCTTGATCATTCATCTTGGTGAATAGATGCATGTATTCCGCACTACAGGAAACTTATTCAATTTATCTATGTCCATTCTGTGACCGAACCTTGGTATACCCCAACTCCTTTCTTGTGGCTATAACCACTCATTTATCGAGTTAGATAACTAATAATGTCTACCCCCGTACCTTTCAATCCTGTCAATGTGGAAATCGGTGGTTGTTATGATCATAACCCTCCATCCTAAGTGAAATATAAAAAGTCCTCATGGACTCTAGTCATAATGCATTGGTATAAAGGTTCATATTTTACAAAATGTGGGATCTCAAAGAGTTGATAAGATCCTACCTTCTTCAACAAATTCTCTCCAACATCATAATATAATGGCATATCATCCACCGTGTGCTTTTTGGTCTTTTTGTTTAACAACGCATCCAATTCTCCTCTCTGTTGTTACTAGTGCGGTGATTGTAATCACTTACTTTGCATCGAAAACATGGGAATCCCAATCCCATCTAACTATCACTCCTACGTGTATTTAATTTATGAAAATTTCTCTCATGTGCAACTTCGACCTCAATCTCCATCTTTTTCTTTCCCTTTGTGCCTGTTTGTGTGCTTTCTTGATGCCATCATAAAAATACCACCTTTCATCTTCTCGTGTCTAGAAAACTCAAACCCTAGCTGGAAATCATGTGCCATAGCTCGAAACCATGTTCCATAACTCCTTCTCAATGCTTCTTCTTCACTCAAACCCTTCACCAATGGGGATGTGAGCCTTTTGTGTGCACAAATATACTCTTCACGTCTGGTTTCTCAACTCTCTACACCTCAATACAACTCACTTGGCTTGGTTGCACTTAGATTTTTCGAATACTTTTGATTGCAAAGGTAAAAATTAACATGCATCACGTCATTGTATATATTTTCAAAAATTTAGTGCATTTATTACTCCTTCACCTACCAACAATCCTCTCATTAATTGACCATTTTCCTAATATCTGGGTAGTACACCTTCGTGCGCCAACTATAACCTTCTAACGTGCCTTCTACCATCTAGCTACACAATTCTCTTCCTTGCGTGAAGTATCTCATTAATGCACCTCTTTGGTAGTTTCCATGACCACCGCCGCTTACCTCGCGTTATACTATGCATTCATTCATTTCCATCTATGGTATTATTTAGAAGTAATCACCTTTCAAACAACTCCTTTCCATACTTAAATAACACCTGCAATAGTTTGTTCTCATGTCTACCCAGGAAAAGGAATGATAAGAAAATCATACCAAGCCAAGAACTTAGATGCTAATAAAACACCTCGATCAATAAGATGAAAGCAATTTTCTAGAATAACTTTACATAACACCTTTGCAAACAAATGAGCAACAATATCATATATTATTATGGAACTCAATGAAATATTGTGAGAATGGGACTTTCTTATATAGGAAAGGAATAAAAATCTAAGAACCATTTAAGGTTTTATATCAAGCCATAAATCAAGGAAAGAACTAGTCATCAAAGGAATAGTCAAGTCCATAGATTTAGGAGAGAACTAGACATCAAGGATCTAGTCAATACCATTGATCAAGGAAAGAACTATACCTAACAACTAGATAATATCCCCTAATATCTAAAGAAATAAAAATAAATATCCACACACATAAGTGGGTGAGGATAAATATAATAAAGGTAAATAAATTACCTAGGTGAACATGAGCTAAGGTAAATACCAACTCTAACACCCTCGCTCAAGTGAAGCTAGGGGATTTTTGGCAAGAAACTTTTTTAGATGGAAAAACTTGTGGATTTCTTGCCAACACTCTGGGAATCTAATTCCCTCTACTTAACTAGTGCAACTATTATATATACATACGTAATTATAAGTGGATTTCTGTGGTGGCCTTTCGACTAAGGATCTAATAAGGGAACTCCACTGACCCTGCGGAAAAGATAGTAATTTCTTACTATGGAGGAATTTGTCTATAAAGTGGGAAAGGGGAGTGAGAAATGAGATAGGGGAACTAATCTTATAGGTAGGAAATCAGATTCCTACACACACTAGTCAGAAACTTCAACACATGCATTTATGAGAAGAAAAACTCTACGCATAACAATAAGACCAAATGAAATTTATGATCACAAAGTATCAAGAAATCCCTTAGTCAAATAAAGCTAAAAACTCCTTCTTATATTGATTGTTTAAACCAAGTTGTACATAGTGTGGTAATAGAGGAAAAATAGAGAGTGGAGGAAAGTAGAAGAAAATGGCTATCTCCTTTGCTTTCTCTAAGTACAATGCACTCTTGAGTTTAGAAGATCAATCGCCAACCCTTTGAAAAGAGAATGGATTTACGATTTATAGAAATAGAATTTTGCTTTCACCTCCCTCACATGACTCTTCATTTCCATATTCCACTCGTGACCTTTCATTTTCCATGAATTAAGTATTTCTCTTATAATTTTTAAAGAATACTTGTTACAAATTAAAATAGGTCACTTAAGTGAATAGGACGAAATAAAATGATGATGCATAATGAAGAATTAGAAAGGAGAGAGAAAAGAGAGGGAGGAAACGAGAGAGAAGAGGAGAAGATGTTTCCCTTGATAAATTTTGATGATCCTCGAATGATGATGGAAAGCTTTGTTGTGCCAAACTTGCCCTTTGAGAACAACTGCTATTTTTAGTAAGTACACCTCGGGCAACTTACTATTTTTAGTAAGTGTCATAGTTAGCTTTTCCCAACCTCCACCGGCTATGGTAGCTTGAATTATTTCTTCTTACTTTGTTCGTCTCACCTTTCGGAACAACCGGCTATTTATAGCGGGGCTTGTGGAACCACTTACTATTTTTAGTAAGTGTCAATTACGAGCCGAGATGACCTTTTCGATGACTTTACCTATGATACTCCCTCCGTGTTCACTTCCTTTTTCATATCCTCTTCAAATGGTGGATTACCTAAAGTAATATACCCTTACATATGAAGGCATGCTATTTTTAGTAAGTGTGTCCGTGGATGTCAAGATGCGACAAAACAAGTCTTGAAACTTTGGGTTTTATTTAGGGTTCCACGCTCCGTGTTTGAGTAACTCCTTCATCTAAACAAGTGGGAAAATGATATTTTCATGGTGTGAGTAGAATACTGAAAAAAACATAGCCCTCCATATCCCTAAAAATAGGGGCTTCATGGCACAAAAACTAGTTCACGCGAAACTAGATTTTTCAACAATTATTCCCTCCAATTTTCACGCGATGTCGTGCACTATAACCCTAAGAAAAGAAGATGTAGCTTGCTGCCTTTTTCACAATGTTTCTTCATGTGACAGGCAGAACTCTAATGAAAAATTATTCCTCCATATCCCTAAAAATAAGGACTTCATGGTGTGAAAACTAGTTCACGTGAAACTAGATTTTTCAATGATCATCCCCTCCAATTTTTGCGCGATTTCGCCCATTAGAACCTTGAGAATTAAAGAGGTATCTCGCTGCCTTTTTGCAGATGTTCTTCATGTGACAGGGCATAAATATAATAAAAATTATTCCTCCATATCCCTAAAAATAGTGACTTCGTGGCATGAAAACTAGTTCACGCAAAACTATATTTTTCAACAATCATTACCTCTAATTTTCATACGATTTCACCCACTAGAACCCTGAGAAGTGGAGAGGTAGCTTGCTGATTTTTTCCACTACTGTGTCATGGCAGCCATTAATGGAGCTTGAAATTTTCAGGTCTAGTTTTTTTCTCCATTTGTGATGAAATAAATTCCATTACGATAGGTTTTTGCTTCTGGTGCTTCACGTAAAATTTTACTTCAATCAACAACTAATTTGATAGGAAATTGAACTTTGTCCTTCGTGGAGCCGGAAGTGAAATTTATTCTATGTGAGCATTCCTTGCTGCAAATTTGAGGTTTGAATATTATTTTTTAATGGCCTTCAAGAGAGAAGAACTCAACAACATATGGTTTGTCAATCCATGCACCGGTTTGGAATATTTCTTCAAATTTTGATTTCATGACAATGGGGATTTCCACTATTATTATTCTTTGTTCTTCATTTCTTCTTCTTATCTCAATGAAATATTCTTCTGAGACTTATGTATTACCATGGGGTAGATTATTTCATTGTTTTGATAGGTTTGGTTTAAGGTTCAACAATGGTGGAGTGGTGGACCGATGTTCTCTGCAACTTTCTTCTGGTAATGGAGATGCAGTTAGAAGCACCAAACAGTTAGAATTTTTTCAAATTTTGGAGTTGGAGTTGGAAAAAATTTGTCCTTGACCTTAGAGACATGAGGAACATAAAATTCCATGGCATTCCTGGAGTAGACGTGATGGGGTGATCACGACGATATGGAATGGAGGTGAAAAAAGTGGCTTTAAAGCACTGGGGATCTGAAATCTGATCACGTGGATGACGAAAGGACTCCACATAGGGGCTGGATGCATTTTTCCGTATCTACTATCCTTGATCTTGAGTATGTGAGGGAAATCAAATTTTATGGTGAGTAAGAGTACAACATGTGTCCTCGATCCGATGATAGGGAATTTGAGCTCCAAAAATGCACTTGGGGGCTAAACTGTCAAATCTGAAGGTCACATGAGGGTCCCAGAGGTCACATGGGGGTTTGGAGAAGTTTTCCAAAGTTTATGAACCTAACCTTAGGTGTGTCGAGGACATAAAATCCCACCAGGCTCCTGGTGCTGACATGTGTCCTCCCAAAAATTGACTAACTCTCGAATTATCTCTAAGAGGGTAACTTGGAATGATGATAACTTGAGCTCCTAATGGAATTTCTTGGTGAAATTTTATATGATCCTAACTAGAAATGGAATTTTTAATCCAATGGTGTGGGTCTCATGTATTTATTCTTTTATATTATCCCTTAAAAATGAATTTTTTATTTGGTACTCTACCTATGCCTGAGAAAACCTACTTACAAACCCTATGCGCCAAGGTGTTGTGAAAATATTATTTCACCATCATGTAGGTATTGTAATTATATTTCCGTAGATGTTTTTTTTCTCATAACTCCATCTGGAGCTCCCTAAATCACCTTCGAAAGCTCAGCGGTTGTTTTGGCATGTGCTTTGACTAGGCTTGTGAATCCCCAACCTTGATGAAACTACCCCAACTACTCCAAATATTCCCTAAACCTTCCAAAATCACCTTCATAATTATCCTAGGCTTTTTAATTACTTTCACGTCCATCTTTATATTTTGATCCGCACCATGGGGTTGCTCCAGTCCTAGGAAGGCTAGTGATAGCCCTTCCCGTGACTACCCAAAATTTACATTTACAATGAAATCCTAAAATCACCTAGGGAATGATTTGAATTTCCTAAATCACCTAGAGGGATGAGATAATGTTGTTTGGGGGATCACTAAATTGAATTGGTGTGCCTGGGAATGATAGAACATGAAAATGTTGGCACATGGGTATAGTAATCATGTTTGAAATGATCAATTTCCCTGTTGCACATTTACATGACAACATGGCCAAAATAAGTAGCATGTCCACGGTATGAGTCCCGAAAACTAGGCTTGATTAGTTACTCATGTAAAATAATTATAAAAAAGGACAATGCAAGGTACCCAAAACCAGTAAAAACAAAGTAAAGAGAGTAAGAAACCACTACAAGGCATCTCAAGAATCTTGGCTCAAAAACTCGTCTGATGTTGAAGAAGTTTGGTGTGCACTATGTAGTCCGAATGGGTAGAGTGACATCACATATTTGTATGAGTTTCCCAAAATCAACTACTTGAACACTTGAAAAAATATTAGGTTTTACCAAAATAGTTCCCCCATAAGAGAGACTTTCAACATGCCAAAAATGTCAAAAATGCAGATATAAAATCTCTTAACCAACAAGAGAGATACACTACACACAGTAAATAAAAATTCTATAAAAAAGCATTACAATGTAGAAGGTATAAAAAGTGGAGAAAGAGGTTGAATGGTAGAGGAGCCATGCTGTAGAGTCATCTCAAAAAATGGTTGTCTCTACCATGAGTGATCAGATATCCACCCCAAATCAACACGGATGAATGAAGAATATTCATGCATATGACTTGGTGCAAAATTCACAATGGGTTCATGCAAAGGAACATTAGAATGTGTTTCGGGTTGATCATGTCTGACACCTGAAAACCCCAACTACTCCAAATATTCCCTAAACCTTCCAAAATTACCTTCATAATTATCCTAGGCTTTTTAATTACTTTCACGTCCATTTTTATATTCGATCCGCACCATGGGGTTGCTCCAGGTCTTAGGAAGGCTAGTGATAGCCCTTCCGTGACTACCCAAAATTTACACTTATAATGAAATCCTAAAATCACCTAGGGGACTAATTTGAATTTCCTAAATCACCTAGAGGGATGAGATAATGTTGTTTGGGGATCACTAAATTGAATTGGTGTGCTGGGAATGATAGAACATGAAAATGTTGGCACATGGGTATAGTAATCATGTTTGGAAATTGTCAATTTCCTGTTGCACATTTACATGACAACATGGCCAAAATAGAAGTAGCATGTCCAAGGTATGAGTCCGAAAACTAGGCGATTAGTTACTCATGTAAAATAATTATAAAAAGGGACAATGCAAGGTACCCAAAACCAGTAAAAACAAAGTAAAGAGAGTAAGAAACCACTACAAGGCATCTCAAGAATCTTGGCTCAAAAACTCGTACAATGTTGAAGAAGTTTGGTGTGCACTATGGTCCTGAATGGGTAGAGTGACATCACATATTTGTATGAGTTTCCCAAAATCAACTACTTGAACACTTTGAAAAAAATATTAGGTTTTACCAAAATAGTTCCCCCATAAGAGAGACTTCAACATGCCAAAAATGTCAAAAATGCAGATATAAAATCTCTTAACCAACAAGAGAGATACACTACACTGGTAAATAAAAATTCTATAAAAAAGCATTACAATGTAGAAGGTATAAAAAGTGGAGAAAGAGGTTGAATGGTAGAGGAGCCATGCTCGTAGAGTCATCTCAAAAAATGGTTGTCTCTACCATGAGTGATCAGATATCCACCCCAAATCAACACGGATGAATGAAGAATATTCATGCATATGACTTGGTGCAAAATTCACAATGGGTTCATGCAAAGGAACATTAGAATGTGTTTCGGAGTTGATCATGTCGGCTGAATTTGAAATATCAAGTTTCTCAAGCTTGAGTGAAGATGTAGAACCCATGTGGAGCTCATGATCCTCGATAAGAGTCGAGTGAACAAAATTAGGATCTCTGATAATGTGTGATCCCAATGAAGTAACTACTCGAAAACCAAAGTCGTGGTGAGAATTCCACTTAACATGTGGAATAGGAGAAACAAAACCCTGTGAATGTCTGTCACAATACCTTCAGGTGAAATCCATAAAATGGATCATGTGAGGACTGAATGCGGTGGTATGCTTATCTAAATAGCCATGCATATGATCAGAATTAGGATATACATCACGTGTTACTGCATTGGCACATATGTAGAAGAGTGGCGATAATAAGCCTCATAGGCTTAGGAGCTCGAAGCAAGAATAAGCTCGAGAAAAGTGACAGATCAAGGTCATTGGGTTCTAGATAAATAGCTTCAAGTGGACTAGGAGCATGGATATGATAGTCCACAATGTGATGACAATGTTGCAAGCTAGCAATTTGTTTGTGGTAGTGAGTGTATTAGTGTATCATTATCATGAATGTGTACTTGTAGAAGAGAATTTAACTTATCGAGTGATCTATTTTCTTCCAAAGATTTTACAATATCCACTTGAAGTCCACACACTTAAGAGAAAATCATATCATTATTAGAATCCATGATAGATACAAGAATGAAAAACCCAAAAGTGCAACACACTGAAATTGCGTCCACAAGTGATTACATCACCCCCACAAATTTGACACTTTATAATTAAGTGTGTGTTAAAATATGACACTTTATAATTATAGTTTGATTATCAAAATAAATATTTCTAAGGGATAGAGCACAAAAAAATAACTTTTGCAAAAAATGGCACTCAAATCTAAGTTCGAACAAAAATACAAGTTTATGCTTTGTTAATTATTTTAGTTGCTAATAAAACAAAATAAAAGGCTCTTGCCTTTGCCACACAAATAAAATGACGGGGCTAGAGTTAAGTACCTAATAGTAGGAATCACAAGCTTTAATCCCTCATATGACTATACCTTTGCTCACGCAAATTAGTAGTTTATGGATTCTCTTGAAATAGAAAAATGTGCACAACATCCTATGGACCCTGCCAAAAAAAGGAAAGAAACAACTTTCCTAAAACCACATGTTTCACACCAATTGAGAATGCTGCAACACAACATTAAAAACCCAATACATATCTCAAAAAATTACAAAAACCTAGAAATCAATTTTACGGGTTTTTCTCTACGATTGAATAAATTCCAAAACGAACAGATCTGTGTCCCTACAACAAAAGTTTGAAAAAATGACAGCCTCCGAGAAATGGTCAAGTTTATAGTCGATCTTAGGGTTTTCCAAAATCGAATCCAATGGAAGCCTCTTTTTTACATAAAACTACATACAGAAACAAAATATTAACAAATCCCGAATATATGAATATACAACAAACCTTATTTACAAAACAAAACTTACTTGACGGATGCAATAGCAATCTCCGCTCTCGATACCATAAAAGGAATGATAACCAGATTATACCAAGCCAAGAACTCAGATGCTAATTAAAAAACATGATCAATAAGATGAAAGAAATTCTCCATAATAACTTTACATAAAACTTTTACAAACAAATGAGCAGCAATATCATATATTAGTATGGAACTCAATGAAATACAATGAGAACAGGACTTATTTATATAGGAAAGGAATAAAAATCTAATAACCAGTCAAGATCGTAAGTCAAGCCATAAATCAAGGAGAGAACTAGACATCAAGGATCTATACAATGCCATAAATCAAGGAAAGAACTAGTCAATACAATAGATCAAAGAAAAAACTATACCTAACAACTAGATAATATCCCCTAATATATAAATAAATAAAAATAAATATCCACACACATAAGTGGGTTAGGATAAATATAATAAAGGTAAATAAAGTACCTAGGTGAACATGAGCTAAATTAAATACCTACTCTAATATATTGTTCATTCATTCATTTCCATCTATGGTCTTCTTTAGAAGCAATCCCCTTTCAAACAACCCCTTTCCATACTTAAATAGCAAGACTGTAACATTTTGCTCTCATGTGTCTTGAGTTGTGAATAAAAATAAAAACTACCCCATGCCAATGGTTTATGCATTCCTTTATGCATTAAAAATAATTTAGATTGTAATTATCTACTAGCACACAAACATGCTTATTACACAAAACACCAAACTAAATCGACAAAGTACAGAGACAAAAGGAAATACATTAAATGAAATACAAAAGGGAAACCTATACTAAATGACAATATTGCCTTATTAAAAACACCAAGAAGACTTATTTATAGTAGGGTTTTAGCCTACTCTCATCAAAGTAAACAGGTAAACGTATTCCATCTAGCACCTCTAACTGGAAAGAACCTGATTCAAGTATATGAGTGATAACATATGGTCCCAACCAATGCACCTTAAGATTTCCTGGATGGCATAGAAACTTAGAATCATAAAGTAGTACCATATGTCCAACCTCTAGCTTCTTGTCCTGATATGTTCTGTCATGTTATGCCCTCTTCTTGACCTTTTCCCCGCTTCGAATCTAATATGTTATGGTGTGCCTCTCATCCAATTGTATTAACCTATCAATTATTTCCTCTAATGATTTCCCATCAACTAGACCGCCAAAGTGAATGCAATACACAATGATGGTAACATAAATTCCATTAAAATAAGCTACTTACTCGCGCCAAACACCAAGTGAAAGGGTGTGGCCTTATTCAAACTCTTGTAGGTTGTTTTACACACCCAAAGCATAGTAGAAACTTTATCATCCCAATATTTCCTTCCAACATCGTAAATATTTTTCAAGGTTTGGCTTAATATCTTGTTAAAGGCCTCAAAGCAATACCATTTTCCGAGGATGATAAGGTGTAGTCTTTTGGTGCGCAACCATAAATTCATCGAACAATATCCTGTCTCATTCAAGAAGTGTGTGCCCCTATCATTTTTCAATCTCAATGGACATCAAGATTGCTGTAAGAATATTTTCCCATAAGAACCTAGTTTTTGTACCTATTGTACAATCTTTTGTAGGTGTTGCTTATGCCCACCTTGTAAGATAATTTGTGCAAGTGATGATATAGCGTGATCTAATTCTATGCACAGATGGGGAGATAGGTCCCACAAAGTCTATAGCCCATTTCTCAAAGGGATCTACACTATAAATAGGCCTCAAAGGCATTTCATCTCTTTGCCCAAGTTTTCCAAGGTGCTGACAATGATCACACACCTTACAATACTCTTTACAACCTTTATACAGGGTCTCCCACCATAATCCAACGAGTAGAATCTTGCACAAGTGGCGTCACCTGCATAGTGTCCACCTGTAATACCACCATGAGCCTCTTCCATGATATTTGTGTGCTCATGTTCTAGTACACACCGGTGCAATACTTCATCTCATCCTAGTTTGTATAAGTCACCACTGATTAACATGAATTGTTTCATGTGAATTGCAAGTTGTTTTCTTCTCTAAGTCCTTCATTCCTTGGTGCGCCATACCTATGCATAAAAAGATAGAAATATCATCTAATTTTGAGGTCACACATCAGTAACCTATACAACTACGCATCGACAATGTATCTTCAATTGTTTTCATCTCTTCGCTCGATTGAATCCTTGATATGTGGTTTGGCCAAAATTACTTTTACCTAGTTTTACCACAATTTGTGAAATCAAATTCTTGGAATAAGAGTACCCATCGACATATGCACCCATATAGAATGGGATTATTTACCAAGTATTTTAATGACATGTAATCGTATAAAATACAAAGGGTGATGCTATAAAATACTCTCTCGAATTTATGTAGTGTGTAGATCATTGCAAGGCCTCACGCTCTATAGTTTTGTAATTTTGTTCTATAAGAGTCAACTTCCTATTAGGAAAACATATAGGATGATCTATAATACCTTCTCTGGCTGAGCTAACATTGTGCCAATAGATGTGCTAGAGGATTCTATATGTACGTGAAATGGTTGGCTTCGTGAGGGAAAATGTAGAATAGGCGTTGTACTAAGTTGCTCCTTCAATGCCTCAAATGTGCACTTGCTATGGTTCTCCCAATAGAATGTCCCTTTTCCTTTTAATAACTCTTCTAGGGGTGCAGAAATATTTACATACCCTTTGATAAATTTTCTATAATACCATGTGTGGCCCAAGAATCCACACACTTCACTCTGATTGGTAGGCTCCTCCAATCCTACAATAGCTACAACTTTAGCTAGATCGACTAACAAACCTTCTCATGTAGATGATATGCCCTAAATGATTTCCTAAAGGTGTAGAAAATACACACTTCTTGATGTTTAAGGATATGCTTAACTATCTGCATCTCTCAAAAATCAAGCACAAATTGTCACAATGATCCTTAACAAGCCCATATACAGTCTAATCAACCAAGTAAACCTGCAAGAATTTGTGAATAAAATCTTGCAATGCTTGAACAACTATGCGTGAAAATACAACGTGCGCATTTTTAAAACCAAAGGGCATCACCATATATGCAAAACTTCCCATTTAGTGGTGAATTTTTTTCTCTTTATCTTCTGTGCTATTTTAACCTATCGATACCTAAAGAATCCATTTGTAAAAGAGTTAACTTCGTGCCCTGCAATGCCTTCTAATATTTCCTCTGTGAAAGGCGTAGGAAAATGAACAATCACAAATGTAGCATTCAAATCCATATAGCCCACAAAATCATAATCCGACCATCTTTCTTTATACTGATTACCATGGTACTAACCTCTCTTATTTTTCTAGGGCTTGATGATACCGTATTTAAAGCATTTTGTCAATTTCTTCTTTAACTTTTATGTGGTTCGGGTTCATCTATAAGGTCTCTTCGATTGGCGTGCTCCTTCCTTTAGCTTAATATTCATCTATCCTAATGAATCATGCACTCATTTTAATTCATGGTAGCCCCTAGGAGTAAATCTTGAAAAACTCATAGTAACTCAATTGTCTTTGTCACTTGAGAATCGGACCAAGTAATCCCTTATTATTTCCTCCTTTGGTTCATCATCCGTGCGATGTTCACTTTCTTGGAATTCATAGGTTCATGATAGGTGCACAAATTATTATCCACATTTTATAACACTTCACCACGTACCTTGAATGGGCTATATCCAAATTTTCTACTTCTTTGGCATCCACTATGTAGACCATCTTTCATTTCTCCTTCTTAAGGCAATCATGTGTAAATATTTCAGCATGTGTTTCATTACCTATATAAAAATGTGCTCCTTGTTCTTCCTTGTCAAATAAATCTTGCAAATGAGTTCTTCAACCTCGGAACTGCCTCTCTTAGTCAAACAATCCATAACCCATAATGCATTTCTTAGTAGAGGTTTAGTAGAGAAGTACTCAAAAGTCTGGGTCATGCCGTAATTAAGTCTTTCCAATTTCTAGTCTGCTATAGTTCTACATAAACATACCAAGTGTGCGCGTAATCTTGCAAAGTGGAATAAAGTTTGTGTACCCAAAGTGAAGGTGGTAAATCTTCCTACCCTCTGTCATCCAGGGGCTCTCACCTTTGTTGAACGTGGTGTTGAACAAGTTGATTACCATGATATATGCAGATTGTTGTAGGTGCATTACTCCTGAAGAACCGAATTGTTATAGAAATTATGAATTCATTCCATTCCATGAGATAATCCTTGTGAACCATACACTAGCACATTTTCATCCCATGTAGGGTATATACTAACATAATTCTTCTTTCAACTTGATTCGTCTAGCCACTCCTCCATGAAACGTAGGAATAACGTAGGGTCTCCTTCTCTAGTGTACCAAGGTATAAAGTTACCTATCCTCCTAATACAATGAGATTTACTTTTCCATGCAAATGTGCTTCTTACTTCGTGCCCAACCATCTCATATGTGTCATGTGTCCAATTGTCACAAGAAATACTATTGGTATCACTAATAGACTATGCATCTTCCCACTCGATGATTCCTTCCTTAGATGGCTCAAGTACTTTCGGGTCCTAAATGATGTGTACATAAATTTTGTTTAGGTCTTCCTCACTCAAAGGTTCAACATAAGGTGCATATTTCCCATCTGTTAAAGGAATAATAAATATTTCTTCCTTGTTCTCAAAACTTATATACCCCTTGTTGAACCGTAGATCAACATTATTTGCATAACACTAAGGGTGCCTAAGTAGAGTTGGGAATTTGTCTACTTCTATAAGTGCTAAGACCTCAAAGTCCCTAGTGAACTTGATCCTTTGTATAGTAATGGATACATCCTTTAAATATCTTATTGGTGTGGCCTTAGTTCGATTGGCCATAAACAATACATTAGAGGATGGTTTTAATGGAGGTTTTCCCATCTGTACTCATCCATCTAAAGTAAGCACATTAACTTCTCGCACCTGTATCAATCAATATATTTCTCAAGAGTCGCCCATCCACAACAACATTCAGATTTATCTCCTTGTCATAATTCAAACCATGAGGAGGACTATTAGCATGTAGGATTTTCCATCTAGTCTCAATACTTGCACTTGCAGAGTGTTTCCTTTAGCCAATTCCCTAGTAATGAAATGATGTTCTCTTGGCGCAACACCTTGCATACCTCTTTCAAGTCATCAATATCCAATTGGACTATCTCTCGATGCCTTATTTTGTTCCAACTTCCGTGACTGCTTCCTTTAAACATGGTATTTCACCCTAAAGATTTCGAGTACCTCCATGGTCTCTGATAAACCTCCTTCGATGTGTAGGATCTGGGTACCTTATATGTAAAACTTCCACCTTAGTGATGGTAGGCCTTCGTTGTAACGCTTCCATGATGCATGTAGCTTCAACGCGTGTCGTAATCTTCAAAGGTAATACTTTATGTTCCAATGCCGCTTTGGCATCCACCGATTCTCCATAGCGCGTTGTATTCTAACCATCCATGCACCCTTGTTCTCATATTTATGTTATTTGCTAAGATTCTCTTATAAATCTGGGCATTCCTCATAGTTTTGATTCTTCTCACAAAAGGAACAAGTAATATTATGAGGACATTCACATCCGTAGTGGTCGGGGAGATCCACATGTTAAACATGTTCCATGAGGGAACTTGTCTCGTCCACCACCACGGCCTCAAGTTTAGGGTTTAGGGTTTTAGGTTTTAGGTTTGGGTTTGATTTTGGGGTTGGGTTTTTTGGGTTTTGGTTTTTTGGTTTTAAATTTTGGGTTTTGGGTTTTTGTTTAGGGATTGAGGGTTTTGGGTTTAAGGGTTTGGGGTTACGGTTTGGGTTAGGGTTTTCCGGTTAGGGTTTATAGTTTTGGGTTTGGGTTTGGGATTTAGGGTTTTTATTTTAGTTTTAGGTTTTGGTTTTGTTGGGGTTTAGGGTTTGAGGTTTGGTGTTTTGTGTTACTGAGTTTGAGCGTTTGAAGTTTCGAGTTTCATGATTCGGGTTTAGGGTTTAGGGTTCAAAATTTTGGGTTGGGTTTGAGGTTCAAAGTTTTGGGTTTGATGTTTGGGGTTTGGGGTTTGGGGTTTGGCGTTTAGGTTTTAGATTTTGAGTTTGTGGTTTGGGGTTTGGGGTTTCAAGTTTCGGTTTGGGGTTGGGGTTTCGGGTTAAAGGTTTGGGGTTTTAGGTTTGGGGTTTTGGGGTTGACTTTGGGGTTTTGGGTTTGATTTTGGGTTAGGGGTTTGGGGTTTCAGGTTTGGGGTTCATATTTTTGGGTTTTGGGTCAGGGTTTCAGGTTGAGTTCGGAGTTCATTTTGGGTTTAGGGTTTGGGGTTTAGGGTCCGGGGTTTTGATTTTGGGGTTCGGGGTTCGGGGTTTCAGTTTCGAGGTTACGTGTTCCAGGTTCAAGGTTAAGGTAAGGGGTTAGGGGTTAGGGTTTAGGATTTAGGGGTTATGGTTTAGGGTTTACAGGTTATGGGTTACGGGTTATGGGTTACGGGGTTAGGATTTAGGGTTTTGGGTTTTGGCTTTTGGTTTTAGGTTTTGCTCTTTGGGCTTACGGCTTACGGCTTAGGGATTATAGCTTATGGCTCGGGGCTCGGGGTTTGGGGTTCGGGGTTCGGGGTTCGTGGTTCGGGGTTTAGGGTTAGTGGATCATGGCTCAAGGATCAAGGCTCAAGGTTTAGAATTTGGGGTTTAGGGTTTAGCGTTTAGGGTTAGGGGCTTAGGGATCAAGGCTCGGGGCTCGGGGCTTAGGGTTTAGGGTTTAGGATTTAGGATTTAGGGTTTATGGGGTTTTATGGTTAGTAGTTATGTTTAGAGTTTGGGGTTTGGTATTTTAGGGTTTAGGGTTTTGGGTTTAAAGTTTTAGGTTTTGGGTTTTGGGTTTTTTGGGTTTTGGGGTTGGGGTTCATGGTTTAGGGTTTCTAGGTTCTCGGGTTTTAGGTTTCTAGAAACTGGGTTTTAGGGTTCGGGGTTTCATGGTTCGGGTTTGGGGTTTGGGGTTCGTGGGTGGGGTTGGGGTTAAGAATTGTGGTTTGGGGTTTGGGTTTTGGGTTTGGGGTTTGGGGTTTAGGGGTTAGGGGTTTCGGGTTTCATATTTTAGGTTTCGGGGTTCATGTTTTAGGTTTTAGGTTTAGGGTTTAGGGTTTTAGGTTTTAGGGTTTTGGGTTTTGGGATTAGGGTTTAGGTTTTTGGGTGTCAATTTTTGAGTTTCGGTGTCGGTCCGGGGTCTAGGGTTTGGGCTTAGGTATTAGGGGTTTAGGGTTTAGGGTTTTATGTTTAGGGTTTGCGGCTTTACAGTTTGGGGTTGTAGGGTTTGGGGTTTGGGGGTTGAGGTTTTAGGTTTGGGGTTTGGGGTTGGGGTTTTTAGGGTTTAGGGTTTTTTGGGGTTAGGGTTTTGGGGTTTTAGGGTTTAGGGTTTTGGTTTTTTGTTTTAGGTTTGGGGTTTTGGGTTTTGGGTTTTGGTTTTCGTGAGTCGGGTCTCAAGTTTTAGGGTTTTGGGTGGGGTTTAGGGATTATAGGGTTGGGGTTGGGGATTTTAGGTTTTGGGTTTCGGGGTTGGGCATTAGGGGTTAGGGGTTTATGGTTTAGGGTTTCATTAGTGCCTTGTTTAATATCCTTAAGTGTACTTATACTCTTGTACTCAAACTCGGGGGTGTGAAACTCTTTAAGGAATGCATCTTTTAAAGATGTATAGTCTCATGCAAGTCCGATCGTGGTCAAACTTTCTCATAACAAATGACTATGTGCACACCCTTAAAATGTGGTAGCAAATTGGATTTCCCTACATTCGAAGATGTGATTCCTTTTGCATGCCATAGTATTTCACACATATGTACATGTTCAACAACATATTCTATGCCCCTATACTCGAAAGATGAAGAGACATCTCTATGTACATATTTTGGGGTTGGTACTGGACCCCACCCGATCCAGAACCACCAAATACACCAAAAATAGAGCTACTATGCCCCGATCCCGAACTCTGTAGCTTGGGTCAAACTAGAAGATGTACTTCCCTATGTCCTAATAGTAGAACTGAACTATACCAACAGGTTTGTGAAGTGTTACCACTCTAGGAGATAGTCTAAAAATTTGCACACACCGAATTTCTACGCCGATGATACACCCGAAAAGGTACTCCCATATAACAACAAAGCCATTTGTAATGCCATTGTTGTGCCTCTTATAAGACTCACTCTTACTCTCCCGCTACTTGAATTATCTTAATGACTATTTTTGTACTAAATGCTAGAAAACCAAGTGTAAGGGCAAGGTTCCAAGTGGGTTTAGATGTGCTCTCGCGGCCTAGGGTGTCTCTCGATGGCGTGCTTCAGGTGAGGCCGAGGAGGATCCTTGTCATGCTTTCCCGGATGGGTGAGTTCACGATGCTCTCGGCTCCACATCTCCTACGTGAGCTCCAAATCCTTCATGAGACATCTCTCTCCTTAACACCATCCACTCTATAATTTCACGTTACTTATCTACCTCGCTCTCGAGTGCCTCATTATACTTAAGCCGCATTTCCACTCTTTGCCTTTCTGTTGCTAGGTCCGCCATCTTTCACCAACCACGATCTTGCCCCACACGTAGTGGGGTTTAGTTACCCATCAATTTACTCTCCAAATTCAAAGTTACCATCGGGATATTGATCTCTAGTGGAATGCCTTATAGGTAAGTTCCCCTTAGATATCGTAAAAACTAGAATTCAGCTACCTCACGGGCATGAATAAGTGGAAATTGAGTACTCCAAGATATAACTATTAAAAACACCATGGAACCACATATCCACGGCGTGAATCCAAATCAGATAAGAATCATAGAGGCCATGAAATTCTTCCCCGTATCTCAGGAGACAAGTGTGCGATAACTCCAATTCTGCTTAGATGCATAAGCAATCACCACTTGTACAATTCCTTTGGAAAGATAACAAAAATCTCTCATATTAATTGTCATACAAATTATGTTCCACCCACATGCGTGCATTAAACTCGAGATCCAATGCTAAACCACCGTACGTATTCTTCTTCCAGATCGTGTGTCCACTCCTCAACACTTGCTAAGGTCAACCGATATGTCTTCATTGCAAACCATCCTAAAAACAACTGAAAAAGAGGTCCCGGAAATGGAACCAATGATGTAGCCTAGAATTCACTAATACAAGCCCATGCACTTTCGGTACATCACTCACCTAGACCGAGCTCTCACCCAAAGCATTCAAAGGTACCAAACCCTCTTTAGGGTTGTTTTTAGGATGTTAGCATGATGAAGACTTAAAGCATTCATATCTATGACTAATATATCATTCTACAAAGTGCATGTTCATATCTAGATCTAGAGAATAACAGACTTAAAAGATAACCATGATGAAATCAAGCATGCAATACTAAACTATAACCATGATAACACCTTGATTCAGTCCATAATCTCCATTATATTAAATGTAATAATACACAGAATCTTATTTACAATAACAAGTAGTATACGCTCATGTACGTATCAGATTTGTCAACATAATCTCACTATAACATAGTTCTCATACCTCTATCTCTTTTATGCTACACAATTCACTACATATTTATAAGGGTGGGGACTTGCCCTTCACCACTTATCTAATCCCAAAATAGGTTGCATGCTATTATTAGCCACGCATCGTTACAAAAATAGCCACACATGCAAGTGTGCTAACAATAGACTACTTTTAGTTAATCGTCAATAATAAATTTATTCTCATCGTGACTCCATGGAAATCACTTCACACCGATCCTCCAAAAATAGCCAATGCATGTCGCACAATTTTTGACTGGTTTGTGTGCTCCACATGCTATCTCCAAAAATATATCCTCATCGTGAAAATGGCTAAGTCCTGAACCTATCTCTCTTCTTCGCACGTGATCCTTTCTAATACTTCCACACCTTTGAATGCACTCTGCTCTCCTATGTGAACCTTCTATATTTTCTTTGCTAAGTGCCAGAGTATGACTGATCAACATTACCCCACACTAGTTGCATTATCGCCCGACAATGGTTGTCTCCAAAATGAATCAAAGAATATGAATAGAAAAATAGAAATAATTTTGATGAATAAAATAATTCTGCCCAAAGTATCTTCTCGCTTCAACTTGAATAATCAATTCAAGATATTCTTCTTTATCTCCTCCTCTAAAGTCTACCAATCATTGAGTGCGGCCTTTTCATTCTCTATAATATCCCTTCGCAATTGACTCTAACTCATTCCTTGGAATCTCTCCTTTCTCATTCTGCAAGACCAAGATAATGTTGGACATGGAAGTCATTATCCCTTCTAGTAAGTCCATATTTTGAGTGATGAGTTTCCCAAGCTCATCCATCCTTTCCTTGTGTGGTTCTTGAGCTGTTGTAAGGGCCTCGCGCTTCTATTTTACAAGCACTAATCATTTTATGTGGCACAATGTCTCATCTTTCATGGCCTTGAAGTTCATTGTCTTCTAAGATGGTCCCTGGTTCTTATAACAGCTTCTGGCACTATACAAATATTCAATGCTTGATTTACCTTCTTTAGTTCCTCCTGCAAGCTCTGAAGCAACCCCTTATATGATGCAATCTTCCGCATCACTGAAGCCTTTTCCCACTTTACTTCTTGTGTTGGATCCTTTGGTTTTGGCATGCACAGAGGTTCATCTTCAAGCACTAAGTCCACCAATGTACTTACATAATGTATTTCCAAAGGAAACATTTTTAGCATCTTTGGCTCTAAGTGTGGCCTAGCCTTCATGACATTGTCACCAATCTCCTCTGCCATGTTGATAAAAACAATATTCTTATTTTGTGCCAAGTATTTTTCTTGCTTTAGGCATGTTATTTCCTCATCCTTAGTCTTTATTTCCTCCCTTAGCACCCTAATCGTTACAACTTTATCCATATTTTGTCATGCCACCTCATCGAGACTATCACCAAAGTATTTCTCACTTTCTCATCGACATAACAGTAGGCTTTACTCTTATGTGTCTAACTCCGAGGTGTCATTTTTAACCCTCTTGATATGCATGAATCCTCACACACATCAAGGTCTGGATCATCCATGTGCCTATGCATCGACCATGACAGTTGCTTCCTTGTGCACATGGTTGCCATATCTTCATCCATAAACTCCCATCCATATAACTCCTTTTGTGTCATTGTGCTTTGGAAATGAGCATGGACAATTTTACCTGTGTCCTCGACATAGCCCATGGCTGGTGGAATATATTCCCATTTTTTCTTCTTGATCTAGGCTACTTAGGAACTTGGGCTTGAAGATTTGGAACTTGTGTTGTTGTGTCCTTAGCAATCCCGATTCTTTGTCTCATCTACCCCTTTTTCTCCTCGTTTCCATCCTTCATTTCTTCATCTTTTTGTTCTTCCACATTCTCTAGAGGTGTAGGATAATTGAGAATGATTTCCTCATATTCTTACGCTTCCTCATTCAGCTTCAATTTCCTTCTTATTTTCTTAGTTGTCTCCTTCTGTGGAGAGATTCGAGGCAATCTATGCACTGATTGCAGAGTAGCACCTTGGGTCCTTGTTCTCCTGAATACTCTCTTGAAATGGTGCTCTCCTTAGAATACATCCAAGTCCTCATCATCTCCTTCTTGTGGCTGAGGTGGTGTAGTCATGCACTCAGCTTCTTCCTTATTTGGAGGTTGTCTTCTACCTCTATGCTCCAAACCACCACTATCTTCATGCTCTTCTTCTTCATCATCTACTTGAATTGTTTTTGTGGGCTTAGGTGCTAGAACATTTTCCATTGTATGCTTACCTTTTGGTGGCCCTAGGAGCATGAACTCATTCTCCACATACTTAGTGTTCTCCAGCTTGGGTTTGAGTTGTAGGTACACAAGCACTTGCTCTAGTGTCCCCAACTACTAAGCTTATAGGATTCATGCTTATAATATCTTAAATAAGCCTCTCAATGTAGGCATTCCACCCTGGATATACATATTTCTTTCTCAGAGTGTGGTAATCGCAATCTACCTTGTCTAAATTGAAGGTTAGGTGACGTACATCTGAAAAATGGTGAATTGATGCTTAGAAATACCTTGCTATGAAGGCATATGGAAGTTTGCACAATGGGCTCTAAGCATCGTCCTTCATTACAAATCGTGTGATGCAAAACTACTGGTAGACTACAAATTGAACTGGTTTACCCACCATTGAAGGCAAATCCTTGGGTATGCGCCTTTCTTCTTCCAACGCCATACAGAGTCCATCATACCACATCTCTTCCCTCTACTTGAATGGTCCACTCATTGATCCATTGCAAAATTACTTGCCAAAACTTTCCACATGTGACTTGTGTTCCATGGGGTACTCCAAAATATTCTCCTTTGGCCCATCAGGCACCCCAATCTCCATAAACACTAAAGACAATAACACAACGCCAAAACTTATTTTGTCACTTGTTTGTGCTTCTTCAATGATTGTATTTTCTATGTGATCTGTAATATTGTATACCACTCCTTGAGACATCTTCTTTGCAACGTGCAGCCACATTGTGTTTACTTGCGACCATCTTCCTTGGTCATTCAGCTTTGTTACAAGATGTGCAACTACTACGCACTACTGGGTACTTCTTTAATTTGTCAATTTCCATGTCGTTGGACCCTTGGTATACCACAGTTCCTTCCTTGTCTTCATTATTGTGGCCTTATCAGTTAAATCACTATCCAGATCCGCTCTTGAGGCCCTTAGTCCTATCACTATTGAAATCAAAGCAATTATGATTCTAACCCTCCATCTAGCAAAGTAGAAGAAGTCTTCATGGACTCTGCTCATCAACCATCGATACAATGGTTCATAATTTCCAAAGTATGGAAGGTCATACAACTGGTAGACTCCATTCTACTTTTAAATTCTCAACCATGTCATCGTATATCTTGGCATATCTTCATTGTGTGCTTGTTCACCTTTGTGCTCATCAATGTATCGATCTTCTTATTTTCTAATGTTCAATAGTTATAATCATTGATTTTACATTGACAGATATGGGAATACCATTCTTGTCCCACAATCACACCCTTTGATATCGAATTTCTAAGAAATTACTCTTAGAGCAATTTCTTCTTCCACTTCAACCTTCGTCTACCCCTTATCTCCTAATGTGGGTGCTTTCTT
The DNA here is from genome assembly GCA_018340775.1 of Taxus wallichiana var. yunnanensis. Lineage (NCBI taxonomy): Eukaryota > Viridiplantae > Streptophyta > Pinopsida > Cupressales > Taxaceae > Taxus > Taxus wallichiana. The sequence continues at coordinate 714,749,030 of CM031242.1, read as the reverse complement.
TGGTGCCATTTGAAAAATATCTCTTTTCTTCCCTCTATAATCAAGCAAATCAAAACCCTAGTTTAAATATCTATGCCCTAGTGGAAATTGTGTGCCCTAGCTTTTTGTAACATGTCTAGTTAAACTCAAACCCTTCACCTATGGGAACACAAGCTTTTTCTTCACAAAAACCTTCTCTCCATGTCTGGTTTCACACTCTTCACACCTTAACATGATTGCTCGGCTCATTCGCACTTAACCCTTTTCAAATTCTCTTAATTGCAAAGGTAAAATGAACTCACATCCCATCCTTATATATAATTTCAAAAATTTATTACATTTATTGATCCTCCACCTACCAACAATCCTCTCATTAATCGACCATTTTCATTATTTCCATGTGGTACATCTTCATGCCCAAGCTATAACCTTCTAGCATGCCCTCCTACCTTTTAGTCTGCAGACTTCTCTTTAGCGTGCTTCCATGCACTTGATTACCTCATCATTGCACCTTCCACTGGTAGTTCCCATGGCCTCTACTTACCTTGCGTTATACTTGTTACTTCATTGATCTCTATCTATGGTCCTTGTGTCCATAAGAAATCTCTTTTTTTTCAATTCTCCAACCTTGAATAGCACCCGTAGATAGTTCCTTTCATGTGTACTTATTTCCATCAATCTTGTACCTAGATATCAACAACCTACCCCACACTAAGGGTATGTGTAGTCCTCTCATGCATAAAAATTCTTCAAATAGTAATTAGCTTCTGGCACATAAATGCACTTATTACACAAACACACCAACTAAATTGACAAAGCATAGTGATAAATAAGGAAACACATTAAATAAATACAGAATTGAAAACCTAATCTATCTAATGAAACACTTTGCCTTATTACAAACACCAAGAAGACTTATTTATAGTAGGGCTTCACCTACTCCCATTGAAGTGACCGGATAATTGTATTCCATCAAGTTCCTATAATCGACAAGCTCCCTGATTTGAGTATGTGAGTGATAACATATGGCCCTAACCAATGTACCCTAAGTTTACCTATATGTCACAAAAATTTAGAATCATAAAGGAGCACCAAATTTCCTATCTCAAGATTTTTATCCTTGATGTGCATGTCATTCCATGCTTTCTGTCTAGCCTTCTCTTTTTTCACTCCAACGTGTTATGGCTCATCACTCATCTAGCTTAATTAAATTTTCAATCCGTTCTTCTAATGCTTGCTCATCAGCTAGACCTGAGTGTGCTTAATACGTAAAGATGGTAACATAAGATCTATAGGAAGAATTTCTTTGCGCCAAACACTAACTGAAATGGTGTGGCTTTTTTCAACCTTTTATATGTTGTTTGATATGCCCAAATTACTATAGATACTTTATCATCCCAATCCTTTCTTCCAACATCACATATTTTTTTCAATGTCTAGCTCAAAATTTTGTTGAAATCCTTAGTAGTTCCATTTTCCTGAGGATGATAGGGTGTAGTCTTATGATGTGCAATCATGAATTCATCCAATAAAATTCTAATTGTCTCATTCAAAAGTAAGTGCCCCTATCATTGGTCAAACTTAAAGGACACCCATACCTTGTAATAATATTTTCCCATAGAAACATGGTTAATGTAGTTATTGTACAATCCTTTTCAGAGGTAAAGCTTCGCCCCACCTTCGAGATAGTCTATGTAAGTGATGATATAGCATAATCTAGTTCGTATGTGTAATCGGTGAAATAGGACCCACAAAATCTATAGCCCATTTCTCAAATGGTTTTACACTAGTATTGGGTCTTAGAGGCATTTCATCTCATTGACCTAGTTTTCCAAGACGTTGACAATGATCACGAGCCTTACAAAATTCCTTGAAATATTTATACACAGGGTCCCACCATAATCCAGTGATTAGAATCTTGTGCACAATGGCATCACCTGTATAGTGGCCACCTACAATACCACCATGAGCTTCTTCCATGATATTTGTGTGCTCATATTCCAAGACACAATGGCACGATACTTCATCATAGCCTAATTTTTATAGGTCATCGCTAATTAACATATAGGGGGTGGCACATATAGCAATTTGTTTCTTCTCTAAGGATTTCATTCCTTCACGGTGCCATACATGTTCGTAGAAAAACAAAAATGTCCTCTAGTTTCGATGGCCCTTGTTGTAACTGTATAATTGTGCATCCGGAATGGTATCTTCAATTTCATGTTCTTCTTCTCCGATCGTATTCTCGGATAAATGGTCTGCAGGCTAGAATTAATTTTCCTGGTTTTACCACAACCTGTGAAAGAAAATTATTGAAATAAGAGTACACACCTCGCATATGCATCCTTGTAGAATGGGATTTTTACCAAATAATTCAATTTCATGTGATCTATATAAAAGAAGAATGGTGTAGCTAATGCAGTAATGTCGAAATTTATGTAGCACATAGATCATTGATAAAGCTTCACACTATGTAGTTGTGTAATTCTATTCTACAAGAGTCATCTTTCTACTAGAAAAATAAATAGGATGATCTATAATACCTTCTCTCGAGTTGATCCAACACCACACCAATGGCCATGCGAGATGCATCCACATGTGCATGAAATGGTTGGTCCCATAAAGGAAAATGTAGAATAGGCGCGGTAGTAAGTTTCTTCTTTAATGTCTCGAATGTGCATTGCTACAATTCTCCCAAGAGAACGTACCTTTCCCTTTCAAGAAATCCTCCAATGGTGTGGTAAATTTGACATATCCTTAGATAAAATTTCTATAATATCCTATATGACCCAAAAATTTACGCACTTCACTCACTTAGTAGGCTCCCTTAGGCCTATAATGTTTGTAACCTTGGTTGGATTAACCAACAAACCTTCCTTCTGATTATGTTTCCTAATAGTATTCCAAATGGTGTAGAAAATATGCACTACTTGATGTTCAAAGAGATACTCAACTATCTACATATTTCAAACATTAAGCGTAGATTGTCACAATGATCCTTAACTAATCCATACACCATCCAATCATCTAAATATACTTGTAAGAAGTTTTGAATAAATTCTTTGAACGCTTGGAAAACTATGCACAAAAATACAGTGCAAACATTTTTTAGGACCAAAGGGCATTGCAAAGATAGGTGAATCTACCCCATTCGGAGTAAATGTTGTCTTCACTGATCCTCCTGGGAAATCCTAACCTGATGATACCTAGAGAACCCATTTGTAAATGAATAGATTTCACACCTATGCAACTCCTTATAGTATTTCCTCAGTGAATGGCATGGGAAAGGGATCGCTTACACATGTAGCATTCAGTTCCTTGTAGTCCACACAGATCCTAATCCATCCATCCTTCTTGATATAGATCACCATTGGACTAACCCATTCGACTCATCAAGGGCTTGATAATCCCATACTTTAACATTTTTCAATCTCTTCTTTGACATTTTTGTGCAAGTTGGGGATCATCCTGTAGGTCTATTTCTAACTAGGTGCACACCCTCTTTAAGATTTATCTTCATCTCCCTAATGATTCATGCACACCTTTAAGTTCATGGTACCCCTAGGGAATAAGTCATGATAATACCATAGCAACTCTCGTTATCCAAATTTCACCCCCGAGTTAATTTGATAACATGCATCAAAGTTTTTAGTTCCAAGCAAGGAGATTGATTCAGGAAAATCGTAAAATTGGCTAAGTCTGCTCAAGGCCACCTTTGGGGACGGTTGGAACAATTATACGCGGAAGGTGCGGATCGGCCAGAAAAAAGCCTCCAGGGCGGCCCAAATAGAAAAGGGACATCCGGGATAAATGGACGTGGACGGAAATGCCCTGGATCGGCCGAAAGAAAGAAAATTTGTCCAAGTCCTTTCTGGGAGCAAGCGGGACAAGAGTGCGCAGAGGGCGCGAACCGGCCGAATCGAGCGAACGGAAGAATTTGTCCCAGGCAGCCTTTGGGACATTTGGGACAAATGGACGTGGAGGATGCGAACCAGGCCGAGATCGGCCAAACAGGAAACTTCAGCACAAGGACATTTGGGACAAAAAGATGCGGTGGACGTGAAAATCCGGCAGGCCCGTGGACAAATCACAGCATGACACGTGTCGCCAAGGAAAAAGGTCCAAAAGTCAAAGGGGCGAGTTTTCGAGCACTGATCCGAACCAATGAAATAGTGCCACATGTCCAAGTTTAAGGGGCCCACAAGAAAAGCCCGTGAAAAGGTGGAGAGAGAAAATTGCTCAGTGAACCAGAGCCTGCCACGTGTCGTCCAGATGGCAGAGCACGGGAAAAGAGATTTAAAAATCTGTTTTCACCTGTTTTGTGCCCTAAATCTTCAGATCATCATATCTTTCGATCCAGAGCTCGGATTTGCATGTTCTTTATATCAACAAAAAGCTATTAAAGTTCTCTACATGATTTGGGGTCAATCTTACATTTTGGTGTAGTTTGGAGGGAGAAAATTAAGAAAACGTCTCTGACACATGGTGATAGATAGAAGTAATGCTTCAACAACCAACTTTAATGCAAGCAGATGACTGGCCGCTCTGTTAGATGCCCATCGTTTGATTAGGATCCACCGCTTGTCATAATGAGATGATTTTAAATGCTACCAAGAAGTGGTTGGGGTAGATTCTGGATTTCCTCTCTCTTCCCTCTCTCATTTCTTGATATATATTGTAAAGAAGAGCTCCTTTAAGGGGTCGGACATTCTTGTTTTGCATCCTCCCTTCTTCCCTCGCTTGCAAGAGAAATTGTGGAGCTTTCAAACCTCCCATATGGGTTGTAATGCCAGTATTTTTGCCTCTTGGCCACTGCAATGTACTGTATCGACTCTTGAGCAATAATATATGTGTTGTGATTGACTCTCGACCCTCTCATGTATTCATTGCGTTGTCATTTTGATCTCTTATTGCAGTTTGGTTACCTGTGCATGGTGTTTGTATTACATCTATGTGGTCTGTGTTAAATTTGCAAAACGAGTGTCTAACATTCCTCGGTGCATCACCTTTGTAGTTTAGGTTTTATTCTATGCATTTTCTTACCCTGTCTCCTTGGCAAGTTAGATTAGGTTTTAGCAAACCCTCTACATTTTTGTGTGCATCTGAATAGAGGAATAGGAACCAGCCTTCTTTGGAGAATCTTTTCTCATCTTTACAAGTCCCACACTTGGAGAAAGGATTCCATGTTGTGCAATCACACTAGATGCCTGAACATCAACCTAGAAGCCTGATTTGCATCCAGGGGTGCTGTGAGTCTACAACAACAGTTTTGGCACGCCCGGTGGGACATAGAGGTCTCATTTTTATTGCAAAGCAAATTTGATATGCATCTGCTTTGTAGTTTTCTTGCTTATAAGAGCTATTATTTACATATTTGGTGACTCCAGGGGGAAGAATCAACTGGTTTCAGCAGTGTAGGCCTGAAAACTCATGAGAAGAATCACCACAAGGTCAAGAGTTGGAGAAGAAGAAGTGTTGTTTGAATACCTATAGTTATCTCCAAGAAGAAGGAAAAGAGGAAGAAGGATTCAAAGGTCTCCATCTCCACCAAATAGAACACTCTCAACTCCTCCACCTAACTGGCCTTTCATTCAGTATACAAGGGTTTTAAGACCGATTAGAATGGCTCAGAACAATCCCTACGTCAACTTCACAGGAAGCAACCCACTTGCTCTCAATGCACAACATCCAGTTCCTATTGCAGCCTTGAAGAACATTCCCTACTTCACTGGAGAAAATCAGACTACTCCAGGTGATCATGTTAAAGATATTGCTAACCTTTGTGCAATCCATGAAATCAATGAAATGCAAGTGGTCATCAAGATTCTTGGCATCTTCCTTCAAGGTAAAGCATTACAATGGTTTAGGAGCCTTGGAGTGGTTCTATCACTGGCGGAATCAATTTGTGTATTGCACTTCACAAGCAATTTGGAGAGAAGGGAGACAACTTGTCTCTTTTGGAGCAGTGGTGACAACTATCAAGAGAGCCTCCAACGAGTAGTGGATGACTTCAACTTCAGATTTCAAAGGTCTTGGGATAGGATTCCAGTGGTAGTCAGAGCAACAAGTAGAAGATGCTTTTCTATATTACCTTAAGGCTTTGAATTCTAATATTTCTATGTTAATTCAGTCCATAGGAGGAACAACAATCCCTATGGCTTATAACATTGCCATTAGAGCTAAAACTGTCTTATTCAAGGTGGTAAGCTGGCTCCCTAGGCCTCCCATGCCCTTGTATCCAAACTTAGAAAATCCAAGCACTAGTCAAGCACCCACTTTGGCTCCTGTTCCCACTCCTAGAAATCAGAGTTCAAATGAAGCTTCCACTTCATCTCCAAGTGCTTCAAATGAACTCCAAGAGGTCATGAAACAGTTGCAAAATTTGGGAAATGAGCTGGTTACTATTAAGAGGCAGCAAGCCCAAGGTTTCAAACCTTCTTATCAACCTCAAGCTCAGCCTAATAGGCAGCCATACCAACCACAAATACCACCTAATCCATTTGCAAATATGAATCAAACAAGGACTCCTCTAATAGACCATTCCAGCCCTATAATCCAAATGCCATATCTGCCTCTAAGGCATTAGTGCCAACACAGAACAACATTGCTCAGGAATATGATTGGTGCTTTCCATGCAACAAGCCTCATAACCAATCCATGTTTTTCAATGGTGCTCTCAATCAAGCATCGATGGTGACAACTTTGGTGTGGAGGGCGAGGGTAGTCAAGGAAATCAACAACAAGAAACATTCCAACAGCAATCAGCCCCAAATGACACCACGTTGGTGAACTGGCAAGCGAAAGATTTATGTGGCATGAATCAGGCAGTCTCTCAAGGTGTTGCAGCCAACACAAGGTCAAAGAGGAGAAATTTGGGTGAAGAACAGCCATTAGCCCTAGCCAATCCACAACCTTCCACGGCTCCACAAATGATTGGCAAGCAAAGTCCAGTTTCAAGTGCACAAGGACAGCCAAGAACAGCCCCTAGGCCAACTCAAATGCCAGCTGTTGCTGCCCACGTGCAAGGGGTGAATGTGCAAACCAAGGGACAACAAAAGGATACTTCATCCCCATTCAGTATCATTGAACAGATGAAGAAGACTAACGTCAATATATCAATGTGGGAATCCCTATCCATCCCAGGCCAAAGAGATCTGCTGCAAGCTGCCATGAAGGATTGGCCAACTTCGAATCAGCGGGTTCAGATGCAAGACAAAGTGCTTACAAATGTTGCCCAGCCTGAAGGAAGTCATGGAGCACAACAAGGTAAAATGTTGAAGCCCCCTCCTTTCTATGTTTCATTAATCATTGGGGATAAACTAGTACACAATTACATGATTGATTCGGGGCAAGTAGCTCAGTGATGCCCAAGCAAATAGCTGATCAACTAGGGCTCCAGTATGAAACAACATCCAAAGGGGTAGTGCAGCTAGATGGGACAGCAATAGCAACAGTTGGAGTGATTAGAAATTTGAGTCTTACCTTGCATGCATGTCCAAATGTTGTTGTTTTACAAGATGTATCAGTCATAGATTTTCCACCACTCTTTGCCCTTTGTTTATCAAGGGATTTCACAGCCAAAATTGGAGGCTACTTATCTGCTGACTGGTCACACATGTTGTTCAGAACTAGATATGGCACTAAGGTCACAATCAGATCCGAGCCAATTGCAAACTTTCATATTGAGCCTCATACTCCAAGCCAAATCAATGCCAACTGTTCAACATTTGATCAAGAAGATTATCCAAACACAGATGAGGCTGACACTAAGGTTGGAAGCATCCCAGGACCTAACTCTTGATGAATGGGCAAACAAGATACATGCTTTTGATCCCTATCAAGAAGTAGAAGAATCTGAGCTGGGAGTCTATTGTATACACGAAGAAAATCAACCTATTCCTAGCGTCACTAAGCCAAGTCATAAAGACAAGAATGAAGTATGGCAATTATTCTTTGATGGGTCAAGGAGTAGACAAGGTGCAGGAGGAGGAGCTATGCTCATTTCACCGCAAGGTATAAAGTATTACTCAGCCTTCCATTTTCAGTTTTCTTGCTCAAACAACACAGCTGAGTATGAAGCCTTAATTCATGGACTGCACTGGGCAATGAAGAAAGGCATCAATAACTTGCAGGTGTTTGGGATAGCGAGCTAATCGTCAACCAGGTTAGAGGACAACATGCTACGAAGAACGACTTGCTGAGGAGCTACAAGAATAGGGTATGGGACCTCATTGAGGATTTCAAAGCTTTCAACATTGTGTCCATACCCAGGAAGAAAAATGAAGCCGCGGATAGGCTCGCAACAGTTGGAGCAACGTTTGATGTGGTTGACAACATCAAAAGGGAAAAAACACAGCCACATATCCATGTGATTGTGAGGCCAGCATTCAGAGATAATAACACCGGTTGGCGGGTGTTTGAAAATGATCAACGAGATCGTCAATTTTTACAAGAAGAAGCTGAATTCTCAGCTAGGAATTAGGAAAGACTAGCGCGGGAGTATGGGGATCAAGTAGTGCATTGCTGGAAAAACAAGCTTCCAAAGGGTTTAGTAACATTGGAGTCTATCTTCAACCCTAACGACTAGATCCGTAAAGAAAAGGCTAACATACGAGTCAAGAGGGAAGATTCGAGCCAATTCGATTAGGGAAGGTAAAACACTTCAAATTGGTAAAGTGGCCACTAGCGGGAGAAATCAGATTTCATATAGCTTTGTCAAAAATTTCCAGATGTTTCGCTTGGAGCTATGAAGACTTGAGAGGATTCAATCCGAATTTGGCACAACATACCATAGAATTGGATCTAGATGCTAAGCCCATCAGGCAAAAGCAGAGACCTGTTAACCCTCACATTGAGCCTCTAATGAAGAAAGAGCTAAATAAGCTAATAGAGGCAAGCATTATATTCCGATCAAGCACTCAAGCTGGGTTGCTAACTTGGTTCCGGTCAGGAAGAAAAGTGGAGAAATCAGGTTGTGTGTGGACTTCCGAGACCTCAATAGAGCATCTCTCAAAGATCATTACCCACTTCCTTCAATGGAACAAATATTGCAAGTAGTATCCGGTTCAGAGAGATTCTCTCTCCTAGATGGCTACTCAGGGTATAATCAGGTGATGGTGAAAGAAGAAGACCAATTCAAGACAGCCTTCACAACTAAATGGGGCACATATGCTTACAAGAAGATGCCATTTGGGCTATCCAACGCTGGTGCTACCTTTCAAAGGGCAATGGACATGGCATTCAAAGGCTTGATCAACAAGATAGTGCTGATATACCTTGATGACATCACTGTATTCTCCAAAAATGCAGTGGATCACCTTTTTCATCTGAGGCAGGTATTTCAGAGGTGTAGAAAGTTTGGAGTATCATTGAATCCCAAAAAATGCATATTCCTAGCTCACGAGGGGAAACTTCTAGGCCATGTTGTCTCCAAAGAGGGACTGGCAATTGATCCAGAGAGGGTTGAAGCCATAAGAGCACTACCACTGCCAAGTCACAAGAAGGCTCTTCAAAGTTTCTTGGGAAGGATCAATTTTGTCCGCAGGTTTATCCCAGATTTTGTAGCCCTTGTCAAGCCCATCACCAAAATGTTAAAGAAGAGCATGGCTTTTAAGTGGACAATGAAGGCAAGGAAAGTTTTGAAGCAATCAAAGAAGCTATCTCTCAAGCACCAACTCTCATCAACCCAGACTTCTCCAAGGATTTCATCCTCTATGCATTTGGAGGTGATGACACTATTTCTACCATTCTAGTACAGCAGAACAAAGATAATGATGAGCAGCCGATTGCCTTTTTAGCTTGAGCCTAGATGAGCTGTGAGGTGAGGTACTCTTTTATTTAAAAACATGTACTTGCACTTGCGTAATCGGAAGCTTGAAGAAATTCAAGCATTTAGTCTCAAACAACAAGGTCCAATTGTTGGTCTCACATTTGGAGTTAAGGACTTCCTCCTCAACAAGGATTTGAATGAGAAAAGGGCAGGTTGGATCACTCGTGTCATGGAGTATGACATTGATATCAAGATCACCAAGCTGGTAAGAGGAAAGGACTAGTGTGTGAGCAGTTGGTTTTGGGGAAGAAAAAGGAAGTATGCGGCGAAGAAGAGGCTGTTTTGACAGTCCAGGACAGCCATGAGCCAAGTGGCAATCAAGAAGAAGACAATGCTTCCCCCACTCCTTGCTGGACCCAAGATATTATGCACTTCCTAAGCACAGGCCTATGCCCTCCAGAGATGAACAAGACCCAAAGGAGACACTTCAGGTTGCGAGGCTGTACCATATGCCATTGTTGATGGAGTTTTGTTCAAGAAAGATGTAAATGGAGTGCTGCTGAGATGCATTAGCATAGGTCAGATTCAAAGGGTATTGGAAGAGTTTCATGGTGGACCAGCTGGTGGCCATTTTGCGCCAAGAGTGACAGCTCTAAAAATTATGAAGGCTGGTTATTATTGGCCTAAAATCTTCAGTGATTGCTACGCATGGATCAAGAGGTGTAAGAATTGTGCATTCTTCACAGGAAAAGAGAAGTTTTCTGCCCTTCCATTGCATCCAATCTTAGTTGACCAGCCATTCATGCAATGGGGTTTGGACTTCATTGGAGTCATTAATCCCAATTCAAGCCAAGGGCATAAATGGATTTTGACGACCATGGAACTACTTCACCAAATGGATAGAAGCAGTGAGCACTCAAAGAGGCAAATGAGTCTAGCATCTTAGAATTTTATGAGGGAATAACAACAGATTTGGTGTACCTGCCACAATAATCTCTGATAATGCATTGGCATTCATTGGATCTAAGGTGACTGAGTGGGCTGTCAAGAATGGTATTTACCTAAGCACTTCATCGAACTATTACCCTCAGGGTAATGGCCAGGCCGAGTCTACAAACAAGAACTTGTTGAGGATCATTAGGAGAACTCTTGATGAGAATCAGAGGTCTTGGCATACCAAGTTGAAATCAGCCTTATGGGCTGATAGGATCACTCCCAAAAGATCCATAGGTAACTCTCCATTCAAGCTTGTCTATGGAAGAGAGGCAATCTTGCCCATGTCACTTGAGTTGCCAACATTGGAACTCATGAAGCAGCTGGAGTTACTTGAATTTGAGCCCATGGAGGTGAGGTATGCAGAGTTGATGGAGCTGCAGGAGATTAGAAATTAGGCATCCCAAGCAATGGAAAAGGATCAAGCTTTGATCAAGAAGACCTTTGATAGGAAGGCCAAAGATAGATCTTTTCAAGTTGGAGATCTAGTGTTGAAATGGGATGTGGACAGAGAAAAACCGGGAAGGCATTCAAAATTTGATGCCATTTGGAGTGGCCCATACATGGTCACGAAGTGCAAGAGTAGCAATGCTTTCCAATTGGCCTCATTGGACGGTGAAGAACTGCAGATTCCAGTAAATGGAATCTATCTCAAACATTGCTACTAAAAATAAAAGGTTCACCCTTGTAAATATTAGCCTAGATTTCAATTCCTCTAAGTGCGTATGCACATTGTCTTGTTGTAGTTAGGTTTCAGTTTCCCTAAGTGCTTTGGCACAGGTTTTGTCACTCCTAGATTGAGTTTTTTACAGTTCAGCGTGCTCTCGTAGAGGGAGTTGCAGCATCAGGCTCATTTCAGGTTATTGCTTATGACTCCATGCCCAACGGATCGCTAAAAGGCCACTGATCTTCTACCTAGCAGGCAGGTGACCCCAAAAAGTCACCAAATTGTTATCCAAATTTCACCCCTAGAGTTAATTTGATAACATGCATCAGAGTTTTTAGTTCCAAGCAAGTAGATTGATTCAGGGGAAAATCGTAAAATTGGCTAAGTCCTGCTCAAGGCCACCTTTGGGACAGTTGGAACAATTATACGTGGAAGGCGCGGATCGGCCGAAAAGCCTCCGAGCAAAGCCCAAAGCAGAAAAGGGACATCAGGACAAATGGACGTGAAATGCCCGGATCGGCCGAAAGAAAGAAAATTTGTCCAAGTCCTTTACTAGGAGCAAGCGGGATAAGAGTGCGCGGAGGGCGCGAATCCGGCGAATCGAGCGAAGCCGGAAGAATTTGTCCCGGGCAGCCTTTGGGACATTTGGGACAAATGGACGCGGAGGACGCGAACCGGCCGGATCGGCCGAAATAGGAAACTTCAGCACAAGGACATCCAGGACAAAAAGACGCGGTGGACACGAAGATCCGGCAGGCCCATGGACAAATCACAGCATGACACGTGTCGCCAAGGAAAAAGGTCCAAAAAGTCAAAGGGGCGAGTTTTCAAGCACTGATCCGAACCAATGAAATAGTGCCATGTGTCCAAGTTTAAGGGGCCCACAAGAAAATCCCGCGAAAAGGTGGAGAGAGAAAATTGCTCGTGAACTGTGAGAGCCACATGTTGTCCGGATGGCGAGCGGGAAAAGAGATTTAAAAATCCGTTTTCACCTGTTTTGTGCCCTAAATCTTCAGATCATCATATCTTTCGATCCAGAGCTCGGATTTGCACGTTCTTTATATCAACGGAAATCTGTTGAAGTTCTCTACATGATTCTGGGGTCAATCTTGCATTTTGGTGTAGTTTGGAGGGAGAAAATTAAGAAAACGTCTCTGACGCGTGGTGATAGATAGAAGTAATGCTTCAACAACCAACTTTAATGTAGCAGACAACTCACCGCTCCTGTTAGACAACCACCGTTTTGCTAGGATCCACCACTTCTGTCATAATGAGATGATTTTAAATGCTACCAAGAAGTGGTTGGGGCAGATTCTGGATTTCCTCTCTCTTCCCTCTCTCATTTCTTGATATATATTGTAAAGAAGAGCTCCTTTAAGGGGTCGGACATTCTTGTTTTGCATCCTCCCTTCTTCCCTCACTTGCAAGAGAAATTGTGGAGCTTTCAAACCTCCCATATGGGTTGTAATGCCAGTCTTTTTGCCTCTTAGCCCCTTCTAATGATATCTTGTATCGACTCTTGAGCAATAATATATGTGTTGTGATTGACTCTCAACCCTCTCATGTATTCATTGCTGTCATTTTGATCTCTTATTGTAGTTTGGTTACCTATGCATGGTGTTTGTATTGCATCTATGTGGTCTGTGTTAAATTTGCAAAACGAGTGTCTAACATTCCTCGGTGCATCACCTTTGTAGTTTAGGTTTTATTCTATGCATTTTCTTACCTATCTCTTGGCAAGTTAGATTAGGTTTTAGCAAACCCTCTGCATTTTTGTGTGCATTTGAATAGAGGAATAGGAACCACCTTCTCGGAGAATCTTTTCTCATCTTTACAAGTCCCACGCTTGGAGAAAGGATTCCATGTTGTCTTGCAATCACACTAGATTCTGAACATCAACCTAGAAGCCCGATTTGCATCCGGGGAGTCTTGTGAGTCCGCAACAACAACAACTCTATGATTTTCCACTTCATAGTACCTCCCAATAGTCTTTAATTATGGCTTCCTTAGGCTAAAAATATCTGATTCAATATTCACCTTCTTTATATTCATAGGTTCTATATGAATAGGCATGCATGGTCTTATCTACATTATCCAAAGACCTCACACCCACCTATTGAATGGTTTACATCTAGCTTTTCAACTTCTTCATCATCGAATAAGTAGACCATTTTTATTTTTCCTTCTTAAGGAAAGCGCATTGAAGTAGGGTGAAATCAGCCTCTATTTCTTCAACAAGATGCACTCTTGAGTTTCCTTCATCAATAACTCCTAAAGGAGTTCTTGAATTATAACTATCTCCCATAGTAAGCAATTTATGAATTTTCATGCTTCTTCCACGGAGGCTTTATAGAGAATAATTCAAATCATCCGGTCCATTCAAACAATTAAATCTGCCAAAATCCAGTCTCTCTATGGAGTTTTGCATATACATTTTTAGCATGCACACATCCTTGTAAAGTGGAATAAAACTTGTGCACCCATAAAGAGGATGGCAAAGCTTCCTATCCTTTATCCAGAGTTCTCACACTTCGAATGTGGTGTTGAACAACTTGATTACCATGCTAAGTGTAGATTTAAGTAGGTGCATTACTCCTAAAGAACCTAGTAGCAAGAGCAATCCTAATTTCATTCCATCCTATAACATTATCCTTGTGGGCCACCCACCAAAAGTGTGTTGCTATCCCATGTAGTGTATATGGTAGAATATTTTTTCTTTACATCGGGTTATCCACTATTCCTCCATGGCGCACAGAATACCATAGGATATCCTTCTCTAGTATAACAAGGTGTTGAGTTGTTACCTATCCTCATGACATAACACGGTTTGTTGACTATAGAAATATGATTTTACTTCACACCCTACTAACTCATACATGTTATGATCCCAATTATCACAAGAAACACTTGTAGTTTCACTAATAGATTGTGCATCCTCCCACTGAAGGATTACTTCTTTACATTATCAAGCACTTCTCAATCCCAGATGTCACGTACATAAATCCTATTCAGGTTTCTTCACTCAAGGGCTCAACATAGGGTGCAAATTTTTCATATGTTAAAGGGATAATAACTATTTCCTCATTTTAAAATGATATAACCCTTGTAGACACTGAAGATCTAGCATTATTTATATAGCACCAAGGATGCATCAATAGATCTAGGTAGCTATTTTACTCTTCTAGTGCTAAAACCTCAAAGTCTCTAGTGAAATTAGCTCCTTATATGGTAATGGATGCATCTTTTAAAACTCCAATAGTAGTGGTCTTAGTCTAGTTAGCCATGAACAATACATTAGAGGATGGTTATAATGGAGGTCTTCGATTTAAACCCATGCATCTAAGCTATGAACATTGACTTTCGAAGCTAAGTATAAAATTAATATATTACTCAATAGCCACACATCCACAACAACAATTGAGTGATTTCCTTATAATTGAGCAAGCAATTGCTAATTGTTACCTAGAATAGAATAATATTGATTCATGTTAATATATATACTAACACCACATTTTTAAGTCACGTAAGAGTTCAATCCTTCTAATAAGAAGAACATTTAACATTCATGAGGCTAGTCACATAATGTTTGAGTAGTAAAATTTTTTAAAAACATGTTAAAAATTTCACTTCCTTGTCATGCTTTCCCGGATGGGGGAATTTATGATGCTAGGGCTCCACGTCTCCTACATGAGCTCCAGATTCCTTCACAATCCATCTCTCTCCTCAATGCCATCCACTTTGTAATGTCACGTTTCTTCTCTACCTCCCTCCCACTATCCATTGTTTACACCTCAATATACTTAAGCCACATTTACTCTCTCTTCCTTTATTGTGCTAGGTCTTCCATATTTCACCAACACTATTCTTGCCCCCATGCGTGGTGGGATTTAGTTAGCCATTAGTTTACTCTCCAAATTAAAAGTTACCATTAGGATCTTCATCACCGGTGGAATTCCTTGTAGGTGAGTTTCCTTGGACATCATAAAAATTTGAATTCAACTACCTGTGGAATGAATAAGTGGAAATTGAGTACTTCAAGATATAACTATTCAAAACACCACGGAACCACGTATCCACAGATGAGTCCAAATAAAATCAACATCATAGAGGAAAGCTTAATTCTTCTTGCATCTCGGATAAGTGTGTGATACCTCCGATTCGCTTAGATGCATAAGCAATCAACCACTCATACAATTCTACTAAAAAGATTGCAAAAATCTCTCATATAAACTATCATACATATTCTATTCGACCCACACGCGTGCATTAAACTCGAGATCTAGTGCCAAACCGCCATGCGTATTCTTATTCTAGATCATGTATGCACTCCTCAAAACTTACTAAGGTCAACGGTATGTCTTCATTGTGAACCATCTGGAGGAAAACAATTATCAAAAAGGTCTCGTGACAATGGAACCAATGATGAGGATAAAATTCACCAATACAAGCCTAGGTGCACGGCACATCACTCACCTAGACTATGGGCTCACCCAAAATGTGAAAAGGTATCAAGCCCCCTTTTTAGGGTTGTTGTTACAGGATGTTAGCATGATGAAGAATTAAAGCATTGCGGAGATCTATGACTAATATATCATTCTACTGAGTGTATGTTCATATCTAGATCTAATGAATAATAGACTTAAAAGATAACCATGATAAAATCAAGCATGCAATACTAAACTATAACCATGATACCACCTTGATTCAGTCCATAATCTCCATTATATTAAATGCAAAAATCTGAAGAATCTTTTTTACAATAACAATAGTATACACTCATGCGTGCATCAGATTTGTCAGCATAATCTCACTATAACATGGTTCTCATACCTCTCTCTCTCTTCTATACTACACAGTTCACTACATATTTATAAGGGTGGGAAATTTCCCTTCACCACTTATCTAATCCAAAAATAGGTCGTATGATATAATTAGCCAGCGCCATTATAAAAATAGCCACACATGCAGTGTGATAACAATAGACTACTTTTAGTTAACTAGGTAAAGTAGTAGATCTATTCTCATCGACTCCATACAAAGTGCTTCATAAGGATCCTCCAAAACTATCCAATGCATGTCACACAATTTTTTGATGTTTGTGTGCTCCACACACTATCTCCAAAAATAGATCCTCATCATGAAAATGGTTAAGTCCCAAACATGTCTCTCTTCTTTGGGTAATGATCCTTTCGATACTTTCACACCTTTGAATGCACTCTTCTCTCCCACGTGAAACTTCTATATTTTCTTCACTAAGTGCCAGTCGACTTATCAACATGTTATGGATTTCCATTTTTTTGGGTTTGGGGTTTGGGGTTTTGGGTTCGTGGTTTGGTTGGGGTTTTGATTCAGGTTCTAGGTTTAGGGTTTACATGGTTTCAAGTTTCAGGTTTTGGGTTTCACATTTTGGGTTTTGGATTTCAAGAAGCTTCATATTTTGGGTTTCGGATCTTGGGTGAGTGCCCTATGCCCACTTTGGGTGATAGGCCGGTGAGCATGGGATTAGATTATTGTCTAAGGGCATAAAAATGACTAAATCTTGGTTTCATTGTTGGGACCTCTTTTGAAGTTTTTGTGAGAAATGGCTACATGGTTCCCCTATTGATGATAGAGCACTTGAACTTTAAAATTGTTAAAGCATGTTTCAAGGAGTATGGAGGATGAGTTTTCTCAAAGATTAAGCACTAGACCCGAGTTTGATACACACACGAGATGGGTAGAAGAGCACCTATACCATAAGTTTTATGAAACCTTCTTTTGTTGCTTTCCATTGGAACTATATGAATGGCTTTCAACATATGCATCCATATCAAGTTGGTACTATAGATCATGTGTGTGGACCCAAGATGATTACCAAAGGCTACAAGATGTGGATCGGACTTGGACGCGTGTTGTGATCACCTTTGGTGGAAAGGAGAACTAACTAGTTATACTTATAATATGCCATTTCTACGTATTCTTTCTAGAGATTGCTAATTTTGAGTTTTTGAGGAAGCCCGAGCATCATTTTTACATGATATCCCATTGGCTATGAAGATCTTGATCATTACATTAAGTTTGGAGGCATTCCCTATGACTGGCTAAGCTTCTTTGAGTGTTGAGAAAGGAAGCTAGGGTGGAGGAAGATGGTAGATATTGTGGTTGAAAAGGAAAGGGAGGAAAGATGACTCAAGTATAGTGAGGCATGTGAAAGGGAGTTGGCTAGACAATGTGAGGTTAGGAGTGATGGATTTATGGAGGCAAACATTGCGGGAAGGAGTTGAGGTTCATGCAGAGGACGTAGAACCTGAGAAGTCTATGCTACCCCATCTTGGAAAGTGTAGGAGATAAGCCCCTTTAGCTTCTAATGAGAGTTTTTTGCATGGAGAAAGGAGATCCATTGGCATAGCTCGAACCCACCAGTGACCAACCCTGGTGCTTAGTTTTCCATATCAAGAGATAAGTATTTTTAATCCATTTTGGTATCGAGGGAGTAATCGATCTATGCCCAGAGATATAATTTCTCATTTGGGACATCTATGGCTGCATAAACCATTCCTGTATTTGGACGAATTTTGGAAAAGGTGCAAATACACAAATTTTGGTATCATGTCTAGGAGTGGCGCAGGACACACAACTGGTAGCAAGGGTAATATCACAAACCATCGGTGCATAGTTCAATGGGACATTGGGAACACTAGGCGTGACCACTTCAAGCCATTTGATGGATACATTGGGTGGATCTTGTGGTGTAGGGGGATGGAGGACCTAGTGGACCTAGAGGATTTGGAGGATACGGTGAGTCGGGAGGGACAAGACTTGTTGGGTCTAGTGGGTTTGGTGGTGGAGGAAACCAAGGTTCTGGGTTAGGTGGACAAGGGAACCATCCACCCAAGTAAGTATTTTTTTTTAGATGTATTTTCACCTACAAGACTACATAGGTATTGAGGATGCTATAGAGCATGTGCACAAGTGTGAATTGCTATGGCGTGCGAAGGGGATCACTACCTTGGAGTGAAATTCAAGTCAATTTGCAACAACGTTGTAGGGGCACACACATAGATGGTACCACAAGTATGACCCCCATTAGACGGGTTTAGATTACACTTGCATTGAAAATCCCTTCCTATCGAGTTCCATATCCATGAGTTCGAGTAAAGAGCATCAAGACTGCCATGAAGGAGATCCAATAAGGAATGGCAGAGAGTGTGTGAGAGTATGACACATAGTTCAAAACTCTCTTGTCAAAACTACCCTATAACATATACCCCTCTCAAGTATTCTCAATGGTTTGTTGGGGGATTGATAACACCATTTAGAAGGGTCACATTGTCACACGAGACTTTGGAAGTTAGACCCGCTTAAAAAATTTGTTGGGAGCATTGATTCTGGTGTGAGCCATTTCATGGAGGATCAAATTGCTACAATATCCAAGCGGTTGGAGAAGATGTCTATGAACTCAGTGCATGAGGTTTGTAGTGATCTTTGGTACACAGATTATGAAGTGGAGGGGCATACAAAGGATAGTTTCTCTCAGAAATTGGTACTTGCCATTATAGTAGACTAAAATTTTCCATGGGGATCATGATGTAAGTAGGTGGCCTCTACTACAGTGCGAAATCCACAAGAATGTGTCTTGTTATTGTAATATTTGTACCTCTATGACCCATGACACCAAGGATTGTAGGTTGGTTGACCAGATTCATGATGTCATTGATCTTGGTGTGTGCCAAATTAGCCTTATAGGTAGTTCCAAGGATAATGATTTCGTTATGAAGGGCGCATAGATGGATGGGCACATGGAAGAGGTTTTCATGGAAGATTTTTGGTCACAGTAACTGATAGAGGAATAAGTGAGTTCTGAGTGGAACCTATTATAATTGTGGATCGACAGAGCATTATAAACATGAGTGTCATAATGCATTTGCGGTGCTCATGGTGTGGAAAAAATCATAAGTATGAGGAGTGTCTGAGATGTTTGAATGCATGATCTAACAACACCCAAAGGATAAAAGCATTGGGATGTTAATCATAAAGAAATCCAACTCTCAATGGATGCAAGGATGGTGAATGAAGAGAACTATACCCTCCCTAATGACAATGATGAGAAGAGGCTACGCATGCGAGGAGATGCCAAGAAAGAAACTTGTTGTTAGGGAAGAAGTGTTACATGGGAAGTATCCAAACTTTGCTCATCAAAAGGAGGTGTATCAAGAGACTATGGATGTAATTCAGAGTTTACAAGGGGAGATCTAGTGTCTAAAGGAGAATTCAAGGAAGTTAGAGAAAAGGAAGAATGTTGAAGCTCTGCGGCCCCAAAGAAGGATCTGGATGAGGTCAAGGAAGTGTGAAAAATGTTAAGGTAGGAGAATATCATTCCATTTCTAGGATAATGGTTACGGGAGAAGGTACCATGCCGGGAGAGAGCATGAGAGGCAAGTGTTGCATGCTAACCTTCCTCCCCATATCCTTGACTATGAAAAAGAAATAACCTTGAATGTTGTTATAGATGGATGGCTTCGAAAGCAATATTTTGATTGACACGTTCACGGAAGTCGATGTACTCACCCTAGATGCATGGAATCAAATGGGAAGGCCCACACTATATCCATCCTTGAATGTGATGTATATGGAAAACAAGAAAAAATCAATGCCCATTGGTGTCTTGAAGGATGCACTTATCACTATTCAAGGGGCCAAGTTCCTAGGGACTTTGAAGTCTTGGCACTAGCTAAGAATGATAGCTTTCAACATTACTTGGGCACTCTTGGTGTTACAAAAACAACGCCAACTTACGGTTTAACAAGGGTATATCAGTTTGAGAACAAGGAAGAACGGGTCATCATCCCTTTAATAGATGGGAAATCAACACCCTATAATGAGCCCTTGGGAGAAGAAGTTTTGATAGAATCTATGTGCGCTCCATCAGAGACCCTGAGACAATTCATCCTACAGAAGGAGTTATCCAATTTGAAGATGCTTAAGCGATGAATGATACAACTAGTATAGCATGTGATAATTGGGTGCAAGGAACTTATGAGTTGATTTGGTGATAATTAAGAGGATCTGTAATAAGGGTAACAAAGGTGTTCTCAATCAAGTGCCTGGGAGGGAAGAAGTTTCCAACTTACTCTGGAGGATCCAACCATGGTGATTTCTTACGAGAAATGGAGGCTCGGTGGTAATATGAGAATGACAGAAGAGGAATGCTAAGCTATAACTTACTCGAGACTACGGTGCATTTGTAGGCTACACATCATGGGAATCTCATAGAATTGCATGAGGTCGAGTCACATTCTCTGTTAGGTTCTCTAAAAGTAACATGCCCATTGTCATACAGGACTACCATGGAAAGGAACCCACCTCGTTTCATATCCAAGCATGTGAGGGAGTGTGGATGGGAGGTACGGAAGCATTGCCACCTTTGTTATGGGTGCATAAGTTGTATTCCACTTTACAAGGTTGTGCACATGCATGACATATTCACTCAGAGACACTCTTTCGGATAGGGAATTGGTAGAAGTTAACAATTGATCTCATTCAAGCTTTTGAGTACCGAAGTATAAAACCATCAGTAGATAAGGTGTTGTAAGTTGTCAAGCACCTTACAATGGGAGATAGTGCCATGGCAGAAGATAGGTTACTAGAGTTTCTGGGAGAACCTAGTTTGGAGACGCGTTTCGATGAAGAGGAATCATAAGAGATACAACTTGAGCACATGTGCGTTGAAAAGCAAAACTGAAAAATGGTCTATGTAATAGATGGTGAAGAAATGGAAAGTCTAGATGTTAACCATTCTAAGGGTATGCACGAAGTCATAGATAGCGCCAATGAGTGAGTGTGGGCCTACCATGATCCCTTGAAAATGAATAATTTTAACATTGGGTTAGAGGTAGAACCTAAGGAAGCTATCATTGGGGATTATTGGTCAGAGAAAGAAGTTTCAAAGATCATTGATCTATTGCATGAATTTCAGGACTTATTCCTACATGGATACCATGAGCTCAAGGCATTCACCATTCCTTGGGGGAGATGAGGATAAATTTGAAGGAAGGTTCTTGCTCGATTCGGAATAGACCCTATCGGATGAATCCAAACTTACATATACGGGTCAAGGAAGAAATAGAAAAGATGATCGCTTCGAGGCATCACCGAATCTATGAAGGAATTAGAGTGGATAAGCCCAATTGTCATCGAGTATCAAGAAGGATGGAAGGATAAGGATCTATGTTGATTAAAAGGACTTGAACACGAGTGTGTCATTGACCCTTTTCCAACCCCATTCAATGAAGAAATTTTGGAAGGAGTAGTCGGGCACTAGCTCTATTCCTTCACGGATGGGTTCTCGGGTATCAACAAGTCGGGATTCCAAAGGAAGACCAGAGAAATAAAAATTTCGCCACTAAGTGGGGAAGATTTTCCTACATGGTCATGCCTTTTGGATTGAAGAATGTGTCTTTTGTGTTCTCGCGCATCGCGCAGTACAAGTATTTCGGGACTTCATACATAAATATCTTCAAGTCTACCTAGATGATTGGACTATGTATATGGTAAAGAACCATTGTAACAATTTGAGGCTGATGTTCAAAAGATGTCGGTAGTTGAGGATATCCCTCAACATTAAGAAGTGTGTCTTCTTTACTCCATTTGGACACTATTATGACATATTATATGTAAGAAAGGCATTAGTGGATCCCACCAAAGTTGTTGTTATTTTGGGATTGGGAGAGCCTACTAGTCAGAGCATAGTGCATAGATTTCTTAGGCATATAGGGTACTACAGGAAGTTCATCAAAGGATATGCCAAGATCGTCATGCCCTTGGAAGAATTTCTTAAGCACAAGAGTTCCTTTCACTAGGGAGAAGCGCATAGAAGGTGTTTGACACTTTGAAGGATAGCTTATTACTATGCCCATACTATGTTTCCCTTCCTGGGATAAGCCTTTCCATGTTCATGTTGATGCCTCAGGGATAGCCATTGGAGTAGTACTAGCACAACCTGGTGAGGGGATTGTTGATCACCCCTTTGTTTTGAAAGTTGGAATTTGACACATGTAGAAAAAAATTACACTACGAGCATGAGGAACTAGCAATGATCTACATGCTACATAAGTTCAAGTAGTATCTACTGGAAACACCTTTTATATTCTAAAAAGATCACATGGCACTGAAGTATTTGGTAAATAAGCTTGTTTTGAAAGGGTGCATATGTCATTGGGTCTTGTTGTTTCAATAATTTAACTTTTTAGTTGTGGTAAAATAAGGAAAAAGTAACTCAGGACCTGATCACTTATCAAGAATTGACTCAAGGGAGGATGCGCAGTATTAAGGATACGATGTCAGATGTGCAATTGTTTACGTTATAGCACATGCCCTCTGACTTGGAGGATATTGTAGTATTTCTTAAAATGGGTGTGGCGCCAGAAGGAACGAAGGATTTGGAGAGGAAGTAGTTGGCTATATGTGTCGCACCCTACATATTGATTAGTGGAGATTTGTACAAGTTAGTCCATGATGAGGTTCTACGCCGATGCATTTTAGAACATGAGCATGTTTCAATTATGGAGGAAGCATATTGTAACACCTTGAACAAAATTTTATATTTCTCTTTGCATTACAAGGGTTGGCATGTGATTTTCTTGAATGAGGTGTGCTTTCTTGATTGTTGAAAATCATGCTTGTTATGGATAAATCATTTCTACTCTTGGATTCATTGGACTGAAATGTTATGACTTACAAGAATCCACTTTCACTTCTTATTGATAAGCTGTAATCTATTTTTGAGAGTTGCAAACTTATCTCTTGTACTGACTCATCCTTGGATCAATTTCAGTGATCCAAGGAATATTTTAAATATTCTTAATAGACTGAATGGTAAATTGACATTCATTGATTGAGAGACATAGAGGACTAAACTTTGTATGTTACAAGTTATTTGGACTTGAGTGATCGTGTCTTCATTCGGTTGTAAGTTTGTGCTTGGGTCTCTGGGATTGATCTCCGTAGGACATTATTGGTATAAACAAAATATATTTGTCTTATGACTATGAAGGGGATCAAGATCCTAAAAACTTAAGTACTATTCTAATGAGTATCCTAAACTAGGTATGAACACCTACTTCCTATCTACGTCTATTCAATTGGGTTTTAATCTAACCTTAGCTTTTTATTCTATTGTGTTGGGGGGGTGACCTAACCTAAGCTCTTGTGCTAAATGAATAAGGGAAGGGGATATTACTATGGTGATACTATACTATGTTAACCTAATGCCTAAAACTAATGGTTGTGAATTTGATATAACCTAAGGTGGTATTACCTAAGGTAATGTTTTAAGACCTATGGTGATTAATTGATGGACTAACCTATGTTTTGGGAAATCTAGCCTAAACTATATGAAAGGGGCCTAAGGTCACATGTCACTACAACGACGGTTTAATGGCTTTTATGTGATTTGATTGGATTTAAATGAAGGGAAGTACCACTAGTTTTGGCAAGGGCTAGTTAAACTTTAGAGGGGCTTACGTGGAGGCTTCACTAAGTATGGAATTGCATGTAGACTTGGGATTGGTATCCGCCAATTTTGGGAGACGGTGGCAAGGAGAGATAAGTGGGAGAATTGGGAGTTATGGCATTAATGAATCTCAGTTTTTGTGTGCAAACCATCTTGGAAAATGAGAGGTAGGTTTGTGAGAGGTTGTTTGGTTTTGCATGCCTTGCAAATTTTTCTCTGCATGGAGCTATATGGTTCATAGAACCAGCAATTCTTCTTCTTCTTCTTCTTCTTCTTCTTGGCTATTTTTTTGTTCTCTAGTCTATTTTTTATCAAGGGAATGTATAAGAGGCATTGGAAGAAGAATTTTTAGGTTGTTGATCTTTCGTGAGAAGAAAAAGGGTTGGAAGCTAGAAGTCTCCTTCAAATTGGAGGAAGAGGCACTATCGGGCATGATAGGCTCTACCCATTAATATTTCTTACTTTCTTCTAAATGATTCATTAAAACAATTCTGCTCACTTGAGATATATTTTTGCATGATGTGTCTAGTTGTTTACTTGATTGTTTTCATGAAATCTATGTGGTTTTTGGAATGTGAATCCATTGTTGTTAATGGTAGCTTTTGGGAACTTTCTCTGTACTAGTTATTAGTGGTATTCATGCAAACTTGTATTTGAAGCTCTGTAACTTGCATTCGAGACTAATGTTGACTGAATTGGCTTGTTGCTTGTATGGTTTTGAATCTCTGTTTTAGTCTTGTGTTTCATTGAGCTTATAGTGGAGCTTCGTGGTTGTTCTAAGCTTGTGTTGAAGCTTCATGATTTGTTATGAGCTTTTAATGGGACTTCGTGTTTGTTTTTGAGACAAAGCTGGAATTTCTTTGTGGTTCTTAACTTTTGGTTGAATCTTTGTATTCAACATTGTACTTTATTCAGTTCTTGCGAATGCTGAACTTATAGTCGAGTTGTTGAGTTTTGTTTTGTATATATAATCTGAGCTGGAAGTTTTATTCTTATTAAGGATTTGAGAATACTTGGACTCATATTAGAGCATTGGTGTTTTTCTCTGAGCTTGTATTTAGGGATTCATGTTTCGTTATAGGCTTGTATTTTAACTTGTGTTTGTCTGATCCGGTGTTGAGCCTTGTGAAGTTTTGAACTTATGTTTGAAGCTCGTATTCAACACAGTATAGGTATTCCATAGATGGTTGTTTTGAACTTGTGTTGGAATCGACGTGTTTGATTTTATACATGTATTATGAGCTGGAGTTTAGTTGGTATTAAGGATTTGTAAAGCTTTAATCTCATTCAAGACTATCTGCTTGAAGGGGTCTTGTGAGTTTTGTTTTTTCAAAAGTAGACCGTGTAACTTATTTTGAGATATCCTCTATTTTTCTTCTTGAGAGGGAATGGTTATATTACTTCTATCTTTTAGGCTACACTGTGTTCTTGAACTTGACATGGCATGTGAATTCAAAGTGTTTCCTATTCTCCTCTACCCTGAGCAAACCCATGTCTTGTGGAAAGCTTGACTTTTTTTTTCATAGAAATAAATGGACTGGAACTACGTCCTGTTGTGGGTTTGGTTGATCTTTAGTTTGTTTGGATCAGTTGTTAAAATATTAGAGGTTATGGAAGTGTATTATTTACTTTCCTTCTTATTATTGATGTTGAAACAAATTCTTCCTGTCATAAGCTTTTAACTGGGACTTGAGAGGCTTATGGTGATTATTTATATCGGTGTATACTATTGTTGTTATCATATAATGAGTTGGATTAAGGAGATAGTATAATCTCCCTTATTATAATGAACTTGTTAAATTGTAAAATATGTCGTTCTTTAATTACACAACTATATTTTAATAATGAAATATACTTGGGACATAGAGTTAAACTATATGTGTAATGAATGATAAAAAAAGGTAATGTTAAAACAAAACATTTAACCATGTAGAGGAAGACTCTTCCTCTCCCAAAAAACGAAAGATAAGATGAATAGTGGTTATGACCCTTAATCTTTATAACTTTGGTTATTAAGTGAACTCTAACTAAATCTAGGTGGATGTCACACTTGATTTGGATAGCTAAGTTGCACTAGGAATTAAACGTTGGTGTTTGTTGTTTTGTTTTATGGATAATTGCTTGTTATGCCATGTTAATAAGCAATAATGCAAACATGGGTTGATGAAGTTCTCCATACCTAATCAGAATAGGTATGGGTAAAGAACTTAATAAATGTTGGAATTAGGGTTAGGAATGGTTGCTGCAATCTAAATTTTAATCTCATTTAATTATGATTAATAACCACTAAGGGGGTGTGTAAATCTTGATGAATTAGTTCTAACGGATGTTGGCACACGCCAACTATAGGAATGTACCCTCGAGAAGTCCTGGGACTTCTCGATGATACAATGTTGTAGTTAACATGTGGCAACACCCTTCCCTATTTGTTCATCTAGATTTATGCACATATGGAATCGAACTTAGTTTCTCTCTAGGTCAAGTTAGTAGCATGTTTAGGACAGGTAGTAGATTTCATTGACTCAGGGTACCTCAGGACATCCAATTGACTTAGGTCAACTGAGTATTCATATATACCCTAAGTCATCGTGAGCATCTTCTTATAATAAACAATGTTTCTAACCCAGGCTAGGGTCAGACCTTGGGCAAGTGGACTAACGGTAGTCATTAAAGAACATTATAGATAACAAAAGAGTGAGGTGAAGGATGTATTTCGGAATGATGAGTATGTTGTCTAGGAATAGTAACATGAACAATATGTTGAAATTTTGGCCAAAGTATTGCAAGCCACCTGGTTACATTGTCCTATGTCACCTAGTTCAAAGCAACGTGATGTCAGATGAATATTGGTAACAAATATTCAGATAGGTTCTTTAAACAGATCACTTAGTACTCGGAATAGGGTAGGAGAACCAAGTATATGTAGTATACATAAATTATTCTATACTTTAAGATAACATGAGAGATCGGTTAGTAGCTTGAGTCATGAGAGATCATAGCATACCGAGTCATTACTGCATATGGCATATCTATTATGAGATTGATTGGCATGGAATGTATGTTCTAAATGATGTTTTATTTAGAACAGAGAGAACATTACGTTAAAAAAACAAAAAAAAAATCCCTTGTTTTTCTTAAAGAATCTTACATCTTGGTATCAAAGTGAAGGTTGCAGCTCTTGGACCTATTGTGTCCATAATCTTATGAAACTTAACTTTTCTTGTTAACAAAAATGGTTAGAACAAGAGGAAATGTTGCAAACAATCCTCTGCCTAAGGAAGGAGCAGTAACTTCCCAAAACTTGATGAGATCCTTGCTTCCCTGTTGGACACAAGAGATCATTTGGTTGTACTTGAACAAAAAGTAATGGGAAATGAGGAGGAAGAAGATGCTGATAACAATAATCAACCACCTCCTGAGGACAACACCAATGTAGGTGTTGATAATAACAATGTGAACATACCTGATCAGCCTGAGAACAAAAAGGCTAGGCTGGTAGTTGAACTCACTAATGATATAAAAAGGATAAGTCCACCCAAGTTTGATGGCACCACATTAGGGGATGGGGTGAGAATTGGCTCAGCGAGATGGAGAAATACTTTACAATTAGGAATTTCTCAAAAGAAATAAAGGTGATATGGGGATCATATTAGCTTTCCCATGAGGCATCTTCATGGTGGGACAACCATAAGGATGAGTTAAACATTGATGAAACTAATATCACATGGGATCAATTTAAAGGTTACTTTAAGAAACGTTGGCTGCCACAACTTTACTATGATAAGAAAATGACTGAATTCTAGAACTTAGCTCAAGGAAAGCTAACTATAACTGAGTATTGGGAGTGGTTTACTAAACTCCTTAAGTATGTACCTTAGTACCAAACTGATGAGAAGTTTAAGATATGGAAATTTATCATGGGATTGAATCCTGTTATAGGAGGAGAGGTGGATGTTCATAGCCCAACCACGATATAAGGGGTTGTTTAAAAGGCCATAAGGTAGGAACATAAATTGAAGGCAATTTCTTCTCATAAGGAGGAAGTAAGGAAGAAAATCCCCAACTCCTCTTCATCATCTCTTGTACCTAAGAAAGGACCATGGAAGAAATTGGAATGAAAAGTAAGTTTTCATCTAATACTAATAAGAAAGTAGAAACAAAAATTTTTGTTGGTAATGCACTGAACAACTTTGTCAAGAACAATAATAACGAATAGAAGTTTTATGGAGGTCGAATGAAATCTAAGGCTATAAACAAACTTGAGCCTAGAAAGGGACCTGTAGAGGCTGTTATAACTGTGGAAAAGATCATTATGCAAATCAATGCCCTTTGAAAAAGGATGATCATAATCAAGCAAACACAAGATACACGTTGTAGTAGCTGACAAGTAGGATGAGAAACAAGCCATGCCTATAGAAGTTTCGGGTAAGTTATTTGGTTTACCTATAACTATTATTTTTGACATTGGAGCTACTGAATGTTTTATTTCTAGTAAATTAGCATCAAAACTAAAAATAAAAGCTAGAAATATGGATAAAACATGGACTGTATAGTATGGAAACAATGTTGTTCATATAGTTAGTATGTGTCTTTTTGGAGCAGTCCTTGATTTACCTAACTTTTCCACTGAAGTTGATATTTATGTTGCACCTTTGGGGTCTTATGATGTAATCATAGGTGTTAATTGGTTAACAGAACATAAGGCTAAAGTGGACTATTTTGAAAAACACATTAGTTATTTAGATGACTGTGAGAAAACAATAGAGATTTAGGGTGTGAAATGTGAGATTTATGTTAGAAAACTATCATCTTTTAACTTAAAAAGGTTAAAAATAAAGGTTGTACCTTATATGCAGGAAAAATTATAGAAACAATGAAGAGAACAATGATGTCATGGAACAATATCCATTGTTACAATACTTGAGTGACATATTTCTAGAAGAATTACCAGGTCTTCCACCTAAAATGGATTTTGATTTCACAATAAAGATCAAGCATGAACCGAGCCTATTTTTAAGGCACCATATCAAATGACTACTATAGAATTAGTAGAGCTTAAGGCTCGATTGCATGATAACTTTTTCTAAATATTTGACTAGACCAAGTGTTTCACCTTGGGGAGCACCTGTATTTTTGTGAAAAGAAGGATGGAACACTTAGATTGTGCATTGATTACAAAATTTTAAACAAAGCAACAATCAAGAATATACCCACTCCCTAGTATTGATGATCTATTTGATCATATGCATGGAGAATCGGTATATTCTAAGATAGATCTTTGATTTGGATATCATCAATTGTGGATGGATTAAGGATGAGTAAATTCATAAAACAACTTTCGAGAACAAGGTATGGACATTATGATTTCACGGTTTTACCATTTGGATTAAAAATACACTGCAACATTTATGAACTTAATGAATAATATCTTTAAGAATACTTGGAAAAATTTGTACTCATATTCTTGGCAACATTCTCATATATTCTAAATGTATTGAGGAACACCATGAGCATTTGAAGATAGTTTTGAAAATTTTGAGAAAGAGACGGTTATATGGTAAGCTATCTAAATGTTATTTCTATGACACAGAAGTACACTATTTGGGACATGTAATAAGTAAGAATGGAATTGTTGTAGATCCTTCAAAAATTGTAGCTATAACTAAGTGGCCTGCACCAAAGAATGTACATGAAGTTAGAAGCTTCATGGGGCTTGTTGGTTACTATAGAAAATTTGTAAAAGATTTTTCTAAGGTGGTTGCACCAATAAATTCTTTACAGAAGAAGGATAAAAAAATTTTTTGGAGTGAGAAATGTGAAATTGCATTCAAAACTTTGAAAGAACAATTAACTTCAGCACCTATTCTAGCAATACCAAATCCTAATGGAGACTTTATGGTGGTAACTAATGCATCTAGTGAAGGTCTAGGAGGTATTTTGTTACAAAATGATCATGTCATAGCTTACAAAAGTAGAAAATGAAAGTAGAAAACTAAAGTTACATGAGTTGAATTATGCTCCATATGATTTAGAGCTTGCTGCCATTTTTCATGCACTACAAGTTTAGAGGCATTACCTGATTCGAAAACCTTTTGAATTGAAAATTGATCATCTTGGGCTGAAGTATATCTTCACTTACCAAATATTAATGTAAGATAACGAAGGTGGTTAGAGTTTTTGTCTCAATATGATTTTGACATCAATTATATAAAGGGAAAAGAAAATAGAAGTAGGTGACGCTCTAAGTAGTAGGAAGCACATTTTTGTGCTTATAAGATTGAGAACTCAATTTAAGGATGAAGTAAATAGTGTTATGGAATCTGATTCTTACGTTCAAAAAGTAAAGACTACGCTTTTGAAGATCCTAATGATTTGAGGTATAAATTTTTCACTTTAATAATGAAGGAATCTTAATATTTGAAAACATGGTATATATACCTTCGCTAAATGATTTAAGAAAGAAATTGTTAGTAGAATTTCATAATTCACCTTTTCTGGATACTTTGGTATTACAAAAATGCTTTTTGAAATAAAACAACAATATTTCTAGAAAGGAATGAAAAAGGATGTTATTGATTTTGTGACACATTGCCTTGAATGTCAATGTGTTAAAGTGGAACATATGCACCCATCCGGTTTATTGTATCCTCATAGCATATCGCATTACAAGTGGCAAGTGATAAGCATGGACTTTGTACAAGGGTTGCCTATGTGAAGAAATAAACATGATGTTATTTTAGTAGTTGTTGATAAACTAACAAAGGTAGCACATTTTATCGTTGGTAATCTGAAGGATGATTTTAGCTAAAAGATTTGTACATGAAATTTTTAGATTACATGGAGTACCTGAATTAATCATATCAGATAGAGATCCTAGAATGACATCAAGGTTAGGCAAACGCTAAAATGAACTAAGCTGAATTTAAGTTCTCGCGTATCATTTGAAAAAAATGGACAGATGCAAAGAGTCAATCAAGTTTTAGAGGATATGTTTCGAATGTATTGTATGGACGAGAATTAGAAGTGGAAAGTGTTGTTCAGAGACTCACAAAGCACCCCGGATGCGAGATCGGGCTTCTAGGTTGATCACTCTAGCATCCAGTGTGATTACACAACATGGAAACCTTTCTCCAAGTGTGGGACTTGTAAAGATGAGAAAGGATTCTCAGAGAGAAGGCTGGTTCCTATTCCTCTGATTTAGATGCATGCAATAAAATGCGAGAGGTTTTACTAAACCTAATCTAATTTGCGAGGAGACAGGGTAGAATGCATAAAAATAAAACCTAAACTACGGAGGTGATGCACCAAAAGGAATGTTGGACACCCGTTTTGTCAAAAATTAAACACGAGACCACATACAATGCAATAAACACCATGCACGGTGACCAAGGTGCAATAAGAGATCAAAAATGACAGCAATGAATACATGAGAGGGTTGAGAATCAATCTGAGACATATATATATATATTGCTCAAAGTCGATACGATTACATTGCGGTGGAGAGGTAAAAAAGCGGCATTACTGATCCATATGGGAGGTTTGAAAAGCTCCATCAAATTCTCTTGCTGAGGGGAAGAAAGAGGATGCAAAACAAAGAATGTCCCCCTTTTAAAGGGCTCCTCTTTACAATATATATGAAGAAATGAGGGGAAAGAGAGGAAATCAGAATCTACTGACCAACCACTTCTTGGTAGCATTTAAAATCATCTCATTATGATCAATGGCGGATCTTAAAAGCATACCCTATCACTTTGACAAATCTAACGGGGAATGCGGCCCATCTTTGCTGCATTAAAGTTGGTTGTTGAAGCATTACATGCGAAGAGACGTTTCCTTAATTTTTCTCCTCTAAACACACCAAAATTCAAGATTGACCCTAGAATCATGTAGAGAATTTCATGACTTTTTGTTGATATAAAGAACGTGCAAATCGAGCTCTGGATCGAAAGATATGATGATACGAAGATTTAGGGCACAAAGCAGTGAAAAGCAGATTTTAAATTTCTTTTCCGTGCTCTGCCATCTGGATGACACGTGGCGGGTTCGATTGGATGCGTAATTCCCTCTCTCCACCTTTTCACGGGTTTTCTTGTGGGCCCCTTAAACTTGGACACGTGGCACTATTTCATTGGTTTGGATCGGTGCTTGAAAACTCACCTTTGACTTTTTGGACCTTTTTCCTTGTGACATGTGTCATCTTTGGTTTGTCCGAGTGAGTTGGCTTTTCGCGTCCACCACGTCTTTTTGTCCCGGATGTCCCACTTTTCCTTGTCTTTGAAGTTTCTTGTTTGGCCGAACCATGATTTGCGTCCATTTGTCCCTAATGTCTAATGTCCGGTGCTTTGCGGGGTAAATTCTTCGGGTTCGCTTATCTCGCATCCCGCGTCCCCGCCTTTCTGGCCCAAATGTCTCAAATTTTTGGTGCAAAAGTTCTCCTTTTCGGCTGATCCGGTGGTTTGCGTCCTCACGCCCTCATGAATGTCCCAAGCTGTTAGTCGATTTTCTTCTCTTTTATTTGAACCGGCTTTCGCGTCCCTTCGCGTCTTCATGTCCCAAATGTCCTAGAGCATTTAGTCTGATTCTCCTTTGGCCGAACCGGCTTTCCACGGTCCGGTTCGCGTCCTCGCGCACTCTTGTCCCACTTGTCCCTTTGCTTGTTTGGGCCACTGTAGGATTTCGGCCGATTCACGCCTTTGCGTCCCAAATGTCCCAAATATTTCTAGACTAAGGACTTAGCGATTTTCACAATTTTTTTAGCCTTTTCACCTTTTCTCAGGCTTTTTTCAACCTATGACTTTCGCATTCTCTAGAGCTCGTTCTTTTTCAGCACGGGACTTGGGAATCTGATGTATGTTATCAAATTCAACCACAGGGGTGAAATTGGATAACAATTTGGCGACTTCGGTGGGTCATCATCACTGCTTAGATGAAAAGACCAGATTGCCTTTTAGCGATCCATTGGGCATGGAGTCATAAGCGATGACTGAAATGAGCTAACTCGAATCTGCAGGACTCCCTCCACGAGAGCACGCGTTGAAGCTGTAAAAACTTAACGATCCAGGAGCAACAAAACCTGCCCAAAGCACTTAGGGAAGCTGAAACCTAACTACTGACAAGACAATGTGCATACGCACTTAGAGGAATTGAAATCTAGACTAATATTTACAAGGGTGAACCTTTTATTTTGAGTAGCAATGTTTGAGATAGATTCCATTCTTTGGAATCTGCGAGTTCTTCACCATCCAATGAGGCCAATTGGAAAGCATTGCTGCTCTTGCACTTTGTGACCATGTATGGGCCACTCCAAATGGCATCAAATTTTGAATGCCTTCCCGGTTTTTCTCTGTCCACATCCCATTTCAACACTAGATCTCCAACTTGAAAAGATCTATCCTTGGCCTTTCTATCGAAGGTCTTCTTGATCAAAGCTTGATCCTTTTCCATTGCTTGGGATGCCTGATTTCTGATCTCTTGCAGCTCCATCAACTCTGCATACCTCACCTCCATGGGCTCAAATTCAAGTAACTCCAGCTGCTTCATGAGTTCCAATGTTGGCAACTCAAGTGACATGGGCAAGATTGCCTCTCTTCCATAGACAAGCCTGAATGGAGAGTTGCCTGTGGATCTTTTGGGAGTGATCCTATCAGCCCATAAGGCTGATTTCAGCTTGGTGTGCCAAGACCTCTGATTCTCATCAAGAGTTCTCCTAATGATCCTCAACAAGTTCTTGTTTGTAGACTCGGCCTGGCCATTACCCTGAGGGTAATAGTTCGATGAAGTGCTCAGGTAAATACCGTTCTTGACAACCCACTCAGTCACCTTAGATCTGATGAATGCCAATGCATTATCGAGAGATTATTGTGGCAGGTACACCAAATCTGGTTGTTATTCCCTCATAAAAGTCTAGGATCTTAGACTCATTTGCCTCTTTGAGTCTCTTGCTTGTCCATTTGGTGAAGTAGTCTGTGGTGTCAAAATCCATTTATGCCCTTGGCTTGAATTGGGATTAATGACTCAATGAAGTCAAACCCCATTGCATGAATGGCTGGTCAAGCTGAGATTGGATGCGATGGAAGGGCAGAAAAGTCTTTCTTTTCTGTGAAGAATGCACAATTCTTACACCTCTTGATCCATGCATAGCAACTTTGAAAATTTTAGGCCAATAATAACCAGCCTTCATGATTTTAGAATTTGTCACTCTTGGTGCAAAATGGCCACCGGCTGGTCCACCATGAAACTCTTCCAACACCCTTTGAATCGACTGTGCTAATGCATCTCAGTGACACTCCATTCACATCTTTCTTGAACAAAACTCCATCAACAATGGCATACGGACACTGCTGCAATCTGAAGTGTCTCCTTTGGGTCTTGTTCATCTCGGAGGGCATAGGCTTTGTACCTAGGAAGTGCATAATATCTTGGGTCCAGCAAGGAGTGGGGAAGCATTGTCTTCTTCTTGATTGCCACTTGGCTCATGGATTGTCTTGGTATCAAAACAAGCCTCTTCTTCGTTGCATACTTCCTTTTGCTTCCCCAAAACCAGCTGCTCACACAGTCCTTTCCCTCTTACCGACTTGGTGATCTTGATATCAATGTCATACTCCATGACACGGGTGATCCAACCTGCCCTTTTCTCATTCAAATCCTTGTTGAGGAGGAAGTCCTTAACTCCGGCATGTGAGACCAGCAAGCTGGACCTTGTTGTTTGAGACTAAATGCTTGAATTTCTTCAAGCTTCGATTCTTTGCAAGTACATGCTTTTCAATAAAAGAGTACCTCACCTCATGAGTCATCTAGGCTCACTGGTGAAGAAGGCAATCGGCTGCTCATCATTATCTTTGTTCTGCTTTGTACAGAATGGCGAGAGATAGTGTCATCACCTCCAAATGCATAGAGGATGAAATCCTTGGAGAAGTCAGGTTGATGAGAGTTGGTGCTTGAGAGATAGCTTCTTTGATTGCCTCAAAACTCTCCTTGCCTTCTTTGTCCACTTAAAAGCCATGCTCTTCTTTAACATTTTGGTGATGGGCTTGACAAAGGGCTGCAAAAAAATGCGGGATAAACCTGCGGAACAAATTGATCCTTCCCAAGAAACTTTGAAGAGCCTTCTTGTGACTTGGCAATGGTAGTGCTCTTATGGCTTCAACTCTCTCTGGATCAATTGCGGTCCCTCTTTCGAGACAATATGGCCTAGAAGTTTCCTTCGTGAGCGAGAAGATGCATTTTTGGGATTCAAAGACACTCAGAACTTTCTACACCCTCGAAACACTTGCACGAGGTGAAAGAGATGATCTCTTTGCATTCTTTGAGAATACGGTGATATCATCTAGATATATCGGCACTATCTTGTTGATCAAGCCTTTGAATGCCATGTCCATTGCCCTTTGGAAAGGTAGCACCGGTGTTGGATAGCCCAAATGGCATCTTCTTGTAAGCATATGTGCCCCATTTAGTTGTGAAGGTTGTCTTGAATTGGTCTTCTTCTTTCACCATCACACTGATTATAGCACGAATACCCATCTAGGATGAAAACCTTTACGAACCGGCTCTACTTGCAATATTTGTTCCATTGAAGGAGTGGGTAATGATCTTTGAGAGATGCCTATTGAGGTCTCGGAAGTCCACACACTGACCTGATTTCTCCGCTCTTCTTCTGGCCAGGAACCAAGTTAGCAACCCGACTTGAGTGCTTGATCGGGAATATAATGCTTGCCTCTATTAGCTTATTTAGCTCTTTCTTCATGAGAGGCTCAATGTGAGGGTTGGTGGTCTGCTGCTTGCACTGATGGGCTTAGCATCGGATCAATTCTATGGTATGTTGTGCCAAATTTGGATTGAATCCTCTAGAGTCTTTGTAGCTCCAAGCGAAGACATCGGAAATTCTTGGCAAGCAAAGTTGAACAAAATCAGATTTCTCTTGTGAGGTACTTACTTTGCCAATTTGAATGTTTTGCCTTCTTCCACTAAAATAGGCTCGAATCTCACCCTTTACTTGAATGTTTGCCTTCTCCTTCGGGCCCTGATCATTCGGGTTGAAGATTGACTCCCGAGGTTATGAGGCCTTTTGGTAATTTGTTAGTTCTCATTGCACCACTTGGTCACCATCTGCTGATCTGACTTGTCTTGATTCTGGCGAGAGAACTCAGCTTCTTCTTGTAGGAAATTGATGATTTTCTGGTCATTCTCAAACACTTGCCAACTGACATTGTTATCCGGCACTGAAGGCCTCACAATCACGTGGATGTTTGGCTGTACCTTGTCTTGTTGAATGCTTTTCGTAATGTCAAAGGCTGCCCCTACTGCTGCAAGCCTGTCAGTAGCTTGATTCTCTTTCCTGGGAATGGATTCGATGCCAAAACCTTCAAAATCTTCCATGAGGTCCCAACCTGTTCTTGTAGCTTTGAGTAGATCATTTTGGCAGCATGCCGTCCCCTTGACTGATTTACAATCAATTCACTTGTCCCAAAGACTTAGATTCTTTATTTTCTCTTGATTGCCCAATGCATCCCTTGCACCAAGGCTTCATATTCAGCAGTGTTATTGGAGCATGCAAATTGAAATCTAAAAGCTGAATAGTACTTTATTCCTTGAGGTGAAACAAGCATGGCTCCACCTCCTGCACCTTGCCTACTCCTTGATCCATCAAAAACAATTGCCATACCTCGTTGTCATCATTATGGCTTGGCTTGGTGATGCTAGGAACAGGTTGATTTTCTTCGTGTATACAATAGACTCCCAGCTCAGATTCTTCTACTTCTTGATAGGGATCAAAAGCATGTATCTTGTTTGCCCATTCATCAAGAGTTAGGTCAGGATACTTCCAACCTTGGTGTCAGCCTCATCAGTACTAGGGTGATCTTCTTGATCAAATGCTGAGCAATTGGCATTAATCTGACTTGGGGTGTAAGGCTCAATATGGAAGTTTGCAATGGGTTCGGATCTGATTGTGGCCTTAGTTCCATACCTTGTTCTAAACAGCATGTGAGACCAATCGGCAGACAAATACCCTCGATCTTGGTTGTGAAGTCCCTTGACAAGCAAAGGGCAAAGAGTGGTGGAAGGTCTATGATTGATACATCTTGTAAGACAACAACATTTGGACATGCATGCGAGGTAAGACTCAAGTTTTTAATCACTCCAATTTTTGCTATTGCTGTCCCATCCAATTGCACTACTCCTTTAGATATTACTTCATATTGGAGACCAGTGATCGGCTATTTTGCTTGGGCATCTTGAGCTACTTGCCCCGGAATCAATCATGCAATTGTGTACTAGTTTATCCCCGATGATTAATGAAACATAGAAAGGAGGGGCTTGACATTTTACCTTGTTGTCCTCCATGACTTCCTTGAGGCTGGGCAGCATTTGTAAGCACTTTGTCTTGCATCTGAACCGCTGATTTGAAGTTGTCCAATCCTTCATGGCAGCTTGCAGCAGATCTCTTTGGCCTGGGATAGATAGGGATTCCCACATTGATATGTTAACGTTTGTCTTCTTCATCATCGATCAATAATCTTGAATGGTGATGAAGAATCTCTCTGTTGTCCTTTGGTTTGCACGTTTACTCCTTGCGTGGGCAGCATTGGTGGCATTTGAGTTGGCCTAGGGGCTGTTCTTGGCTGCCCTTGTGTATTTGAAACTGGACTCTGCTTGCCAATCATTTGTGGAGCCGTGGAAGGTTGTGGATTGGCTGGGGCTAATGGTTGTTCTTCACCCAGATTCCTCCTTTTTGACCTTGTGTTGGCTGCTGACACCTTGCTGCACGATTCATGCCACGAAATCTTACGCTTGCCAGTTCACCAATGTAGTGTCATTTGGGGCTGATTGCTGTTGGAATGTTTCTAGTTGTTGGCTGTTTCCTTGACTGCCCTCGCCCTCCACACTAGTAGTTGTCACCATTAGTGCTTGATTGAGAGCACCATTGAAGCACATGGATTGGTTGTGAGGCTCGTTGCATGGAAAGCACCAATCATATTCCTGAGCAATGTTGTTCTGTGTTGGCACTAATGCCTTAGAGGCAGATATGGCATTTGGATTATAGGGCTGGAATGGTCTATTGGCAGGAGGCCTTACTTGGCTTTGATTTTGATTCATATTTGCAGTTGGATTAGGTGGTCTTTGTGGTTGGTATGGCTGCCTATTAGGTGAGCTTGGGTTGATAGGAAGGTCGAAACCTTGGGCTTCTTGCCTCTTGATAGTAACCAGCTCATTTCCCAAATTTTGTTGTTTCATGACCTCTTGGAGTTCATTTGAAGCACTTGGAGATGAAGTGGAAGCTTCATTTGAACTACGATTTCTAGGGTGGGAGCGAGGAGCCAAAGTGGGTGCTTGACTAGTGCTTGGATTTTCTAAGTTTGGATACTGAGGGCATGGAGGCCTAGGAGCCGGTTTACCGGCTTGAATAAGATAGTTTTCGGCTCTAATGGCAATCTTTATAAGCCATAGGGATTGTTGTGCCTCCCATGGATTGAATTAACATAGAAATATTAGAATTCAAAGCTTTAAGGTAATATAGAAAAGCACCTCTACTTTGTTGGCACATTTGCCCTTTGGAATCCTATCCCAAGACCTTTGAAATCTGAAGTTGAAGTCGATCATTTGCTCGTTGGGGGCTCTCTTGATAGTTGTCAGTTGCTCCAAAAGAGACAAGTTGTCTCCCTTCTCTCCAAATTGCTCGTGAAGTGCAATACATAGCTGATTCCAGTTTGTGATAGAACCAGCTCCAAGGCTCCTAAACCATTGCAATGCTTTACCCTTGAATGAAGATGCGGTAATTTGTGACCACTTGCATTTCATCGATTTCATGGATTACACAAAGGTTAGCAATATCTTTAACATGATCACTGGAGTAGTCGATTTTCTCCGGTGAAGTAGGGAATGTTCTTGAAGGCTGATAGGAAGGCTGGATGTTGTGCATTGAGAGCAAGTGGGCTCTTGCTGTGAAGTTGCGTAGGGGTTGTTACGAGCCATTCGATTGGTCTTAAAACCCTTGTATATTGAATGAAAGGCCTGTCAGGTGGAGGAGTTGAGAGAGTTCTGTTTGGTGGAGATGGAGACCTTTGAATCCTTCTTCCTCTTTGCCTTCTTCTTGGAGATATTGCTAGGTATTCAAACAACACTTCTTCTTCTCCGACTCTTGACCTTGTGGTGATTCTTCTCATGAGTTTTCAGGCCTTGCTGCTGAAACCAGTTGATTCTTCCCCTTGGAGTCACCAGATATGCAAATAATAGCTCTTATAAGCAAGAAAACTATAGCAGATGCATATCAACTTTGCTGCTGATAAAAATGAGACCTCTAGTGTCCCCCGGTGTGTGCCAAAAGCTGTTGTTGAGACTCACAGCACCCACGGATGCGAGATCAGGCTTCTAGGTTGATGTTCTCGGGCATCAGTGTGATTGCACAACATGGAATCCTTTCTCCAAGTGTGGGACTTGTAAAGATGAGAAAGGATTCTCTAGAGAAAGGCTAGTTCTATTCCTCTGATTTAGATGCACCAATAAAATGCGAGAGGTTTTACTCAACCTAATCTAATTTGCAAGGAGACGGGGTAGAGAATGCATAAAAATAAAACCTAAACTACGGAGGTGATGCACCAAGGAATGTTGGACACCCGTTTTGCAAAATTAAACACGAGACCACATAAATGCAATACTGACACCATGCAGGTGACCAAGCTATAATAAGAGATCAAAAATGAAGCAACAATGAATACATGAGAGGGTTGAGAATCAATCACGACATATATATATATATATTATATATATATATATTGCTCAAGAGTCGATACGGTACATTACGGTGGTAAGAGGCAAAAAAATGGCATTACAATCCATATGGGAGGTTTGAAAAGCTCCACAAATCTCTCTGCTAAGTAGGGAAGAAGAGAGAGGATGCAAAACAAGAATGTCCGACCTCTAAAAGGGCTCCTCTTTACAATATATATGAAGAAATGAGGGGAAGAGAGAGGAAATCAGAATCTACTCCAACCACTTCTTGGTAGCATTTAAAATCATCTCATTATGATCAGCGGCGGATCTGGAAAAATGGTGGGTTGCATCTACGGGAGGCGGCCAGTATCATTGCATTAAAGTTGGTTGTTGAAGCATTACACGCGTCAGAGACGTTTCCTTAATTTTCTCCCTCCAAACAGCACCAAAATGCAAGATTGATCCTAGAATCATGTAGAGAATTTCAACAGCTTTCCGTTGATATCAAGAACGTGCAAATCTGAGCTCTGGATCGAAAGATATGATGATCTGAAGATTTAGGGCACAAAACAGGTGAAAACAGATTTTTAAATTTCTTTTCCCGCGCTCTGCCATCACGGACGACACGTGGCAAGGGTTAATTCATTTGGGCAATTCCCTCTCTCCACCTTTTCATGGGTTTTCTTGTGGGCCCTTAAACTTGGACACGTGGCACTATTTCATTGGTTTGGATCAGTGCTCGAAAACTCACCCCTTTGACTTTTTGGACCTTTTTCCTTGTGACACGTGTCATCTCTGATTAGTCCATGGTCTGCGGCTTTTCGCATCCACCGCGTCTTTTTGTCCGGATGTCCCACTTTTCCTTGTGTTGAAGTTTCTTGTTTGATCCCGAACCGGCTTCCTTGTTCGCGTCCATTTGTCCCTAATGTCCCGATTGCTTTGCGGGGAAAATTCTTCGTTCCCCGATCCCGTCCCGATCCAGCGCCTTTCGGCCCAAATGTCCCGAATTTTTGGTGCAAAAGTTCTCCTTTTTCGGCTGATCGGGTGGTTCGTGTCACTCGCGCCCGAATGTCCCAAAGCTTGTTAGTCGATTTTCTTCTTTTGGCTGGCGGCTTTCGTGTCCCTCGCGTCCTTCATGTCCCAATTTGTCCACGGTGCGGACTTTCTGATTTCCGTTCTTGGCCGGCCGGTTCACGTCCTTCTTCCGTACTCTTGTCCCACTTGTCCCTTTCTTTTTGGGCCGCTGGAAGGCCTTTTCGGCTGATCCGCGCCTGATGTCCCAAATGTCCCAAATATTTCTAGGAACAAGGACTTAGCCGATTTTCACAATTTTTACGCCCGGGCTTATTTTTTGCAGCCTTGACTTCTCGCATTCTCTCGAGCTCGTTCTTTTTCAGCTGGGACTTGGGAATCGATGTATGTTATCAATTCAACCACAGGGGGTGAAATTGGAAAGTTAAAATGATTTGTGAGCACTTGAAAGAAGTAGCAGATAGGAAAAAGAGTTATGTTGATTTAAAGTGGGTTGACAGGAAATTTGAACTTGGTGAGAAAGTATTTCTTCAGGTTAAACCGAAAAAGATCTCTATAACTTTTGGTAAGGCTGCCAAGTTATCACCTCATTATGTGGGACCTTTTGAGATAGTTGAAGTAATCAACCCTATAGCTTACCATTTAGCATTACCTCCTGCTTTATCATGAATGCATGATGTTTTCCATATTTCTTTGCTTAAGAAATATGTTTTAGATTTATCACATGTGTTAAATTGGAATTCCTTACAAGTCCAAGACCTAGGAATAATCGTGGTTAAACCCATATGAGTGCTAGAAACTTTCATTGCATTTAAGAAATCATGAGATAAGTCAATGCAAGGTCAATGGGACCAGTTTTGTTATGTTTAATTCAAGAAAGTGCAACTGTGTTAGAAGGTATTTTTGGAGGATATGAAAACCCTGTAATTTTCCATATTTATTAACCCATGTTATGTTATTGCTGATCATGGGATCAGAATTATTACTATGATAGTGCCCATGGTTTTTTTATTTTATCTTTATACCCAATAAGTCCATGGTTATGGATAGAACGTGTTTTATTCATTTTGAATAAAAACTATGTGAATGCTGATTTTAGAACTTTAAATTTGATATTTTATAAACATATGTAAAGAAGTGAATAAATTGATTATTGCAATGATTAAAATGAGATAATCGATGATTTTTTTAGGAGGAAGTATAACACCTAGCTCCAAAGCTGTTATATTTCTCTTTGCATTACAAGATTGGCATGTGATTTTCTTGAATAAAATGAGTGATTCTTATGATTGTTCAAAATCATGAACCATGGATAAATCATTTTCTCTCTTGGATTCATTTGAAATTTATGACTTTTATTTGAGAATCCACTTTCACTTCTTATTGATAAGCTGCAATCTAGTTTTGAGAGTTGCAAACTTATCTCTTATTTGACTCATCCTTGGATCAATTTGGGTGATCAAGGAATGTTTTAAATCTTCTTAACATTGAATGGTAAATTGACATTCATTGATAAGAGAGACATAAAGGATTTGAACTTTATATGCAATAAGTTTATTTGAGTTCTTTGTTTTTGAATAAAGTGATCGTGTCTTCATTCGGTTGTAAGTTTGTGCTTGTTGTCTTGGGATTGTCTAAGAAAGGAATAAATTGATTATATTTAATGCGATAAATTAAAAATAGATAATCTCGGGATGATGATTCTATGTAGGGGAAGTATGTAAAACCTTGAACAAATAAAGGACTATCCTAACATTATTTTCTTATAATGATCTTCTAAACTAGGTATGAATCATGCCTACTTCCTATCACATCTATTCAATTGGGTTGTAATCTAACCTTAAGCTTCTTATTCTATTGTGTTGGGGGTGACCTAACCTAAGCTCTTGTGTAAATTCTTTATTAAATGAATAAGGGAAGGGGAGATTACTATGGTGATGTTATACTATGTTAACCTAATGCCTAAACTAATGGTTGTGAATTTGATATAACCTAAGGTGGTATTACCTAAGGTAATGTTTTAAGACCTATGGTGATTAATTGATGGACTAACCTAAGTTTTGGGAAATCTAGCCTAAACTATTATAAAAGGGAACCTAAGGTCGCATGTCACTACTAAGCGAAGATGGTTTAAATGGATTTTATGTGATTTGATTGGATTTAAATGAAGGGAA
The DNA here is from genome assembly GCA_018340775.1 of Taxus wallichiana var. yunnanensis. Lineage (NCBI taxonomy): Eukaryota > Viridiplantae > Streptophyta > Pinopsida > Cupressales > Taxaceae > Taxus > Taxus wallichiana. Next base: position 714,706,218 of record CM031242.1, on the reverse strand, counting down.
GTACTGCCATTTTTGGCAAGGGCTAGTTAAAATTTAGTGGGGCTTACGTGGAGGCTTCACTAAGTATGGAATTGCATGTTGAATTTGGAATTGGTATCCACTAGTTTTGGGAGGCGGTGGCAAGGAGAGATAAGTGGGAGAATTAGGAGTTATGGCATTAATGAATCTTGGTTTTTGTGTGTAAACCATCTTGGAAAATGAGAGGTAGGTTTGTGAGAGGTTGTTTGGTTTTGCATGCTTCACAAATTTTTCTCTGCATGGAGCTATCTGGTTCTTTGAACCAATAGTTTGACTTCTTCTTCTTCTTGGCTATTTTTGGTTCTCTAGTCTATTTTTGATCAAGGGAATGTATAAGAGGCATTGGAAAAAATTTTTTGGTTGTTGATCTATCATGGAGAAGAAAAAGGGTTGGAAAGTTGGCTTGGAAGTCTCCTTCAATTTGGTAGAGGCACTATCAGGCATGATAGGCTCTACCCATTAAGATTTCTTGCTTTCTTATAAATGATTCATTAAAACAATTCTGCTCACTTGAGATATATTTTTGCATGATGTGTCTGGTTATTTACTTGCATGTTTTCATGAAATCTATGTGGTTTTTGGAATGTGAATCCATTTCTATTAATGGTAGATTTTGGGAACTTTCTCTTGTACTAGTTATTAGTGGTATTCATGCAACTTGTATTTTTATTTTGAAGCTCTGTAGCTTGTATTTTGAAGCTTGTATTCTCTTGTATTTGAAACTTACATTGAGACTAATGTTGATTGAACTAGCTTGTTACTTGTATGGTTATTGAATCTCTGTTTTAGTCTTGTGTTTTGTTGAGCTTATAGTGGAGCTTCGTGGTTGTTCTAAGATTGTGTTCAAACTTTGTGATTTGTTATGAGCTTTTAATGGGACTCGTGTTGTTTCTAGATTGAATGGAACTTGGTGTAGTTCTTAATTTTGGTTGAATCTTCATATTCAACACTATACTCTTATTTAGTTCTTGTGAATGTTGAACTTATAGTTGAGTTGTTGAGTTTTGTTTTGTACATATACTCTGAGCTGGAAGTTTTATTCTTATTTAAGGATTTGAGAATACTTGGACTCATATTAGAGCATTGGTGTTTTGCTTTGAGCTTGTATTTAGGGCTTCGTGTTTTGTTATAGGCTCGTATTTGAACTTTGTTTTTCTCGAGCCGGTGTTGAGCCTTGTGAAGTTCTGAACTTATGTTCTAAGCTCATATTTGACACAGTACATGTATTCCATAGATGGTTGTTTTGAACTTGTGTTGGAATCGACGTGTTTGATTTTATACATGTATTCTGAGATGGAGTTTAGTGGGTATTAAGGATTTGTAAAGCTTTAATCTCATTTAAATCTGTCTTGCTCGAAAGGGGTCTTGTGAGTTTTGTTTTGGTCGGAAGTAGACCGTGTAACTTATTTTTGAGATCTCCTCTGTTTTGCTTCTTGAGAGGGAATGGTTGTATTACTTCTATCTTTTAGGCTACACTATGTATTCTTGAACTTGATAGGGCATGTGAATTCGAAGTGTATCCTATTCTTCTCTACCCTGAGTGAACCCGTGTCTTGTGGAAAGCTTGACTATTTTGTTCATAGAAATAAATGGACTGGAACTATGTCTTGTTGTGGGTTTGGTTGATCTTTAGTTCGTTTGGATCAATTGTTAAAAGATTAGAGTTTATGGAAGTGTATTATTTACTTTCCTTCTTATTATTGATGTTGAAACAAATTCTTACCCTGTCATAAGCTTTTAACTGGAACTGAGAGGCTTGTGGTGATTCTGTTTAGTTGAGTTGGAAGAAGTTTGGGACAGTACTTGTCTTAAACAAATTGTTTAGTTTTCTTACTCTCTTTTGATCTTTTATCTAATTCTTGGGTTTTAATAGAATGTGAATCTAAAACCTATTATACTGAGTGTTGTATGAAAGGATACAATATTACTATTCAGAATGCTTTGTATTGTTGTTCTTTTGGGATCACGAACTACTTACTCATTTGCATTAAGTTGTTGATGCCTTGTAATGGGAATTCAGTCCTTTGAGTTTGTGAGATGTAGTGATCCTTGTGTATCTCTCACAGCTGTAGATTTCTATTCCTTGTTGGATTCATTGAACGAGTCTCTGGTTTTTAAAAGAGAATTGAATTTGATCTCTTGGGGACAGTATACTGTTAGGGATTGTACTATGAATTTCGTTTTTTTGAATTGAACTTGAGTTTGTAGAATGGAAATAGGAAACTAGTTTGTAAGATTTGTAGTGGAAATTTTGTAGTGTGCATTCTTTGACTATGCATTCGGTTTTGTGATTTCTTTTGGGAACTAGTTAAAGAATTTCTAAGTTTGAATTAGATATGGATTTCATTTCATAGTATAAATGAAATGAATTATGGATTGGTCTTTTCTATTTGAGATCCTTTTTTTGTTGATTGTATAAGTTCATTGAGTGAACTTCTCTTTAATTGATTCTCTTCTAAGATGGAAACTTCTTGGATGGATTGGATAAGAGATTTATTATTGTTGAGTCTAGCTTGGATTTTTGGACAGTCTGGTTTCAGACCTTTGAATTATATCTACTAACATATAGAAGTTAGTAAGACTTTCAGTTAGATTGTTTTGTTTCCTAATCTTCTTGGATTGAATTGGGATTCTTGTTTAGATGTTGTCTCTTTATTTATGGATTCCTTATATTGTTATCATTGGACTGAGGTAGTGTTGTGTGATCTAAACTTGATTCTATCCTTCAGATGATTTGTGTATGGGGAATAAGTATGTATTGATTCTCTTCTTTTGTTTATGTGGAAAGATGAAGCATACTAATATGAGCTAATGTTGTAACTAACTTCTGTTGCTACTTAGAAAAGGTAAATGTGTATTTCTATTCTTATGAAATCATGAAGCAATTGGATGCCAAAACTTGTTGACTATTTTAAAGTAATTGATAGGATCAATTAAACGATATGATATAAATGCAGGTGTTGCAGATTATATTATGATCTTTTCTTAAAATAGTGAATTCAAACTCTTAATTGTGATACTTCTTTTCTAGATGTTATTACTTATGATTGTTTGTATGATGTACATTAATTGTTTCATTAAAGAAGAATTGTTTAATGGAACAATTAGTGGAATGCACTTTACTTTAATGCTTAGTGCTTATCATGCTCATTTCATTGAACTGACCCGTGCTAGCAATTTTGTAGATGGACATCGTAAGTGATAAAAGAAGGAAAGAAATTTTATGATGCATTGGTTTATTTAATTTTGGATCTTATGTAAAGAGTTTGAATCATTCTTGAGTTGTATTGGAAAGGAAAAGTGATGTTCTTTTAAGATCTTAATTATGATTGACATGCAGAATGTCTGAAATGCATAGTCTTGTAAATGTATATTTATCATCATGAATTGAAAGGTTTTGTGTTGGACTAAAATTTGTGATGTGAATATTTTGTACTTGTATGATGGAAATAATAGTGATATCCTTGTGGTATTCTTTATATCTGTTTGTATACTATTTTTGTTATAAGATAATAAGTTGGATTAAGGAGATAAGTATAATCTCCCTTATTATAATGAACTTGTTAAATTGTAAAAGATGTCATTCTTTACTCTTACACAACATAGTTTAATAATGAAATATGCATGGGATATACAATTAAACTATAAGAGTAATGAATGATAAAAAGGTTTTTGTTAAAACTAACATTTAACCATGTAGAGGAAGACTCTTCCTCCCAAAGAAATGAAAGATAAAATGAATAGTGGTTATGATTCTTAATCTTTATAACTTGTTTATAAAGTAAACACTAGCTAAATCTAGGTGGATGTCACACTTGATTTGGACAACTAAGTTACATTAGGAATTAAATGTTGTGTTTGCTTGACATCTATTTTTTGGGATAACTGCTTGTTATGCCATGTTAATAAACAATAATGCAAACTTGAATTAATGAAGTTCTCCATATCTAATTAGGATAAGTATGGGTAAAGAACTTAATAAATGTTGGAATTAGGGTTAGGCATGGTTACTGCAATCTGAATCTTAATCCAATTTAATTATGATTAATAACCACTAAGGGGGTATGTACATCTTGATGAATCAGTTCTAATGGATGTTGGCACATGCCAACTATGGACTATACCCTCGAGAAGTCCTGGGACTTCTCGATGATATAGTGTTGTAGTTGACATGTGGCAACACCCTTCCGTATTTGTTCATCTAGATTTACGCACATCTATGGACTTGAACTTAGTTTCTCTCTAGGTCAAGTTAGTAGCATGTTTAGGATAGGTAGTAGCTTTCAATGACTCAGGGTACCTCGGCACATCCGGTTGACTTAGGTCAACCGAGTATGCCCATATACCCTAAGTCATCGTGAGCATCTTCCTATAATAAACTATGTTTCTAACCGGACTAGGGTCAAACCTTGGGCAAGTGGACTGATGGTAGTTAGTAAAGACCATTCTAGATAACATAAAGAGTGAGGTGAAGGATGTATTCTGGAAATGATGAGTATGTCATCTAGGAATAGTAACATGAATAGTATGTTGAAAATATTTGGCCAAAGTATCACAAGTTGTTGGTTACGTTGTCCTATGTCACCTAGTTTAAAGCAATGTGATGTCAGATGAATATTGGTAACAAATATTCAGATAGGTTCTTTAAACAGATCACTCAGTACCCAGAATAGGGTAGGAGAACCAAGTATACATAGTATACATAAAGTATTCTATACTTTAAGTTAACATGAGAGATCGGTTGGTAACCGAGTCATGGAATGAGAGATCGGTAGCATAAGATTATTTGCATATGGTTATGAGATTGATATCATGGAATATGTGTTCATTTTAAGAGAGTCATTATGTTTCACAAAAAAATCCCTTGTTTAAAGTCTTAAAATAGGAATGTTATCTATTATGAGGATTTATGCGGGAAATTCCACCATGAAGATTCTAATGTAGGGCTTAGGTAAATGATGTTTTAAGATATGGATGTCTGTTGAGTTTAACATTTTCTAAATGAAATGATCGAGTATCTTGTTGGCAAGGTTCATGGTGGCCCACCACAAGACTACCCCTTATCACCCTCAAGTGAATGGAATAGTTGAGGCGTTTAACAAGATACTAAGTCACACATTGACCAAAATTTGTGATGTTAGAAGACAATATTAGAATGACAAGGTATCATCGTTCTATGAGCATATAGAATAACTATAAGAGGTTAAATAAGGCCACACCATTTCAATTGGTATTTAGTGTGGAGTCTATTTTTCCAGTTTAATTTATATTACCATCACTTTGTGTATAGCACATGCAAGAGGATTGGCAAATGAGCAAGCACTCGAGGAAAGGATTGACAAGTTAATGCAGTTGGATGAAAGATGATCACTTGGCTAGATGGATTCAAAAGACTAAAAGGCCAAGAAAAAGGCATGACATGATCATCATATCAAGAATAAGTAGTTTGAGGTTGGGTAGATGGTTCTGTTGTATGATTCCAAGTTTCTGTGCCATCTGGGAAGTTGAAAGTCTATTAGTTATGCCCATACATCATCTCATACATCCTTGAGTCAGGTGTATGCCGATTCAAGTATTGGATGGGATGAAACTACCTAGCCATTTCAATGGGAGTAGGTTGAAGCCCTACTATAAATAAACCTTCCTTGTGTTTGTAAATAAGGTGGTATTTCTAGTTAGCTTAGGATTTCCCTTTATGCATTTCCTTTCCTTGTGTTTCCCTTTCTCGTTGCTTGTTCCTTTATTTTTGTTCTATTTTACACCTTATGCGTCGGTAACCACTTATTACTTTCAAAATATTGTGTATGTACATAGGATCGTGCCTCTAATTTAATGTGGGGTGGAGTAATGCTAAGGGACTAGTATGAAGTGTGATACAAGCTGGTTATAAAAGTTGTATGGCCGGATGAAAGGATTAAATATGCGAAAGATAGAAGAACGTGCGTGGAAACAATATATAATAATTTCGTGTTAAGATAGCTTAACAAAGACCATGTACAAAGGATAAGAAGCATAAGAACAACATGAGGTAGGAAAGTGCAAAAATCAAGTCAAAGACAAAAGAAGTGCCTTCGGTGATGTAGATGCACGTGTAAGAGTATTCAATCTATAAGTATTTTTACACGCTAGAAGTTTGTAAAAGATTTTGCGTAGGATTGGGTGTGTGGGTAAGGGTGCTTAAGGTCAGATTTAGTGAGAAAAATCCACATTTAATGCTAATTACATTGGTAGGTGGTATAGCATTTATTGCTAGAAAGGGGAAAAATCTATAAGTATGAAGTTAAGTATATTATTATTTACCGTTCTATTATTACGAAATTGAAGAGCTCTTACAAACTAGGGCATCCGTGAAAAGATATTTGTGCAAAGAGAGAATCATAGAGATTTAAGTACATGACTAGGGTTGATATGTAAACCAAAGTGGAAGGAGTACATGGGCATAGGGAAGAGAGTTTCAGAGGAGTACGCCATCTTGTGGAAGAGTTTTTCCAAGTTAGGGTTTTACAGCTAGGGCATGGGAGTAGAAGGATTCTTCCATGAAGTTGAGCCACATGATTGAGTAGAGAAAGGAAGAGGAGAAAGAAGATTTTAGGTTGTAACCTAACAAGTAAAAATGGCACCAAAGATGGCGACCATTTACCTAAGAAGAAGGAAAAGTGAAACAAACTACCACAACTATTTTTAATGAGGATTGGTAAGCAAAGATACAATACCTATATGGAGTGTTGTTAGGGAAAGAATGGGTATCACGTTAGGAAGATGGTCATGAGTGACTATAATCATCGCATGAGTACCATAGAGAAGGAGATGGCATTGGAACTAGTTCATCTAACTAATAAGAGGACAGGAAGGAAAGTCGATCTACAATGATGATGATGAAGGTGAATGGGTAGGCCAAGTTGTTGTAACTATATGAGTTGCCCTATTTTGGAAAGCCTAAGTGGTTATACCAGTGGTTAATGTTGGACATACATGAAGACCACTTCTATTTTGTAGGCCACAAAATGTGAATAACCCCTCATCTCATATCAAAATTTATTGTCTGGTTTGTGAAGGGGACTCCATAGATGATGAATTAGAGGATAAGGAGTCTATTAAGGTGACTTTGAAGCCTATGACTACAAGAAGGTTTCGTGACACTTTGATATCGTAGATATCCTCAACCCTATAATGAGGATGGACGTGTGCTTGGTTATGAAGTTGAATGGTCAAGAGAGGTGGACACAAATAAACAAGGCATGGTTGAATGTATACTAGAAAATTTCAGAAGGAACCATCTACAACTTGTCCACCTTTATTGTAGATGAAATCATTAGTAGCACGAAGGAGGGGGACAAGATAATGTTTGGAAATATTCTCCTCACCATCATCTTCTCGAGAGATTGGAGTGCCTAATGGGCTAGAGAAGTTTGTATGGGAGTATCCAGATGAATATCCCTCACCCACAAAATAGTTGAGAAGTATACTTGTGATAGCATGAGATCCTCCCATAAGGCGTGCTTGGAGAAATGGTACAAGTGAATGTGTGATGCATTGAGGGAAGTGTGGAGGATACCTAAGTAGCTTTGCCCACACTTGTAGATGGAGAGGAGGAGTTTGTTGTATATTAGCATTTATGCATTAGAAGATTCACTCGATGGATGGGACTAGGAGTCCATGGTTCAAATTACCATTCTCTTTCACCACGCAAGTATTTCCGGGCAAGGGTCAACCTTTCAAGGAGGTTAAAGGCTAAGGTTCAACCTAAGTGAAGTGGACCAAGACCACCGTGAGCTACGTAGAAAGCTCTTATACCCAAAGAAGCATGTATATGTGGAGAATTATGTCTCCCATGAAATGCATATGATGAATTCATTGATGTTGGAAATTACTAGAAGGACTGCAGCGAGAGTATACTTGTGCATCAGGCCAAATTTTGAGAAGGGTGCCTACCTGGAGAATGATGTCTCCATTCTAGAAGACCCCACAGGAGGAAGAATTTTGCGTTGAAGAAGAGGAGAGAGAGAAGAATTACAGTGAAGAAGACACCAAGTGTACAAACATCACAATCTGTGGGCATGCAAGAAATAAGCACTAAGCCAAGAACTTACACACACGGGAAGAAGTTCCTAGTTAGGAGAAGACCCAAGAAGAAGAAGTCTGGAGCAAGAGGATCCTCCCACATAAGAAGAATCACCAAGGAAGGAGTCATCTGTTGAAAAGGAAGAAAAGGAAGAGACTCCTATACTAGAATCACCGAGTTAGGAAGAAGCAAAAGATAGCATGAAAGGTAGACTTAGAAGAGATAGAGAGCCTAAAGGTCTATATAGGCAAAAAATATGATGAAGAGTACAAAGAAGCTCAATACCATCACATGTACGAGGTACACAACTATGAAGAAGAAGTAAATGAAGAGAACTATGGTGAAGAGGGGTAAGTGAAGAGGTGAACATGAAATATCAAAGGACCCCAAGCCTCACCATGGAGAAAATAGAGGATACCATGGAGAGAGAAGTGGCTGGCATCATTAAGGACTTGGTAGAACATGAGGTAGAGCATAACACGGATGAAGTGCTCAAGGAGATAGAAGAGGAGAGCATTGGAAAATAGTATGGCAGCATGGGCGAGAGACCCTAGCCTAGCAATAAGCTTTCCAAAGGTTGTGTGAATAGGTGGGAAGAGCGTAGTGGTAGAAAAATTGAAAGGAATGGGTTATATCAATGATCCAAACAAGGTGTTATGCGTGCACTTCCGAGATCACCATGCTAGCAGAATAACTCCTTACAATGTCTTCATTTAATGAAGAAGGCGCATACCCATGGACCAGGAAGATGTTATCTTTGGCATTCAAGTCCCATGTTGATGAGCCTGAGTTTGAAGTGAGCCAAGGGGCACTAATGAAGATGCCAGAGGAAAAAGGAATAAACCCCCTAGTGAATGCTCAATAGTTTTTGGATGAGAAAGTCTATAATGCACTCAATAAGGTTTCAGTTGAGGTTGAGGCCAGACTTTTTGGGAGGAATGATAGGGTGAGATTCCTAGAAGGGGAATTGGAGAAGGAGGAGGAGCTCCTTGAGAAGAGAAAGGACCTAAAGCAAGAAGAGCTAATCAACGCACAATTAAGGCATGAACTGAAAGAGGAAAAGGTTAAGGTTACGCAAAGTATACAAGAACATTGAGATGATTATGGATGTTATTATCTTAAAGCATCCCGACCTAGCACCGCCCGAAAAAAAGTATGAATCAACCTTGTAGTTCCTAGAGGATTTGACTCGCATCCTCACAATGGAAAGGAGGCCACTCACCTTGGATTCCACAGAAGAGGTGTTGGTGTACCAAGAAAGAGAAGAAAAGATGAAGGTTGTAGAGATTGTTTCTTAGTATACCAAACTCCTTGCCAATGTAAAGGCTGCCAGCAAATTGCTGAAGTTGCTTATGATAATTGCGTTGATAGAGATAGGGTAGCAAACATTCTAGTTGCTACACATGAAGTGGAGCTCAAGGATTTTTAGGAGAAAAATAAGGGGAACAAAAAAAAGTGGGATAAGATCTGGCTGAGGTGGAGAATAAATAAGAAGTTATCGAGACCTTGCGGGGCTCAATCAAAAACCACTTGAAGGAATTATACCCTAGATCACCCGTAGAATGGATGTGCTTGATGATTTTAGCAAACAACTAGAAGGGATTTTTGATGTGATGAGTGCCAAAGGGGATGAGATAAATTTTGAAGAGGTGAGTGCCCTAGTAGGTGACTCTCGTCAAAGAAGCACAAAGTGAGGTAGATTCCTAGGAGAAGCTTGAGGGAGACATTAGAAAGGATTTCCCACTCCCCTTCAATAATAAACAAATTATTCTTCATTACCCCCATTCTTTAATTAATTCAAACCTAATTCTTCATTACTTCATTCTTTATTCCAACCTTTCAAAGACCCACCATTCTTTATTTTGTGAAGAAAAGGTGTTCCTAAGGATGGAGAACAAGCTTAGTGTGGGGTGATGTTGGGCCTTAGAATATTGGCTAAGTAAAAAAAGGTACATGCTCACGTGAGACCAATATGAAGAAGGGCACATGGGGTAAAGGCATGTAGGATAGAGGTTTTAGAAGGGTTTATTAGAACCCACAATGCACATGCAAGGCAAAGAAAAGGGTTTCAGGACTTACAAATATTCAGCATTCTAGGGAGCACATGAGAAAAACATGACTTGACTAAGCAAGCAGAGTGGATAAGGTGCCACCTAGCAACTTGGTGGTCAAGAAAGGAATATTCCATGTGATGGAAGGATTCGAAAGAAATCATTACAAAGATTGAAGATCCCAGGATGGGAATAAGCATGCTCCATTAAAGGGCCACCTTGACACTTAGCAGCCCGATATGCTACTTCAAAAAGGCATATGCTACTTCTAAAATGAGCCTCTCAATGTAGGCAGACCGACATGGATATATATATGTTTTCTTGAGAGTGTGGTAGTCAAAATCTACCTTTTCTACATTTAAGTTCGGACGGCATGCATAAGAAAATATTTGAATTGAAGCTTGGAAGTAGTGCCTTTGTGAAGGCATAGGGAAGTTTGCACCATGGACTCCATGTTCCATCCTTCATGGAAAACCGCATGATGTAAAAGTGTTGGTACACCACGAATTGTACTACCTTTCCTACTATCGAAGGTAGTTCCTTCAGAATGTGCCACTCAAATACCGCATGAAGTCGGTCATACCATAGTTCTTCCCTTTTCTTGAATGGGCCACTCATTGATCCTTCACAAAAATATTTCTCGAACCTCTCTGCAAGGGACTTCTTCTCAGTATGGTATTCCCAAATTTTGTTCTTTGGCCCATTGGGCACTCCAATTTCTACAAATACAAGAGATAGTAGGATAGTGCCAAAACTTATAGCCTTATCGCCTTAGGGAATGCTTCTTAACAATGGTTTTTGCAATATATCCTACTAAATTGTACACTTATACGAGACATTTTCTTTGCAATATGAAACCACATGGTGTTTACTGTGACCATCTCTCTTGATCATTTAGCTTGGTGAGCAGATGCATGGATTCTGCACTATAGGAAACTTATTCAATTTATCTATGTCCATTCCACATGGACCCTTGTTATACCCAACTCCTTTCTTGTGGCTATAACCACTGGTTTATCAATTAGATCACTAATAATGTCTACCCCTATACCTTTCAGTCCTGTCAATGTGGAAATTAGGGTTGTTATGATCATAACCCTCTATCCGGTGAAATAGAAAAAGTCCTCATGGACTCTAGTCATAATGCATTGGTATAAAGGTTCATATTTTCCAAAATGTGGGATCTCAAAGAGTTGATAAAATCCCACCTTCTTCAACAACTTCTCTCCAACATCATCATATCCGACATATCATTCACCATGTGCTTTTTGGTCTTTTTGTTTAATAACCCATCAATTCTCCTTTGTTGTTCTTTGAGTGCGGTGATTGTAATCACTTACTTTACATCGAGACAACATGGGAATCCCAATCCCGTCTAACTATCACTCCTTATGTGTATTTAATTTATGAAAATTTTCTCTCATGTGTAACCGACCTCAATCTCCATATTTTTCTTTCCCTTTGTGCCTGTTTGGTGCTTTCTTTAGTGCCATCGTAACAATACCACCTTTCATCTTACGTGTCTAGAAAACTCAAACCCTAGCTGGAAATCATGTGCCATAGCTCGAAACCATGTTCCGTAACTCCTTCTCAATGCTTCTTCTTTGCGTAAACCCTTCACCAATGGGGATGCAAGCCTTTTGCGTGCCCAAATTTGCTCTTCACTTCTAGTTTCAAAACTCTCTACACCTCAATACAACTCACTTGGCTTGGTCACACTTGAGCTTTCTCAAATAGTTCTAATTGCAAAGGTAAAAATGAACATGCATCACGTCATTGTATATATTTTCAAAAATTTAGTGCATTTATTACTCCTTCACCTACCAATAATCCTCTCATTAATTGACCATTTTCCTAATTTATGGGTAGTACACCTTCACGCCAATTTATAACCTTCTAATGCACCTTCCTACCATCTAGCTACACAATTCTCTTCATTGCATGAAGTATCTCATTAATGCACACTCTTTTGGTAGTTTCCATGACCGATGCTTACCTCGCATTATACTATGCATTCATTCATTTCCATCTATGGTCTTCTTTAGAATTAATCACCTTTCAAACAACTCCTTTCCATACTTAAATAACACACTGCAATAGTTTGTTCTCATGTCTACCCGAAGAAAGCGAGCGATAAGAAAATCATACCAAGCCAATAACTTAGATGCTAATCAAACACCCCGATCAATAAGATGAAAGCAATTTTCCATAATAACTTCACATAACACCTTTGCAAACAAGTGAGCAGCAGCAATATCATATATTATTATGGAACTCAATGAAATACAGTGAGAATGGGACTTGCTTATATAGGAAAGGAATAAAAATCTAAGAACCATTCAAGGTTTTAGATAAAGCCATAAATCAAGGAAAGAACTAGTCATCAAAGGAATAGTTTCGAGTCCATAGATTTAGGAGAGAACTAGACATCAAGGATCTAGTCAATACCATAGATCAAGGAAATAACTATACCTAACAACTAGATAATATCCCCTAATATATAAATAAATAAAAATAAATATCCACACACATAAGTGGGTGAGGATAAATATAATAAAGGTAAATAAAGTACCTAGGTGAACATGAGCTAAGGTAAATACCTACTCTAACACCCCGCTCAAGTGAAGCTAGGGGCCTATGAAACAAAAAAATTAGATGGAAAAACTTGTGGATTTCTTGCCAACACTGGGAATCTAATTCCCTCTACTTAATCAGTGCAGCTATTGTATATACATACGTAAGTAAAACTAGATTTCTGTGGTGGCCTTTCGACCGAGGATCTAATAAGGGAACTCCACCGACCTGTGGAAAAGATAGTAATTTCTTACTATGGAGGAATTTGTCTATAAAGTGGAAAAGTGGAGTGAGAAATGAGATAGGGGAACTAATGTTATAGGTAGGAAATCAGATTCCGCACACACTAGTCGAAACTTCAACACATGCATTTATGAGAAGAAAAAACTCTACGGATAGTAATAAGACCAAATGGAATTTATGATCACAAAGTATTAAGAAATCCCTTAGTCAAATAAAGCTAAAAATCTTTCTTATATTGATTGTTTAAACCAAGTTGTACATAGTGTGGGAATAGAGGAAAAATAGAGAATCGAGGAAAGTAGAAGAAAATGGCTATCTCCTTTGCTTTCTCTAAGTACAATGCACTCTTGAGTTTAGAAGATCAATTGCCAACCCTTTGAAAAGAGAATGGATTTACAATTTATAGAAATATGAATTTTCCTTTCACCTCCCTCACATGACTCTTCATTTCCATATTCCACTCGTGACCTTTCATTTTCCATGAATTAATTATTTCTCTTATAATTTTGAAAGAATACTTTTTACAAATTTAAAATAGGTCACTTAAGTGAATAGGATGAAATACAATGATGATGCATAACAAAGAATTAGAAAGGAGAGAGAAAAGAGAGGGAGGAAACAAGAGAGAAGAGGAGAAAATGTTTCCCTTGATAAATTTTGATGATCCTCGAATGATGATGGAAAGCTTTGTTGTGCCAAACTTGCCCTTTGAGAACAACCTGCTATTTTTAGTAAGTACACCTCGGGCAACTTACTATTTTTAGTAAGTGTCATAGTTAGCTTTTCCCAACCTCCACTAGCTATGGTAGCTTTAATTATTTCTTCTTACTGTGTTCATCTCACCTTTCGGAACAACCGACTATCTATAGTGGGGGCTTGTGGAACCATTTACTATTTTTATTAAGATTTAATTACGAGCCGAGATGACCTTTTCAATGACTTTACCTATGATAATTCCTTCGTGTTCACTTCCTTTTTCATTTCCTCTTCAAATGGTGGATCACCCCAGAGTAATAGACCCTTACATAGGAAGGCATGCTATTTTTAGTAAGTGTGTCGTGGATGTCAAGATGCGACAAAACAAGTCTTGAAACTTTGGGTTTTATTCTGGGGTTCCACGCTCTGCGTTTGAGTAACTCCTTCATATAAACAAGTGGGGAAAATGATATTTTCAAGGCGTCGAGTAGAATACTGAAAAAAAACACAGCCCTCCATATCCCTAAAAATAGGGGCTTTATGGCGTAAAAACTAGTTCACGCGAAAATAGATTTTTCAACAATCATTCCCTCTAATTTTCGAGCGATCTCGTGCACTATAACCCTGAGAAAAGAAGATGTAGCTCGCTGTATTTTTCACAATTTTTCTTCATGTGATAGGGCAGAACTCTAATGAAAACCAGTCCTCCATATCCCTAAAAATAAGGACTTCATGGTGTGAAAACTAGTTCATGTGAAACTAGATTTTTCAACAATCATCCCCTCCAATTTTTGCGCGATTTCGCCCATTAGAACCTTGAGAATTGAAGAGGTAGCTCGCTGCCTTTTTGCAGATGTTATTCATGTGATAGGGCAGAAATCTAATGAAAAATTAGTCCTCCATATCCCTAAAAATAGGGACTTCATGGCATGAAAACTAGTTCACGCAAAACTATATTTTTCAACAATCATTCCCTCTAATTTTCATGCGATTTCGCCCACTAGAACCCTGAGAAGTGGAGAGGTAGCTTGCTGATTTTTTCCACTACTGTGTCATGGCAGCCATTAATGGAGCTTGAAATTTTCAGGTCTAGTTTTTTTCTCCGTTTGTGATGAAATAAATTCCATTGCAATAGGTTTTTACTTCTGGTGCTTCACGCAAAATTTTACTTCAATCGACAACCGATTTGATAGGAAATTGAACTTTGTCCTTCGTGGAGCCGGAAGTGAAATTTCTTCTCTATGAGCATTCCTTGCTGCAAATTGGAGGTTTGAATATTATTTTTTAATGGCCTTCAAGAGATAAGAACTCAACAACATATGGTTTGTCAATCTTGCACCGGTTTGGAATATTTCTTCAAATTTTGATTTCATGGCAATGGGGATTTCCACTATTCTTATTCTTTGTTCTTCATTTCTTCTTCTTATCTCAATGAAATATTCTTCGAGACTTGTGTATTACCATGGGGTAGAGGATTTCATTATTTTGATAGGTCTGGTTCAAGGTTCAACAATGGTGGAGTGGTGGACTGGTGTTCTCTGCAACTTTCTTACGGTAATGGAGATGCGATTAGAAGCACCAAACAATTAGAATTTTTTTCAAATTTTGGAGTTGGAGTTGGACACATTTTTTTTCCTTGACCTCGAGACATGAGGAACATAAAATTCCATGGTAGTCCTAGAGTAGACACAATGCGGTGATCATACGATAGGGAATGGAGGTGAAAAAAGTGGCTTTAAAGCACTTGGGACTAAAATCTGGTCACGTGGATGACCAAAGGACTCCACATAGGGGCTGGATGCATTTTTCCATGTCTACTATCCTTGATCTTGAGTATGTGAGGTACATCAAATTCCACGGTGAGTAAGAGTACGACACGTGTCCTCGATCCAATGACAGGGAATTTGAGCTCCAAAAATGCACTTGGGGTGAACTGTCAAATTTGAAGGTCACATGAGGGTCCCAGAGGTCACATGGGGGTTTGGAGAAGTTTTCCAAGGTTTATGTACCTAATCTTAGGTGTGTCGGGGACATAAAATCCCACCGGGCTCTGAGTGTGACAAGTGTCCTCCCAAAATTGACTAACTCTCGAATTGTCTCTAAGAGGGTAACTTGGAATGATGATAACTTGAGCTCCCAATGGAATTTATTGGTGAAATTTTATATGATCCTAACTGGAAATGGAATTTTTAATCCAATGGTGTGGGACTCATGTCTTTATTCTTCCATCAAATCCCTTAAAAATGAATTTTTGATTTGGTACTCTACCTATGCCTGAGAAAAGCTACTTACAAACCTTATGCGCCAAGGTGTTGTGAAAAATATTATTTCACCATCATGTAGGTATTGTAATTATATTTCCATAGATGTTTTTTTCTCCTAAATCCATCTGGAGCTCCCGAAATCACCTTCGAAAGCTCAGTGGTTGTTTTGGCATGTGCATTGACTAGGCCTGTGAATCCCCAACCTTGATGAAACTACCCCAACTACTCCAAATATTCCCTGAACCTTCCAAAATTACCTTCATAATGATCCTAGGATTTTTAATTAGTTTCACGTCCATTTTTATATTTTGATCTACACCACGAGGTTTCTCCAGTCCTAGGAAGGCCAGTGATAGCCCTTCCCGTGACTACCCAAAATTTACATTTTCAATGAACTCCTAAAATCACCTAGGGGACTGATTTGAATTTCCTAAATCACCTAAGGGGATGAGATAACATTTTTGGGGGTCACTAAACTGATTTGGTGTGCCTGGGAATGATAGAACATGAAAATTATGGCACATGGGTATAGTTGTCATGCTTGGAAATTGTCAATTTCCCTGTTGTACATTTGCATGACAATATGCCCAAAATAGAAGTAGCATGTCCACAGTATGAGTCCCGAAAACTAGGCTTGATGAGTTACTCATGTATAATAAGCTGTAAAAAAGGGACAACGCAAGGTACCCAAAACTAGTAACAACAAATTAAAGAGAGTAAGAAACCACTGCAAGGCATCTCAAGAATCTTGGCTCAAAAAACTCGTACAATTTTGAAGAAGTTTGGTGTGCACCGTGGTCCGAATGGGTAGAGTGACACCACAGATCTATATGAGTTTCCCAAAATCAACTACTTGAACAACGACAAAATAACATTAGGTTTTACCAAAATAGCTCCTCCATAAGAGAGACATCAACATGCCAAAAATGTCAAAAATACAGATATAAAATCTCTTGACCAACAGAGAGATACACTACACCTGCTTAAATAAAAATGCTAAAAAAAGAGCATCACAATGTAGAAGGTATAAAAAGTGGAGAAAGAGGTTAAATGGTAGAGGAGCCATGCCTGTAGAATCCTCTCAAAAAATGGTTGTCTCTACCATGAGTTATTAGATATCCACCCCAAATCAACATGGATGGATGAAGAATATGCATTCATATGACTTGGTGCAAAATTCACAATGGGTTCATGCAAACGAACATCAGAATGTGTGTCGGAGTCGATCATGTCTGAAAGCTAAAATCTCAAGTTTCTCAATCCTGAGTGAAGATGTAGAACCCATGTGGAGATCATGATCCTTGATAAGAGTCGAGTGAACAAAATTAGGATCTCTGACAATGTGTGATCCCAATGAAGTAACTACTCGAAGACCAATGCCATGGTGAGAATTCCACTTAACATGTGGAATAGGAGAAACAAAACCCTGTGAATGTCTGTCAATACCTTCACAAGTGATACCCATAAAATAGATCATGTGAGAACCGAATGCAGTGGTATGCTTCTCTAAAGAGCCATGCATATGATCAGAAGTAGGATATACATCATGTGTTACTGCAATTGGCACATATGTGGAAGAGTGCGTAATAAGCCCTCATAGGCTTAGGAGCATCAAAAACAAGAATAGGCTCGAGAAGATGATAGATCAATGTCGGTGGGTTATAGATAAATAGCTGCAAGTGGACTAGGAGCATGGATATGACAGTCCACAATGTGATGACAATGTTGCTTGAAGCTAGCAATTTTTTGTGGTAGTGAGTGTATTAGTGTATCCTTATCATGAATGTGTACTTGTAGAAGAGAATTCCACTTCTCGATTGATCTATTTTCTTCCAAAAATTTTACAATATCCTCTTGAAGTCCACACACTTAAGAGAAAAGCATATCATTCTCAGAATCCATGATAGATACAAGAATGCAACACCCAAAAGTGCAACACCTGAAATTGCGTCCACAAGTGATTACAACACCCCCACAAATTTGGCACTTTATAATTGAGTGTGTGTTACAATATGACACTTTATAATTATAGTTTGATTATTAAAATAAATATTTCAAGGGATAGAACACAAAAAAAAGCACTTTTGCAAAAAAATGGCACTCAAATCTGAGTTACCGATCAAAAAAATACAAGTTTATGCTTTGTTAATTATTTTAGTTGCCACTAAAACAAAATAAAATGCTCTTGCCTTTTCTACAAAAATAAAATGACAGGGGCTAGAGTTAAGTACCTACTAGTAGGAATCACAAGATTTAATCCCTCATATGACTATACCTTTGCTACATGCAAATTAGTAGTTTGAGGATTCTCTTGAAATAGAAAAATGTGCACAACATCCTATGGACCCCTGCCAAAAAAGGAAAGAAACAACTTTCCCAAAACCGCATGTTTCATGCCAATTGAGAATGTTGTAACATAGCATTTAAAACCCAATACATATCTCAAAAAATTGTAAAAAACCTAGAAATCAATTTTTTGGGTTTTTCCCGATTGACACAAATTTCAAAATGAACGTCTCGTGTCCCGCAACAACAAAAAAGCTAAAAAAATGATAGCCTCCAAAAATGGTCAAGTTTATAGTCGATCTTAGGGTTTTCCAACCTTGAATCCAATGGAAGCCTCTTTTTTTGCATAAAACTACATACGAAACAAACTATGAACAAATCCCAAATATATGAATATACAACAAACCTTATTTACAAAATAAAACTTACCGACGGATGCCAATAGCAATCTCGGCTCGATACCGTAAAAGGAATGATAACCGGATTATACCAAGCCAAGAACTCGAGATGCTAATTAAACAACATGATCAATAAGATGAAAGAAATTCTCCATAATAACTTTACATAAAACTTTTACAAACAAATGAGCAACAATATCATATATTAGTATGGACCTCAATGAAATACAATGAGAACAAGCCTTGTTTATATAGGCAAGGAATAAAAATATAAGAACCAGTCAAGATCGTAAGTCAAGCCATAAATCAAGGAGATAACTAGACATCAAGGATCTATTCAATACCATAAATCAAGGAAAGAACTATTCAATACCATAGATCAAAGAAAAACTATACCTAACAACTAGATAATATCCCCTAATATATAAATAAATAAAAAGAAATATCCACACACATAAGTGGGTTAGGATAAATACAATAAAGGTAAATAAAGTACCTAGGTGAACATGAGCTAAAGTAAATACCTACTCTAATATATTTTTCATTCATTCATTTCCATCTATGGTCTTCTTTAGAAGCAATCCCCTTTCAAACAACCCTTTCCATACTTAAATAGCACTGTAACATTTTGTTCTCATGTGTCTTGAGTTATGAATAACAAATAACAACTACCCCATGCCAATGGTTTATGCATTCGTTTGTGCATAAAAAATAATTCAGATTGTAATTAGCTTCTAGCACACAAACACGCTTATTACACAAAACACCAAACTAAATTCACAAAGTATAGAGACAAAAAGGAAATACATTAAATGAAATACGAAAGGGAAACCTATACTAAATGACAATACTTTGCCTTATTAAAAACACCAAGAAGACTTATTTATAGTAGGGTTTCACCTACTCTCATTAAAGTAAATAGGTAACCGTATTCCATCTAGCACCTCTAAGCGGAAAGCACTGATTCAAGTATATGAGTGATAACATATGGTCCCAACCAATGCACCTTAATCTTTCTGGATGGCAAAAAAACTTAGAATCATAAAGTAGTACCATATGTCCAACCTCTAGCTTCTTGTCCCTGATATGTATGTCATGTTATGCCTTGTTCCTAGCCTTTTCCTACTTCTAAAAATAATATGTTATGGTGCGCCTCTCATCCAACTATATCAACCTATCAATTATTTCCTCTAATGCTTTCTCATCAACTAGACCGCATTGAATGCAATATGCAATGATGGTAACATAAATTCCATTGGAATAACTCGCTTACGCATCAAACACCAACCGAAAGGGTGTGGCCTTATTCAACCTCTTGTAGGTTTTTCTATACACCCAAATAACAGTGAGAAACTTTATCATCCCAATCTTTCCTTCCAACATCGTAAATATTTGTCAAGGTTTGGCTTTATATCTTGTTAAAGACCTCAGCAATACCATTTTCCGAGGATGATAAGGTGTAGTCTTTTGGTGTGCAACCATAAATTCATCCAATAATATCCACGATTGTCTCATTCAAGAAGTGTGTGCCCCTATCATTTTTCAATCTTAATGGACATCGTGCACTGGTAAGAATATTTTCCCATAAGAACCTAGTTTTGTACCTATTGTACAATCTTTTGTAGGTGTTGCTTATGCCCACCTTGTAAGATAATTTGTGTAAGTGATGATATAGCGTGATCAATTCTACGTGCGAGATGGGAAGATAGGTCCCACAAAGTCTATAGTCAATTTCTCAAATGGATATACACTAAAAATTGGCCTCGAAGGCATTTCATCTCTTTGCCCAAGTTTTCAAAGGCACGATAATGATCACATGCCTTACTGATACTCTTTACAACCTTTATATAGGGTCTCCCACTATAATCCAAAGAGTAGAATCTTGCACGCAGTGGCATCACCTACATAGTGCCCACCTATAATACCACCATGAGCCTCTTCCATGATATTTATGTGCTCATGCTCTAGTAAACACCGGTGCAATACTTCATCTCGACCTAGTTTATATAAGTCACCAGCTGTGATTAACATGAAGTGTTTCGCGTGAATTGCAAGTTGTTTCTTCTCTAAGGCCTTCATTCCTTTTGGTGCCATACTGTGCATAAAAAGATAGAAATATCATCTAATTTTGAGGGCACACATAGTACTTTGTACAACTACACATCGACAATGTATCTTGATTGTCTGCGTGTCTTCCCTAATTGAATCCTTGATAAGTGGTACTGGGCCAAAATTAATTTTACCTAGTTTTACCACAAATGTGAAATCAAATTCTTGGAATAAGAGCACCCATCGACATATGCACCCCTATAAAATGGGCTTATTTACCAATTATTTTAATGTCATGTGATCAGTATAAAATACAAAGGGTGTTCTATAAAATACTCTCTAAATTTATGTAGTGTGTAGATCATTGACAAGGCCTCATGCTCTATAGTTATGAAATTTTTGTTATGTAAGAGTCAAATTCCTATTAGAAAAACATATAGGATGATCTATAATACCTTCTCATAGTTGAGCTAACATTGTGCCAATAGATGTGCTAGAGGATTCCATTTGTACATGAAATGGTTGGCTCAGTGAGGAAAAATGTAGAATAGGCGTTGTACTAAATTACTCCTTGATGCCTCAAATGTGCACCTTTGTTATGGTTCTCCCCAATAGAATGTCCCTTTTCCTTTTAATAACTCTTCTAGGGGTGCAGAAATATTTACATACCCTTTGATAAATTTTCTATAATACCCTGTGTGGCCCAAGAATCCACACACTTCACTCGATTGGTAGGCTCCTCTAATCCTACAATAGCTACAACTTTAGCTAGATCGACTAACAAACCTTACGTGTAGATGATATGCCCTAAATGATTTCCTAAAGGTGTAGCAAATACACACTTCTTGATGTTTAAGGATATGCTTAATGTCTCGCATCTCTCAAAAATCAAGCACAAATTGTCACAATGATCCTTAACAAGCCCATATACTGGTCTAATCAACCAAGTAAACTGCAAGAATTTGTGAATAAAATCTCTGCAATGCTTGAACAACTATGTGTGGAAATACAACGTACGCATTTTTAAAACCAAAGGGCATCACCATATATGCAAAACTTCCCCATTCGGTGGTGAATTTTTTCTCTTTATCTTCCTGTGCTATTTTAACCTAATGATACCTAAAGAATCCATTTGTAAAAGAGTGAACTTCATGCCTGCAATGCCTTCTAATATTTCCTCGGTGAAAGGCGTAGGAAAATGAACAATCACAAATGTAGCATTCAAATCCATATAGCCCACAAAATCATAATCCGACCATCTTTCTTTATACTGATTACCATGGTACTAACCCACTCTTATTTTTCTAAGGGCTTGATGATACCAGATTTCAGCATTTTGTCAATTTCTTCTTTAACTTTTATGCACGTGAGTTCGGGTTCATCCTATAAGGTCTCTTCTGATTGGGCGTGCTCCTTCCTTTAGCTTAATATTCATCTATCCTAATGAATCATGCACTCATTTTAATTCATGGTAGCCCCTAGGAGTAAATCTTGAAAAACTCATAGTAACTCAATTGTCTTTGTCACTTGAGAATCAGACCAGTAATCCCTTATTATTTCCTCCTTTGGTTCATCATCTATGCTAATGTTCACTTTCTTGGAATTCATAGGTTCACGATAGGCGTGCACATTCTTATCCACATTTTCTAACACTTCATCATGTACCTACCTTGAATGGGCTATGTCCAAATTTTCTACTTCTTCGGCATCCAATATGTAGATCGCCTTTCCTTTATCCTTCTTAAGGCAATCATGTGTAAATAGTTCATCATGTGTATCATTACCTATATCAAAATGTGCTCCTTGTTCTTCCTTGTCAAATAGCTCTTGAATGAGTTATTCAGCCTTGGAACTATCTCTCTTAGTCAAATGCTCCATAACCCATAATGCATCTCTTATCGGAGGTTTAGTAGAGAAGTACTCAAAAGTCTAGGTCATGCTAGCAATTAAGTCTTTCCAATTTCTAGTCTACCTATATAGTTCTACATAATCATACCAAGCATGTGCACAATCTTGCAAAGTGGAATAAAGTTTGTGTACCCAAAGTGAAGGTGATAAAGCTTCATGCCCCTCTGTCAGGGTCTCTCACACTATTGAACGTGGTGTTAAACAAGTTGATTAACATGATACATGCAGATTGTTGTAGGTGCATTACTCTAAAGAACTGAATTGTTATAGAAATTATGACTTCATTCCATTCCATGAGATAATCCTTGTGAACCATCCACTAGCATGTTTTCATCCCATGTAGGGTATATACTAACATATTTCTTCTTTCAACTTGATTCGTCAACCACTCCTCCATGAAACGTAGGAATATCGTAGGGTCTCCTTCTCCAGTGTACCAAGGTACACAGTTACCTATCCTCCTAATACAATGAGATTTACTTTTTAGTGCAAATGTGCTTCTTACTTGGTGCCCAACCAACTCATAGGTGTCATGTGTCCAATTGTCACAAGAAATACTATTTATGTCACTAATAGACTATGCATCTTCCCACTCGAGGATTCCTTCCTTAGATGGCTCAAGTACTTTCGGGTCCTAAATGACATGTACATAAATTTTGTTCAAGTCTTCCTCACTCAAAGGTTCAACATAAGGTGCAGATTTCCCATTTGTTAAAGGAATAATAACTCTATCTTCCTTGTTCTCAAAACTTATATACCCCTTGTTGAACCGTAGATCCACATTATTTGCATAGCACTAAGGGTGCCTAAGTAGAGTTGGGAAGTTGTCTACTTCTATAAGTGCTAAGACCTCAAATTCCATAGTGAACTTGACCCTTTGTATAGTAATGGATACATCCTTTAAATATCTTATTGGTGTGGCCTTAGTTCAATTGGCCATAAACAATACATTAGAGGATGGTTGTAATGGAGGTCTTCCCATCTGTACCCATGCATCTAAAGTAAGCACATTAACTTCTACACCTATATCAATCAATATATTACTCAAGAGTCACCCATCCACAACAACATTCAGAGTAATCTCCTTGTCATAATCCAAGCTATGAGGAGGAATATTAGCATGTAGGATTTTCCGTCTAGTCTCAATACTTGCGTGCAAAGTGTTTCCCTTTAGCCAATTCCCTAGTAATGGAATGATGTTCTCCTAGCGCAACATCTTACATACCTCTTTCAAGTCATCAATATCCAATTGGACTATCTCGATGCCTTCTTTTGTTCCAACTTCGTGATTGTTCCTTTAAACATGGTATTTCACCCTAAATATTTCGAGTACCTCCATGGTCTCTGATAAACCTCCTTCGATGTGTAGGATATGGGCACCTTGTATGTAAAACTTCCACCTTAGTGATGGTAGGATTATGTTGTAACACTTCCATGCTACACGTAGCTTCAACACGTGTAGTAATATTCAAAGGTAATACTTGAGTTACGGTGCCGACTTTGGCATCCACTTTGAATCTCCACATCGCATTGTATTCTAACCATCCATGCACCCTTGTTCTCATATTTATGTTATTTTCTAAGATTCTCATATAAATTTGGGCATTCCTCACAGATTTTGATTCTTCCCACAAAAGGAAAAGTAATATTATGAGGACATTCACATCTGTAGTGGTCGGGAGATCGCATGTAAAAAACGTTAGTGAGGGAACTTGTCTCATCCACCACCACGGCCTCGGGTTTAGGGTTTAGGGTTTTAGTTTTGAGTTTTGGGTTTTGGGGTTGGGTTTTTAGTTTTTGGGTTTTGGGTTTTTGGTTTTTTGGTTTTGAGTTTTAGGTTTTGGGTTTTTGTTTAGGGATTGAAGGTTTTGGGTTTAAGGGTTTAGGGGTTACGGTTTGGGTTAGGGTTTTCCGTTAGGGTTTAAAGTTTTGGATTTTGGTTTGGGATCTAGGTTTTTATTTTAGTTTTAGGTTTTGGTTTAAGTTTAGGGGTTTGGGTTCCGGGTTTGGTGTTTTGAGTTACGGGTTTCACATTTGAGGTTTCGGAGTTCATGATTTAGGTTTAGGGTTTCGGGTTCAAAATTTTAGGTTCAAGGTTTGGAGTTCGGAGTTTTGGGTTTGATATTTTGGGTTTGGGGTTTGGGGTTTGGGGTTTGGGGTTTGGGGTTTGTGGTTTGTGGTTTGTGGTTTGGGGTTTGATTTAGGGTTTGTGGTTTGGGGTTTGGGGTTTCAAGTTACGGTTTCGGAGTTCGGGGTTTCGGGTTGAAGGTTTGGGGTTTGGGGTTTTGGGGTTCAAATTTTTGTTTTGGGTTTCAGATTTTGGGTTAGGGGTTTAGGGTTTTGGCTTTGGGGTTTGAGGTTTGAGTTTGGGGTTTGGGGTTGATTTTTGGGTTGTGGGTTTGGTGTTTCATGTCTGGGATGGGTTCGAGGTTTGGGGTTTAGGGTATGGGGTTTGGGGTTCGGGGTTCGGGGTTCGGGGTTTGAGGTTTCGAGGTTACGGGTTCCAGGTAAGGGTTTAGGGGTTAGGGGTTAGGGGTTAGGGTTTAGGGTTTCTTGGTTATGTGTTACGGGTTATGGGTTACGGGGTTAGGATTTAGGGTTTTTAGTTTTGAGTTTTGCATTTTGGGCTTAGGGCATACGGATTACGACTTCTTGCGCTTATGGCTCGGGGCTCGGCATTTGGGGTTTGGGGTTCGGGGTTTAGGGTTTAGGGTTAGGGGTTTTGGTTAGTGGATCATGGCTCGAGGATCGGGGCTCGGGGTTTAGAATTTGGGGTTTAGGGTTTAGCGTTTAGGGTTAGGGGCTTAGGGATCGAGGCTCGGGGCTTAGGGCTCGGGTTTTAGGGTTTGGGATTTAGGGTTTAGGGTTTATGGGGTTTTATGGTTAGTAGTTACATTTGGGGTTTGGTATTTTAGGGTTTGGGGTTTTGGGTTTGGTGTTTTGGGTTTAGGGTTTAAATTTTTAAGGTTTTAGTGTTTGGGTTTAGGGTTTTGGGTTTAGAGTTTTAGGTTTTAGGGTTTTGTGTTTTTGGGTTTTGGGGTTCGGGGTTCATGGTTTAGGGTTTCTAGGTTATGGGTTTCGGGGTTGGGGTTTTCAAAGTTTAGGTTTGGGGTTTGGGGTTCATGGTTGGGGTTGAGGGTTAAGAATTGTGGTTTGGGGTTTGGGGTTTGGGGTTAGGGGTTTTAAGTTTCATATTTTGGTTTCGAGGTTCATGTTTAAGGTTTAAGGTTTCTGTGGTTTGGGTTTTGGTTTAGGGTTTTAGGGTTTTGGGATTTGGGATTAGGGTTTAGGTTTTTTTTTGGGTGTCATTTTTGAGTTTTGGGTGTCGGGTATGGAGTGCGGGGTTTGGGCTTAGGGCTTAGAGGTTTACGGTTTAGGTTTTAGGTTTTAGGGTTTAGGGTTTTAAGTTTGGGGTTTGCGGCTTTATAGTTTGGGGTTGTCGGGTTTGGGGTTTGGGGTTTTAGGTTTTGGGTTTGGGGTTTGGGGTTGGGTTTTTAGTGTTTGGGGTTTAAGGGTTTAGGGTTTTGGGTTTTTGGGTTTTTGGTTTTGGGGTTTTAGGGTTTGGGGTTTTGGGTTCTTTGGTTTTAGGTTTGGGGTTTTGGGTTTCTGTTTTGAGTTTTGGGTGCAGGGTTTTGGGATTCTATGGTTGGGGTTGGGGATTTTAGGTTTTGGGTTTCGGTGTTGGGCATTAGGGGTTAGGGGCTTAGGGTTTATGGTTTAGGGTTTAGGGTTTCATTAGTGCCTTGTTTAATATCCTTGAGTGTACTTATACTCTTCTAATCAAACTCGGGGATGTGAAACTCTTTAAGGAATGCATCTTTTAAAGTTGTATAGTCTATGCAAGTCTAATCGGGGTCAAACTTTCTATACTAGGCTATGTGCGTACCCTTAAAATGTGGTAGCAAATTGGCTTTCCTACGCTCGAGAAGATGTGATTCCTTTTGCATGCCACAATATTTCACACATATGTACATGTTGAAGCATCTTTATGCCCCTATACTCTGGAAGATGAAGAGACATCTCCATGTAAATTTTTTGGGTTGAGTGAGACCCCACGATCGAGAACCACCAAATATGCGAACTAGAGCTACCTATGCCTCCTGATCCAGAACTTGTAGCTGGGGTCAAACTAGAAGATGTACTTCCCTATGTCCCAATAGTAGAACTGAACTGTACCCCATAGTCTGTGAAGCATTACCACTCCTAGAAGATAGTCCAAAAATTGGCACACCTGAATTCTACGTTGATGATACACCCAAAAAGGTACTCCCATATAACAACAAAGCCATTTTCACTGCCATTGTTGTGCCTCTTATAAGACTCGCTCTTACTCTCCCACTGCTTGAATTAGCTTGATGACTATTTTTTGTACTAAATGCTAGAAAACTAAACATAAGGGCAAGGTTTCCAAGTGGATTTAGATGTGCTCTTGCGGCCTAGGTTGTCTACGATGGCGTGCTTCGTGTGAGGCGAGGAGGATCCTTTGTCATGCTTTCCCATATGGGTGAGTTCACGATGCTCTAGCTCCATGTCTCCTACGTGAGATCCAAATCCTTCGTGAGCCATCTCTCTCCTCAACACCATACACTCTACAATTTCACGTTGCTTCTCTACCTCCTCTCGCGTGCCTCATTATACTTAAGCCACATTTCCACTCTTTACCTTTCTATTGTTAGGTCTGCCATCTTTCACCAACCACGATCTTGGCCCCACACGTAGTGGGGTTTAGTTACCCATCAATTTACTCTCCAAATTCAAAGTTATCAGCGGGATCTTGATCTCTAGTGGAATGCCTTGTAGGTAAGTTCCCCTTAGATATCGTAAAAATTGGAATTCAGCTACCTCACGGGCATGAATAAGTGGAAATTGAGTACTCCAAGATATAATTGTTCAAAACACCATGGAACCACATATCCACAACATGAGTCCAAATCAGATAAGAATCATAGAGGGAATGAAATTCTTCCCACATCCGAGACAAGTGTGCGATAACTCCAATTACGCTTAAATGCATAAGCAATCAGACCTCTCATACAATTCTCTTTGGAAAGTTAGCAAAAATATCTCATATAAATTGTCATACAAATTCTGTTCCACCCACATGCATGCATTAAACTTAGATCCAATGTTGAACCACCATATGTATTCTTCTTCCAGATCATGTATCCACTCCTCAACACTTGCTAAGGTCAACCGGTATGTCTTCATTGTGAACCATCCTGAAAACAACTAAAAAAGAGGTCCGGAAATGGAACCAATGATGTAGCCTAGAATTCACCAATACAAGCCCATGCACACTTTGGTACATCACTCGGCCCTAGACTAAGCTCTCACCCAAAGCATGTAAAGGTATCGGACCCCTCTTTAGGGTTGTTTTTGTAGAATGTTAGCATGATGAAGACTTAAAGCATTCAGATCTATGACTAATATATCATTCGGTGATTGCATGTTCATATCTAGATCTAGTGAATAACAAACTTAAAAGATAACCATGATGAAATCAAGCATTCAATACTAAACTATAACCATGATACCACCTTAATTTAGTCGAAATCTACATTATATTAAATGCAATAATACACGAAGCTTATTTACAATAACAATAGCATATGCTCATGCAAGCATCAGCTTTGTCAAGATAATATCACTATAACATAGTTTTCATACCTCTCTCTCTTTTATGCTACACAGTTCACTACATATTTATAAGGGTGGGGACTTTCCCTTCACCACTTATCTAATCCCAAAATAGGTTGCATGCTATTATTAGCCACGCACCATTACAAAAATAGCCACACATGCAAGTGCGCTAACAATAGACTACTTTTAGTTAACTGTCAGTAGTAAATCTATTCTCATCCTGACTCCATGTAAATCACTTCGCAGCCGATCCTCCAAAAATATCCAATGCATGCCACACAATTTTTTGACAGTTTGTGTGCTCCACACGCTATCTCTAAAAATATATCCTCATCTTGAAAATGGCTAAGTCCTAAACATGTCTCTCTTCTTCGCACATGATCCTTTCTGCTACTTCCGCACCTTTGAATGCACTCTGCTCTCCCGTGTGAACCTTCTATATTTTCTTTGCTAAGTGTCAGAGTATGACTGATCAACATTACCCCACACTAGTTGCATTACCACCCTGAAAATGGTTGTCTCCAAAATTAATCAAAAAAATTGAAGAGAAAAATAGAAATAATTTTGATGAATAAAATAATTCCTTTACCCCGCTAAAGTATCTTACTCGCTTCAACTTGAATAATCAATTCAAGATATTCTTCTTTTATCTCCTCCTCTAAAGTCTACCAATCATTGAGTGTGGCCTTTGCCTTCTCTATAATATCCATTGCAATTGACTTTAACTCATCCCTTGGAATCTCTCCTTTCTCATTCTGCAAGACCAAGATAATTTTGGACATGGAAGTCATTATCCCTTCTAGTAAGTCCATATTTTGAGTGATGAGTTTCCCAAGCTCATCCATCCTTTCCTTGTGTGGTTCTTGAGTTGTTGTAAGGGCCTCACACTTCTATTTTACAAGAGCTAATAATTCTACGTGGCCCAATGTCTCACCTTTCATGGCCTTTAGGAATTCATTATCTTCTAAGATGGTCCTGGTTCTTATAACGGCTTCTAGCACTATACAAATATCCAACACTTGATTTACCTTCTTTAGTTCCTCGTGCAAGCTCTGAAGCTGACCCCTTATATGATGCAATCTTCCTCATCATGAAGCCTTTTCCGCTTTACTTCTTGTGTTGGATCCTTTGGTTACGGCATGTACAGAGGTTCATCTTCAAGCACTAATTCCACCATTGTACTTACATAATGTATTTTTGAAGGAAACATTTTGGGTACCTTTGGCTCTAAGTGTGGCCTAGCCTTCATGACATTGTCACCAATCTCCTCTGCCATGTTGATAAAAACAACATTCTTATTTTGTGCCAAGTATTTTTCTTGCTTTAGGCATGTTATTTCCTCATCGTTAGTCTTTATTTCCTCGATTCTACATATCATCCGGAAATGGATGGACAAACCGAGAGAGTAAATCAAGTGTTGGAAGATATGTTGCGAATGTATTGCATGGATCAACAGTATAAATGGGAAGAGTATCTTCCACTAGTTGAATTCGCATACAACAACACTTATCACTCATCTCTTAAAATGGCACCTTTTGAAGCACTTTATGGAAGGAAGTGCAGAACCCCTATTAGTTGGGATAGTATTGAGGATAGAGTGGTAATTGGACCAGAGATCCTCACTGAAATGGAACAGCAAGTAAAGTTGATTCGTGAACGATTAAAGGAAGTAGCAGATAGGTAGAAGAGCTATGCTGACCTTAAGCGGGTTGATCGAAGGTTTGAGCTTGGTGAGAAGGTTTTTCTTCGTGTTAAACCCAGAAAGAGTTCTATAACTTTTGGCAAGGCTGCCAAGTTGTCACCTCATTACGTGGGACCTTTCGAAATTGTCGAAATAATCAATCCTGTAGCTTATCGATTAGCATTACCACCTGCTTTGTCTCGCATGCATGATGTTTTCCATATTTCTTTGCTTAAGAAATACGTTTCAAATTTGTCACATGTCTTAAATTGGAATTCCTTGCAGGTCCAAGACCTAGGAATAATTGTGGTTAAACCCACACGAGTGCTGGAAACTCACCAATTGCATTTGAGAAATCGTGAAATACAACAATGTAAGGTCCAGTGGGACCAGTTTAACGAAGAAAGTGCAACTTGGGAAAATCTGGAAGAGATGAAAATTGCTTTTCCTTTTCTTTTTCAACAGAATGAAATCTGTTGACAAACATTTTTATGAACTTATCTTTTTCATGTCTATATGAAAGCCAGATTGAGGCAAACATTATTCAGTCTGAATAAAATGTATCGTGACATTGATTTCTAGAACTATTCAAGTTGGAAATAGTCTTATTGTATTGTGAACTAATAAATTGGTTGACCTGAAGGTAAATCAAATATGTAATCATCGAGGATGATGAATCTTTTAGGAGGGAAGCATGTAACACCCTGATCTATTGTTACTTCCTCCTGAGTATTCAAGTGTTGATATATGATTTCTTCTGTATAAGGATGTGTTCCTTTAATTGTGAAGTCATGCTTGATATGGATTGTATCTTCTTTTCTCTTGAAGATATTTGACTGAGTTAGGATATGCTTGGACTCTTTTATTTCTTTCATTTTTAGCATCTGAGTTTAATCTGATTTCAGGATGAATTGTGGATTTACCCATCTTTATGACTCGGCCTTGGATCGGTGGCATTGATCCAAGAGATGTTTTAAGTTTATTCGGATGAACAAAAATTATATACCTTACGAAAGTTGCAAGGTCCGAATGTGTTGAATGAGCAATTGGGAGTTAACTCAGCTAATCTTGTTAAATGAAAATTGGTTCCAAATACCGTAACATTGGGAAGGCCTAGACCTTAAGCCAGGTAAGATGTTCCTGGGTATTCAGTAAGCTTATTTAGCAATACCTGATTGGATCCTGTACAGGGATGTTTTACCCTGTTTGGTTCTAATACTGATCGAACCTACTTGTGGGACCTAGACTGGATTTATTAAGGTTAATAACCTAAACCTAAACTATAACCTATTGGTTAAATTATTAGTAATCTAACCTAGCCCTAAACTATAAGCTAAATGTTCCTAAGGTTAGCCACCTAGCACTATGGAAGTAAGACTAAAGTATTACCTTATGATCTAACCTATGTTTCTAACCTAACTAATGATCATGGATGAAGGGGGACCTATGAAGGGGTGCGAGCCATGGGCGGTAGTTTCTATGGCATTTATGAGGTGGATAAGGATGAAGGACTTGGGATTTGGCGGAGGTTGTAAATATCTATTGAGACCGACGTGGCGAGTCGCCAAATCTGGGAATGGTCATTTGTTTGCATTTGTCAATCGCCAACTTTGGCGGTCGGTGGCAATGGAGATTGGGCGGGAATCTTGGAGTTAATGTCATTGATGAACTTTGGTTCCCGAGCACGGATTGCTCAGGAAGGCATGCAAATGGAAAACTAGTTGGTTGTTTGGTTTTCCATACGCTCCAGTTTTCTCTCTGTTTGATCACTGGTTCTTTGAACCAGTCTACTTTGTGTTGCATGGCAACTATGAGATTATCTAGCTCTTTTCTCTATCGGGGAAAGTTTATAAGGCATGAGGGTAACAAATTATTGTTGTTGAATCTATCATGGAAGAAGAGGAGAAGGCGCGAGCACATTCAGAGGTCTTCTTCAGATTTTTAAGTGACATTACCAGGCATGATAGGCCCTAACTTTTAAAAATCTTGCTTTACTCCAAATGCTTTCATTAAAACAACTCTGTTCAGGTGATTTTAGTTCAGTTGGTTTGAAGCAATGTATTGGTTCTTCTTTTCCTGTGGAATTAGGAATCTCGGGTTATTCAAAGACTTTGTTGGAATGTTTACTGTATTTATTCATCCTTTTGGATTCATTCCGATTGAAGAGCCGGCTATGCTCTTATTGTTGTTGAATCTTGTTGATTCTTGCTGTGAATACTTGAAGTTCTTCTATTTGGAATGCTTGCTGTGATTATACTACTTGAATGCGACTATCGTAGAATTCCTCACTGTGTTTGCAACTTTTGGGATAAAATCCGTTGGAAGTTTGCAAGGAATATCTATGAAAATGACTCAGTGAGAGTCCTTGTAATGTTTCATATGTTTTCAAACTTCTGTATAAGCTTAGTTATGAATACTGTTGCTTAGTTGCGAATATTGTTGCTTAGTTGTGAATACGGTTGGTATTGACTCAGTTGGAGTCCTTGTAATGTAACTAGTGTTTCGACTCTGTATAAGCTTAGTTGTGAATACTTAATGATATTGACTCTGTTGGAGTCCTTAATATGTATCTTGTATTACGACTTCTGTAGAAGTTTAGTTGTGTAGACTGTTGGTTTTGATTCAGTTGGAGTCCTTGAATGTTTTCGTATGAATTCGACTTCAATCTTAACCCGGGCTGTGAGTTCTTGTTGGATACGACTCCGTTGGAGCCCTTGCAGTATTTCCATGTGAACTCGACTCCTGTTGAAGCCCTGATGTGTTTGCGGGATGGCTCTACTTAGGTTAAAACTTTGATGAGCTTATGTAATGGAGGTGACTTCTGTAAGTCCTTGTTGTACATTCATAGAGATTAGATTCAGTTGAATGAAGCTGTGCATGTTTGTGTTTCGACTCAGTGTGAATGTCACTGTATTTGCATATGGAAACGTTGTTTGTTTTTAATGTTATCTTGTCTCGTGTTTGACTGAAACAAAGAGCTCTTAGCTGTACCATGTCAGGCGATGGCGTTGGGTATTTTCATGTTGATGAATGATATGGAAAAGATTTGTTGAGTCTTTCATGGTTGGATTATTTTCTATTGCTTTGTCACGAGAGCTCTTGTATTGCTTAATAGCTACAGGTGATTTTTATAATTGGATTTAGATGGAACTGTAGTTCTTCTTGTAATCTCGACTGTTTAGTCGCATGTGTAAATGTATTTGCATTATTCTAAAGGAGTCGGTACAGTCCAGAACATTATTGATTTAGGAATCTGATTGACTCTGTTTCTTTCTTCTAGACTATAATTTATATGTTGATGTATAATAAGTTGAATAGGAAAATTCTCTCTCTCCTAGTCAGGAAACCTTGTGTGCTTTCTTCTTGCATCCTTTTGCGATCTCTACGGTAAGGGCATAACAAGAATAAACTGTGGTATTGTATGGAGAGACTGGTATAAAATGTGTGTTGCTGTATAAATAGGTATACTTGTCAATACCATTGAAATGTGTTATGATGATAAAAGAATTAAGACAGTGAGCTTGTTGAATGTTTTAACTGCCTTTGAGAAATTGTTAGAAACATTCTTGTAGGAGTATTGTTGTCTTAGAAAGGTTGTATTCATATGTTCTTAGTCTCTAACATATAGGATGAATAGCCTGATTTAAGTTTGGAATTTGAAGAAATGATTTCATATAAACAGGTTGTTTAATGAGAACAATTGGTGGATTGCAATTGTTTTAAGAATTAGTGCTTATCATGCTCAGTTCACCGAACTGACCCATGTTGACAATTTTTGCAGAGATGGTTTCGTAAGTGGTAAAGGCACGCAGATCTCGATATGATGTTGTGATTGTTTAATTTGATTTTATGATGAATTCCAATTTGATTCTCTAAATGTACTACTTGAAGAAAGATGTTCTTTTCTTTGTTGAGTATTGTATCAAATATGTTGAATGCATAAAATGTATTTGATTAGCTTAGAAATGAATGAAATGAGGTATTTGTTACTTATGTGTTTGCATTCGTATCTTGATGGATTGAACTTCTTCAATTGAATGATTTTAAGAGCATTTTATTATTGTATACCTTAGAGACATTTGGGATTCTCCAAGTAAGCCTTGCAAAGATTATGTGATTTGAATACTTGTAAATGTTTAGTAGTTCTGTTATGTTCTATCTAAAGCTAAATTGGAATTTAGATCACTGTCTTTCGAGAAGCTAAGGATAAAATAAACCTTAACAGGAAGCTAAACGAGAAGAGTAATTTGTTACTCCCTAACCTTGATCTAAGTCAAGACAACGTACTTAATGTTTTAAATCACTTTATCTTAATACTAATAAGCAAGATATATTTCAGTTTTAAGAATTGATATAAACCTAAAAGGGTTAAGTTAGCAACCTTATAAGAAGATTTGGGGCTACTGCCCAATCTCGTTGATTAAGATTATTGTGTATCAAAGAACTCCTTAATGAAACCCCAAATCTTATTAACTTCTCTTGTGAAATGGGTCTTAATAAGAAAGGCAATTCTAAGGTGAGGAACCCAGGGGTTGGGAAAAGACTACCCTAAAAGGAGCGTCTTAAAGTATAACTTTAACTCAACGTAAGTAACACCTTAAAGTTAAGTAGATCTTTTCGAGGCGGATTTGAAGGTTGATGGCACAAGTCAACTGCAGGGTTGTACCTTCGAGAAGATTAGGATCTTCTCAAAGATACAACAATGCAGGTGACTTATGGCAACACCCTTTGCATTGATTGTTAAGATTTACACCTTAAACTTGAACAAGTTTTACTCTGAGTCTTCAGTTAGGAACGTGGTCATGTTATAAGACTGCCCTGGAGACTCGGGATATCTTGACACACAGGGTTAACTAGGGTTGACCCAGTATGTCAGCGTATCCCTAGTCCTCGAGAGCATCCTTATAACGTGGTCATATTATTAATCCGTTCCTGAGTGAATAACTTGGGATGGGAGGCTGACAGAAGTCAGTGTAAGACATTCTACATAACATAGGAATGGGGTGAAGGATGTATTCAGATTGATGAGTATGCCATCAAGGAATACGAGACATAAGTAGTATGTTTCAAATCTTTGGCCAAAGTATCGCAAGCTGCTGATTGCATTGTCCTATGTCACCTAGTCTAAGGGACGAGATGCTGATTTATAATGGTAACAATTATTCAGATAGGTTCCTGGATGAGCATTCGAATCCCAGATTAGGGAAGAGAACCGCAAGAGTGTTGTGTTAAAATAAAAACGCCAACTCTTTGATACTCATGAATAGATCGGTAGATTACCGAGTCATGGAATGAATAGATTGGAGGTACTCCGAGTCATCACAGCTGCATATGGTTATCTATTATAAGAATGATTGTTATGATCTGAGAGTTCTAAATTATGTATTTAGAACTAGGATGCACCTATCAAAAAAATTCTTGTTCTAATGTACTAAATTGAGGACGTTACACATTGTGCTTTGGAAATGAGCACGCAGACAATTTTACTGTGTCCTCAAAGATAGCCCATGGCTGGTGGAATATATTCCCACTTGTTCTTCTTTATCTAGGCTACTTAGGAACTTGGGCTTCAAGATTTGGAACTTGTGTTGTTGTGTCCTGAGCATTCTCGATTGCTATCTCATCTACCCCTTTTTCTCCCTCTTCTCCATCCTTCATTTCTTCATCTTTTTGTTCTTCCACATTCTCTAGAGGTGTAGGATAATTGGGAATGCTTTCCTCATACTCTTCTGCTT
Source organism: Taxus wallichiana var. yunnanensis (assembly GCA_018340775.1). Lineage (NCBI taxonomy): Eukaryota > Viridiplantae > Streptophyta > Pinopsida > Cupressales > Taxaceae > Taxus > Taxus wallichiana. Next base: position 714,670,613 of record CM031242.1, on the reverse strand, counting down.
CCTCATTCACTTCAATTTCCTTCTTATTTTCTTAGTTGTCTCCTTTTATGGAGAGATTCGAGGTGATCTGCATGACCGACACTGAGTAGCACCTTGGGTCCTTGTTCTCCTGAATACTCTCTTGAAATGGTGCTCTCCCTAGACTAAATCCAAGTCCTCATCATCTCCTTCTTGTGGTTGAGGTGGTGTAGTCACGCACTCAGCTTCTTCCTTATTTGGAGGTTGTCTTTTGCCTTTATGCTCCAAACCACCACTATCTTCATGCTCTTCTTCTTCATCATCTACTTGGACTGTTTCTATGGGCTTAGGTTCTAGAAAATTATCCATTATATGCTTACCTTTTGAAGGCCCTAGGTGCATGAACTCATTCTCCACATACTTAGTGTTCTCCAGCTTGGGTTTGAGTTGTAGGTACACAAGCACCGCTCTAGCATCCCCAACTACTAAGCTTATAGGCTTCATGCTTATAATATCTTAAATAAACCTCTCAATGTAGGCATTCCACCCTAGATATACATCTTTCTTTCTCATAGTGTGGTAATCACAATCTACCTTGTCTAAATTGAAGGTTAGATGACGTACATCTAAAAACCAGTGAATTGATGCTTAGAAATACCTTGTTGTGAAGGCATACAGAAATTTTCACAATGGGCTCCAAGCATCATCCTTCATTACAAATCATGTGATGTAAAACTACTGGTAGACTACAAACCGAATCGCTTTACCCACCATTGAAGGCAAATCCTTGGGTATGTGCCATTCTTCTTCAAATGCCATGCAGAGTCCATCATACCACATCTCTTCCCTCTACTTGAATGGTCCACTCATTAATCCATCACAAAATTACTTGCCAAAACTTTCCACATGTGACTTGTGTTCCATGGGGTACTCCAAAATATTCTCCTTTGGCCCATCAGGCACCCCAATCTCCATAAACACTAAAGACAATAACATAGCACCAAAACTTATATTGTCACTTGTTTGTTCTTCTTCAATGATTGTATTTTATATGTGATCTATAATATTCTATACCACTCCTTGAGACATCTTCTTTGCAACGCGTGCAGCTACATTGTGTTTGCTTGTGACCATCTTCCTTGGTCATTCAGCTTTGTTACAAGATGTGCAACTACTGCACTACTGGGTACTTCTTTAATTTGTCAATGTCCATGTCATGCACCCTTGGTATACCCCTGGTTCCTTCCTTGTCTTCATGATTGTGTCCTTATAGGTTAAATCACTATCCGTGATCCGCTCTTGAGGCCCTTAGTCCTATCACAGTTGAAATCAAAGCAATTATGATTCTAACCCTCCATCTAGCAAAGTAGAAGAAGTCTTCATGGACTCTGCTCATTAACCACTAATACAATGGTTCATAATTTCCAAAGTATGGAAGCTCATACAACTAGTAGACTCCATTCTACTTTAGTAACTTCTCACCCATGTCATCGTATACTGGCATATCTTTTATTGTGTGCTTGTTCACCTTTGTGCTCATCAATGCATCAATCTCATTATTTTCTGATGTTTGATAGTTATAATCATTGATTTTACATTGACAGATATGGGAATCCCATTCTTGTCCCACAATCACACCCTTTGGATACTACATTTCTAAGAAATTACTCTTAGGAGCAATTTCTTCTTCCACTTCAACCTTCTTCTTCCCTTTATCTCTTGTTGTGGGTGCTTTCTTTGGTGCCATTTGAAAAATATCTCTTTTCTTCCCTCTATAATCAAGCAAGTCAAAACCCTAGTTTAAATATCTATGCCCTAGTGGAAATCACGTGCCCTAGCTTTTTGTAACATGTCTACTTCGCTCAAACCCTTCACCTATGGGAACACAAGATTTTCCTTCACAAAAACCTTCTCTCCATGTCTAGTTTCACACTCTTCACACCTCAACATGATTTCTCAGCTCATTCACACTTAACCCTTTTTAAATTTTCTTAATTTTAATGGTAAAAATGAACTCGCATCCCATCCTTATATATAATTTCAAAAATTTAGTGCATTTATTGCTCCTCCACCTACCAACAATCCTCTCATTAATCGACCATTTTCATTATTTCCATGCGGTACATCTTCGTGCCCAAGCTATAACCTTCTAGTGTGCCCTCCTACCTTTTATCTACATACTTCTCTTCAGCGTGCTTCCATGCACCTGAGTACCTCGTCACTACACCTTCCACTGGTAGTTCTCATGGCCTCTACTTACCTCGCGTTATATTTGTTTCTTCATTCATCTTTATCTATGGTCCTTGTGTCCATAAGAAATATCTTTTTTTCTCCAACCTTGAATAGCACCCATAGATAGTTCCTTTCATGTGTACTTATTTCCATCAGTCTTGTACCTGGATATCAACAACCTACCCCACACTAAGGGTATGTGTAGTCCTCTGTGCATAAAAATTCTTCAAATAGTAATTAGCTTATGGCGCATAAATGCGCTTATTACACAAACACACTAACTAAATTGACAAAGCATAGTGATAAATAAGGAAACACATTAAATAAATACATAATTGAAAACCTAATCTAGGTGGCAAAAAATCCTTATTACAAACACCAAGAAGACTTATTTATAGTAGGGCTTTAGCCTACTCCCGTTGAAGTGACCGGATAACCGTATTCCATCAAGTTCCTATAATTGACAAGCTCCTGATTTGAGTATGTGAGTGATAACATATGGCCCTAACCAATGTACCCTGAGTTTACCTATATGTCACAAAAATTTAGAATCATAAAGGAGAACCATCTTTCATATCTCAAGATTTTTATCCTCGATGTGCATGTCATTCCATGCTTTCTGTCTAGCCTTCTCTTTTTTTTTTCACTCCAACGTGTTATGGCTCATCACTCATCTAACTTAATTAACTTTTCAATCCATTCTTCTAATGCTTGCTCATCAGCTAGACCTCGAGTGTGCTCAATACACAAAGATGGTAACATAAATTCCATGGGGATAATTTCTTTGCACCAAACACTAACTGAAATGGTGTGGCTTTTTTCAACCTTTTGTATGTTGTTTGATATACCCAAATTACTATAGATACTTTATCATCCCAATCCTTTCTTCCAACATCAACAATTTTTTCAATGTCCGACTCAAAATTATGTTGAAAGCCTTAGTAGTTCTATTAGCCGAGGATGATAGGTGTAGTCTTATGATGTGCGATCATGGATTCATCCAATAAAATTCTAATTGTCTCATTCAAAAGTGTGTTCCCCTATCACTGGTCAAACTTAAAGGACACCCATACCTTGTAATAATATTTTCCCATAGAAACATGGCGGATGTAGTCATCAGACAACCTTTGTAGGTGCTACTTCGCCCACCTTTCAGTATAGTCTATCTAAGTGATGATATAGCATAATCTAGTTCTCGTGTGTAATTGGTGAAATAGGACCCACAAAATCTATAGCCTATTTCTCAAATGGTTCTGCACTAGTATTGGGTCTTAGAGGCATTTCATCTGTTGACTCCGGGTTTCCCAAGATGTTGACAATGATCACAAGCCTTACAAAATTCCTTGAAATATTTATACAGGTCTCCCACCATAATCCTAAAGTTGATTTGAATTTTGTGCACAGTGGCATCACCTATATAGTGGTGACCTACAATATCACCACGAGCTTCTTCCATGATATCTCGTGTGCTCATATTCCAGGACACAATGGTGCAATACTTCATCCTAGCCTAATTTTTATGTGTCATCACTAATTAACATATAGGGGAGGTGGCACATATAGCAATTTGTTTCTTCTCCAAGGATTTCATTCTTTTCGGTGTCATACAAGTTCGTAGAAAAACAAAAATTTCCTCTAGTTCGACGGCCCTTGTTGTAACCCGTATAATTGTGCGTCTGGAATGATATCTTCAATTGCATGTTCTTCTTCTCCTGACTGTATTCTGGATAAATGATCTGGGATAGAATTACTTTTCCCTAGTTTTACCACAGCTGTGAAAGAAAATTCTTGAAATAAGAGTACCCACCTGCATATGCGCCCTTGTAGAATGGGATTTTTACCAAATAATTCAATTTCATGTGATTTATATAAAAGACAAATGGTTTAGCTAAAAGCAGTACTATCGAAATTTATGTAGCGCATAGATCATTGACAAAGCTTCACACTATGTAGTTGTGTAATTTTGTTCTACAGATTCAGCTTTCTACAAGAAAAATAGATATGATGATCTATAATACCTTCTCTAGGTGAGCCAACACCGCACCAATGGTCATGCGATGCATCCGCATGTACATGAAATGGTTGGTCCCATGAAGGAAAATGTAGTATAGGTGCAGTAGTAAGTTTATTCTTTAATGTCTCGAATGTGTTCTGCTATAGTTCTCCCAAAGTAGAATGTACCTTTCCCTTTCAAAGTAACTCCTCCAACGGTGCGGTAACTTTGGCGTATCCTTAGATAAAATTTAGACAGCTCTGTATGACCCAAAAATTTGTGCACTTCACTCGACTTGTAGGCTCTCTTAATCCTATAATGACTCGCAACCTTGGTTGGATTAACCAATAAACCTTCCTTGCAGATTATGTGTCCTAACAATATTCCAAATGGTGTAGAAAATATGCACTTCTTGATGTTCAAAGAGATACTCAACTATCTACATATTTCAAACATTAAGTGTAGATTGTCACAATGATCCTTAACTAATCCATACACCATCCAATCATCTAAATATACTTGTAAGAAGTTGTGAATAAATTCTTTGAATGCTTGGACAACTATGCACAAAAATATAGCAGATGTATTTTTCAGACCAAAGGGCATTACAGTATAGGTGAATCTACCCCATTCAGTAGTAAATGTAGTCTTTCCTGATTCTCCTGGGCAATCCTAACCTGATGATACCCAGAGAACCCATCTGTAAACGAATAGATTTTACACCTCGCAACTCCTTATAGTATTTCCTTAGTGAATGGCATGGGAAAGGGATCAATTACACATGTAGCATTCAGTTCCTTGTAGTCCACATGCATCCTAATCCATCCATCCTTCGATATCGATCACCATTGGACTAACCCATTCGACTCATCAAGGGCTTGATAATACCATACTTTTAACGATTCATGCACACCTTTAAGTTCATGGTACTGGTACCCCTAGAGAATAAGTCATGATAATCCCATAGTAAATCTATGATTTTTTCCACTTCATAGTCTAACCAATAGTTTTTAATTATGGCTTTTAGGCTCAACATCTAATCCAATATTCACCTTCTTTATTTTCATAGGTTCATGATAGGCATGTATGGTGTTATCTACACTTCGTCAAGCACCTCACACCTACCGTTGAATAGTTTACATCCAGATTTTCAACTTCTTCGTCATCGAATAAGTAGACCATTTTTATTTTTCCTTCTTAAGTAAAGTGCATTAAAGTAGGGTGAAATCGGCCTCTATTTCTTCAACAAGATGCACTCGAGTTTCCTTCATCCAATAACTCATAAAGGAGTTCTTCACCTTAGCACTATCTCTCATAGTAAGCAATTTATGAATTTTAATGATTCTTCCACCGTGAGGCTTTGTAGAGAAGAATTCAAGCATCTAGGCCATTCCTGCAATTAAATCCCGCCAAAATCTAGTCTCTCTATGGAGTTCTCATATACATACCAAGCATGCACGCATCCTTGTAAAGTGGAATAAAACTTGTGCACCCATAACGAGGATGGTAAAGCTTCCTATCCTTCTATCCAGAGTCTCTCACACTTCTGAATGTGGTGTTGAACAACTTGATTACCATGCTAAGTGTAGATTTAATTAGGTGCATTTCTCCTAAAGAACCTAGTAGCAAGAGCAATCCTAATTTCATTCCATCCTATAAGATTATCCTGTGGGCCACCCACCAAAGGTGTTGCTATCCCATGTAGTGTATATGGTAGAATATTTTTCTTTACATCGGGTCTATCCACTATTCCTCCATGGCGCACAGGAATACCATAGGATATCCTTCTCTAGTATAACAAGGTGCTGAGTTGTCACCTATCCTCCTAACATAACACGGTTTTCTGACTGTAGGAAATATGATTTTTACTTCGCACCCTACTAACTCATACGTGTTATGATCCCAATTATCACAAGAAACACTTGTAGTATCACTAATAGATTGTGCATCCTCCCACTAAAGGATTCCTTCTTTACATTGCTCAAGCACTTCTCGATCCCGGATCACACATACATATATCCTATTCAGTTTCTTCACTCAAGGGCTCAACATAGGGCACAAATTTTTCATATGTTAAAGGGATAACAACTATTTCCTCCTTGTTTTCAAAAATGATATAACCCTTGTAGAACCAAAGATCAACATTATTTGCATATAGCACCAAGGATGCCTCAATAGATCTAGGTAGCTATTTGACTCTTTTCCAGTGCTAAAACCTCAAAGTCTCTAGTGAACTTAGCTCCTTATATGGTAATGGATGCATCTTTTAAAACTCCAATAATAGTGGCCTTAGTACGGTTAGCCATGAACAATACATTAGAGGATGGTTGTAATGGAGGTCTCCCGATTTATACTCATGCATCTAAGGTAAGAACATTGACTTTCGTGCCTATATCAATCAATATATTACTTAATTGCTACACATCCACAACAACATTCGAGTGTTTTTCTTGTCATAATCTAGGCTATGAGGGGGAAGATTCGCATGTAGGATCTGTCATCTAGTCTCAACACTTACGCGCAGAGTGTTTCCTTTTAACCAACTCCCCAACAAAGTGGAATGATATTCTCTTGGCACAATAATTTGCACACTTATCTCAAGTCATCTATATCAGTTTGGACCATCTCGATGCTTTATTTTTCTCCATCTTCCGTGATTGCTCTTTTAAGTATTGTATCTCACCCTGAAGATTCCTAAGAACTTCCATGGTTTCTTGGTAAACCTCCTTTTGATGGGTAGGATCTAGGTACCATGTATGTAGAACCTCCTGCTTAGTGATGGTAGGCTTTTGCTGCAACGCTTCGCATATCATATTAATTTTCAACATTATAAAGGTCTATAATAGTAAACTATGAAGGCATGAACTATGTTGCAAAAGTATTATTTCAATGTTCTTATTAAGATGAAAATTAATATTTTTATGAACCTAGTAGAGTAGTCATACCTATTATTGTTGAATAGAGTGCTCATTTTGTGTTGGAAGAAATGCAACTGAGCAACCAACTGCCAATTGTTACCTAGAATAGAATAAAATTGATTCATGTTAATATATATACTAACACCAATCTTAAGTCACGTAAGAGTTCAATCCTTCCAATAAGAAGAACATTGAACATCCATGAGGCTAGGCACACACTGTTTTAGTAGTAAAAAATTTTAAAAACATGTTAAAAATTTCACTTCCTTGTCATGCTTTCCCAGTGATGGGGAGTTTCGATGCTCGGCTCCACGTTTCCTACGTGAGCTCCAAATCCTTCACAAGTCATCTCTCTCCTCAATGCCATCCACTCTTTAATGTCACATTTCTTCTCTACCTCCCTCTGGACACCTCAAGATACTTAAGCCGCATTTACTCTCTCTTCCTTTCTATCGATAGGTCTTCCATATTTCACCAACCCTACTCTTGCCCCCATGCGTGGTGGGGTTTAGTTAGCCATTGGTTTACTCTCCAAATTATAAGTTACCATCAGATCTTCATCACCAAAGTGGAATGCCTTTTTAGGTAAGTTCCCTGGATATCATAAAAACTAGAATTCAACTACCTCCGGGCATGAATAAGTGGAAATTGAGTACTTCAAGATATAACTCGTTTAAAACACCACGGAACCACGTATCCACAACACGAGTCTAAATAAAATCAACATCATAGAGGGCCTATAATTCTTCATGCATCCGTAAAAGTGTATGATACCTCTAATTCCACTTAGATGCATAAGAAATCAGCCACTGTATAATTCTACTAAAAAGATAGTGAAAAATCTCTCATATAAACCTATCATACGATTCTATTCCACCCACATGCGTGCATTAAACTCGATCTAGTGCCAAACCGCCATGCGTATTCTTCTTCCAGATGATGTATCCACTCCTCAACACTTGCTAAGGTTAACCGGTATGTCTTCATTGTGAAAATTCATGAAAACAAATGAAAAAAGGTCCTAGCAACTAACCAATGATGCAAAGATAAAATTCACCAATACAAGCCTAGGTGCATTGGCACATCACTCACCTAGACTATGGGCTCACCCAAAATGTGCAAAGGTATTTGGCCCCTATTTAGGATTGTTGTTACAGGGATGTTAGCATGATGAAGACTTAAAGTATTCATATCTATGACTAATATATCATTCTATAGCGTATGTTCATATCTAGATCTAGTGAATAAAGACTTAAAAGATAACCATGATAAAATCAAGCATGCAATACTCAACTATAACCATGATACCACCTTGATTCAGTCCATAATCTCCATTATATTAAATGCAAAGAATACAAAGAATCTTTTTACAATAACAATAGTATACACTCATGCGTGCATCGATTTGTCAAAGAACATAATCTCACTATAACATGGTTCTCATACCTCTCTCTCTCTATACTACACAGTTCACTACATATTTATAAGGGTGGGGACTTTCCCTTCACCACTTATCTAATCCCAAATTAGGTTGTATGCTATAATTAGCCACGCGCCATTATAAAAATAGCCACACATGGAAGTGCGATAACAATAGATCGCTTTTAGTTAACTACTAGTAGTAGATCTATTCTCACTGACTCCATACAAAGCGCTTCATAACCGCTCCTCCAAAAATATCCAATGTGTGTCATGTAAATTTTTGACCGGTTTATGTGCTCAACACTATATCCAAAAATAGATCCTCATCGTGAAAATGGTTAAGTCCCGAACTGTCTCTCTCCTTCGGACATGATCCTTTCCGATACTTCCACACCTTTTAATGCGCTCTTCTCTCCCACATGAAACTTCTATATTTTCTTTGCTAAGTGCAGTAGTCTAACCGATCAACATGTTTTGGGTTCCAAGTTTTGGGTTTGGGGTTTGGGGTTCGAGGTTTGGGGTTTGGGGTTTAGGGTTTGGGGTTTCCATTTTTGGGGTTTTGGGTTCATGATTTTGGGTTCAGTGTTTTAGGTTCGGGGTTTAGGGTTCTGGGGTTTTGAGTTTCTGTGTTTTGGGTTTCACATTTCTGTGTTTTGGGTTTCAAGCTTCATATTTTGGGTTTCTGTGTCTCGTGTCTGGGGTTTGGGGTTCACTTTTCGGGGTTTTGGAATTAGGTTCGGAGTTTGGGGTTCAGTGTTTGGGGTTTGGGGGTTTACGGTTGAGGATTTTTTGTTTATGGTTTTGTGTTTAGGGTTTTGGGGTTAGGGTTTTAGGTTTTTAGGGTTAAGGGTTTAGGGTTAGGGTGTTAGGGTTTTATGGTTAGGGGTTAGGTTTTTGGTCTGGGATTTAGGGTTTTGGTTTCGGTTTTCGGTTTAGGTTTTAAGGTTTAAGTTTTTTATTTTTAGGGTTTTAGTGTTTGGGTTTTGGGTTTAGGGTTTTGGGTATTTAGGTTTTTGGGTTCTGTGGTCTCTAGGTTCTTAGTTCTCGCTTTAGGTTTCAAGGTTCTGGGTTAAGGGTTCAAGGTTCATGGTTAAGGGTTTGAGATTCAAGGTTTGAGGTTTATGGTTTTGGGTAGGATGTGGGGGTTGGGGATTGGGGTTTGGGGTTTGGGGTTTGGGGTTTGGGGTTAGGGTTAGGGTTTTGGGTTTTCGGTGTTTGGGATTTCAAGTTTTAGGTTTTAGGTTTCGGGTTTATAGTTTAGGGTTTATAGGTTTAGGGTTTTAGTGTTTAGGTTTAGTGTTTAGGGTTTTCAGGTTTGTTTTGGGTTTTTGGGTTTTAGTTTTAAGTTTTCGGTGTTGGCTTTCGGGTTTGTATGGGGTGTGGGGTTTAGGGCTTAGGGCCACAGGGCATAGGGCTTAGGGATTAGGGCTTATGGCTTAGGGTTTAGGGCTTAGGGCTTAGGGGTTTAGGGTTTAGGTTTTTTTTTGTGTTTAGGGTTTTGGTTTAGGTTTTAGGTTTAGGGTTTGGAGCTTTAGGGTTTTTGGTTGTAGAGTTTGGGGTTTGGGGTTATAGGTTTAGAGTTTGGGGTTATGGTTTTAGTTTTTGGGTTTTAGGTTTAGTGGTTAGGATTTAGTATTTAGGGTTTAGGGTTTAGGGATTTAGGGTTTAGGTCTTTGGGGATTGGGGTTTTTTCGTGTTTGGGGTTTTAGGTTTGGTATTTTGTGTTTAGGGTTTAGGTGTTTCGGGTTTTGGGTTTAGGGATTTTGGGTTATGGGTATTAGGGTGTATGGTCTAGGTCTAGGATCGCGGGGTTTTGGGGTTTTGGGTTTTGGGTTTCATGTTTTAGGGTTGGGCATTGGGGAGTTGGGGATTAGGGGTTAGGGGGTTTATGCTTTATGCTTTAGGTTAAGGGTTAAGGGTTTGGGTTTTAGGGTTTTATTGTTTAGGGTTTTAGGGTTTGGGGTGTTGGGGTTTTTGGTTAGGTTTTGGTTTTGGTTTTGGAATTAGGGTTTTAGGGTTTAGCGTTTCAGGTTAGGGTTTTAGGTTTAGGTTTAGGATTTTAAGGTTTAGGATTTGGGGTTTTAGGGTTTTAAGGTTTTAGGATTTAGGGTTAGGGTTTTGGGGTTTACGGTTTTTGGTTAGGGGGTTAGGGTTTAGGGTTTGGGGTTCGGGTTAGGGGTTAGGGGTTAGGGTTTAAGGTTATGGTTTAGGGTTTGGGGTTTGGTGTTCAAGATTTTGGGTTTGGGGTGTGGGGTTTGGGTGGTTAGGGGTTAGGGGTTAGGGTTTATGGGCTTAGTGTTTTGGGTTTAGGTTAGGGGTTAGGGGTTTAGGTTTGGGGTTTGAGTTTGGGGTTTGGGGTTTTGGGTTTTGTGGGTTTGTGGTTTTGGTTTTAGTGTTTTGGGTTTGGGGTTTGGGGTTAGGGTTTACGGTTTACGATTTTGGGTTTTATGTTTTAAGTTTTGGGTTTTAAGTTTGGGGTTCTGGAGTTTTGGTTTCGGGTTTTAGTTTCGGTTCACTTTGGTTTCAAAGTTCGGGGTTCGAGGTTTCAGATTTTGGCTTTTGGCTTTAATATTTTGAGGTATTGGGTCTGGGGTTTTGAATTTGGGGTTTCGGGGTTCGTGGTTTGGGGTTCGTAGTTTTGGGTTTCTCGGGTTGGGGTTTTTAGTTTGGGGTTTGGGGTTTTGGGTTTAGTATTTCGGGTTTGGGGTTTCAAGTTTTGGGTTTGGGGTTTGGGAAAATGGGTTTTAGGTTTCTGGTGTTTTGAGATTCAAGTTTGGGTTCTTGGTTCAAGGTTTTGAGTTTGGGGTTTGGGTTCGGGGTTTTGGGTTCGGGGTTTACATTTTAGGTTTCGGGTTTGGGATTTGGGTTTCGGTTTTGGATTTGTGGTTTCGGGTTTCACATTTTGGGTTTCGGGTTTTGGATTCTATGTTTCAAGTTTCGGGTTTCAGGCCTGGGATTGCGGGTTTTAGGTTTCAGGTTTTGGGTTCGGGGTTGGGGTTTGGGTTTCGGGGTTTGGGGTTTTGGGTTTCAAGTTTCTGTGTTTTGGGATCGGTTCAAGGTCTGTGGTTTGGGGTTTTGGGTTTTGGGTTTTGGTTTTCGGTTTAGGATTTTAGGTTTAGGGTTTAGGGTTAGGGTTTTAAGGTTTAGGGTTTTAGGGTTTAGGTTTTTAGGGTTTAGGGTTTTAAAGTTTTAGGGTTAGGGTGTTAGGTTTTATCATTAGGGGTTAGGGTTTTGAGTTTCGTGGTTTGGGGTTTCTGGGTTTAGGGTTTAGAGTTTTAGAGTTTTAGTGTTTAGGTTTTGGGTTTTGGGTTTTTGGTTTTGGGTTTTATGTTTTTGTGTTTTTAGGTTTTGGGATTTAGGGTTCAGTGGTCGTGGTTTCGGGTCTGGGTTCTAGGTTTCTTAATTCTAGGTTTCAAGGTTAAGGGTTTTCAGATACAAGTTCGGAGGTTTGGGGTTGTTGTTCTAGATTCATGGTTCGGGGTTCATGGTTGGGGGTTTGGGGTTGGGGATTGGGGTTTGGGGTTTGGGGTTTGGAGATTGGGGAATGGGGTTTGGGGGTTAGGGGTTTGGGTTCGAGAGTTGGGGTTTCGGGTTGGGGTTTGTGTTTCAAGTTTCGAGTTTTAGGTTTCACGTTTGGAGTTTAGGGTTTTAGGTTTTTAGGGTTTATGGTTTTTGCGTTTTGTGTTTTTGGGTTAGGGTTTAGGGTTTTCAGGTTTAGGGTTTTCAGGTTTAATTTTTAGGTGTCAGTTTTTGGGTTTGGTGTTGGGTTTTGGGTGTCAAGTCTAGGGTTTGGGGGTCCTGGGGCTTAGGGATTAGGTCTTAGGGCTTAGAGCTTAGGGGTTTAGGGATTTGGGGTTTGGGTTTTGGGTTTTAGGTTTAGGTTTGTGGCTTTAGGGTTTGGGGTTATAGGGTTTGGGGTTTGGGGTTTTGGATTTGGGGTTTGGGGTTAGGTTTTTGTGTTTGGAGTTTTAGTGTTTATGGTTTAGGATTTAGGGTTTAAGGGTTTTGGGGTTTGGAGTTTCGGGGTTTAGGGTTTTAGGTTTAGGGTTTTGGGTTTGGGTTTGGGTTTTGGGTTTTAGGTTTTCGGTTCTTAGGATTTAGTGTTTGGTGTTTTTGGATTTTTGGGTCTAGGGTCTAGGGTATGGGATCCGGGGTCTCAGGGTATGGGGTTTGGGTTCTGGGTCCGGGGTCTGGGTCCTGGATCTGTGGTCTAGGTGTTTTAAGGTTTGGGGTTGGGGTTGAGGGTTGGGATTTTGGGGTTTTAGGTTTCAAGTTTCGGGTTAGGTGTTAGGGTTTGGGGTTTGGGGTTTGGGGATTGGTGTTTAGGTTTAGGGTTCAATGTTTAGGTTTAGTGTTTAGGGTCTGGCGCTTAGGGTTTAGGGTTTGGGTTTGTGTTTTAGGGTTTGGGTTTTATATTTTTGGTTTTATTATTTAGAGTTTTAATGTTTTAGGGTTTTAGCGTTTAGGGTTTAGGGTTTGTAGTTTGGTGTTTGGGTTTTTGGGTTTTGGAGTTTAGGGCTTGGGGTTTGGGGTTTGGGTTTATTTTTTAGGGTATGGGTTTTACAGTTTTTGGTTTTATTAGTTAGAGTTTTACGGTTTTAGGGTTTGTAGTTTGGTTTTTTGGGGTTTTGGGGTTTTAGGTTAGGTTTTAGGGTTAGGGGTTGGGTTAAGGGTTAGGGTTTGGGGTTTGGGGTTTAGGTTTTGGATTAGTAATTAGGGTTTTAGGATTTTAGGGTTTTAGGGTTAGGGTTTTGGGTTAGGGGTTTTGGGTTTTGTAGTTTTGGGGTTCATAGTTTAGGTTACGTGTTTAGGGTTCAAGGTTTTGGGTTGAGGGATTTATGGTTTTGGGGTTAGGGATTTTGGGGTAAGGGTTTTGGGGTTGGGGTTTGGGGTTTGGGGTTTGGGGTTTGTGGTTGGGGTTTAGTGATTTGGTGTTAGGGATTGGGGTTTAGGGGTTGGGGTTTGGGGTTGGGGTTTTAGTTATGGGGTTTAGGTTTGGGGTTCGGGGTTTTGGGTTTAGGGGTTCGGGGTTTAGGGGTTTGGGGTTCATGGGTTTAGTGTTTAGGGTTTGGGGTTCATGGGTTTAGTGTTTAGGGTTTCGGGTTTAAGGTTTCGGGTTTAGGGTTTGGGTTTCTGTGTTTTGGGTTTCAAGTTTTAGGTTTCGGTTTTGGGTTTTGGGTTTCATTTTGGGGTTTGGGGTTAAGTGGTCCGGGGTATGGGGTTTGGGATCTAAGGTCCGGGGTCTAGGGTGTGTAATTTAGGGTTTAGGGTTTTGGTTTTTGGGTTTTAGATTTTAGGTTTCACGTTTCATGTTTGATTTAGGGTTTAGGGTTTTAGGTGTTGGGGTTTATGGATTTTGATTTGGGGGTTTAGGGTTTTGGGTTTAGGGTTTGGGGTTTTGTGTTGGGGCTTTTAGGTTTCAAGTTTTGGGTTTAAGATTTGGGGTTTCATGGTTTTAGGTTCGGGGTTTGGGTTTTGGGGTTTGGGGTATGGGGTTTGGGGTTTGGGATTTGAGGTTTGGGTTTGGGGTTGGGGTTAGGGTTTTGGGGTGTTGGGTTTTAGTTTTTGTGTTAGGGTTTAGAGTTTAGGTTTTTACTTTAGGGTTTAGGGTTTTGGGGTTAGGGTTTGGGTTTTTAGGGTTTTAAGGTTTTAGGATTTTAGGATTTTAGGATTTAGGGTTTGGAATTTGGGGTTAGGGGTTTAGGTTACAAAGTTAGGGTTACGGGTTACGGGTTATGGGTTACGGGTTACGGGTTACGGGTTATGAATTATGGGTTATGGGTTATGGTAAGGTTTTAAGGGTTTGGGGTTTGGGGTTTGGTTTTAGGGGTTAGTATTTATGGTTTATTGTTTAGGGATTAGGGGTTAGGGTTAAGGGGTTTAGGATTTGGGGTTTAGGTTAGGGGTTAGGGGTAGATTTTGGGGGTTGGGATTTGGGGTTTACGGTTTATGGTTTGGGGTTTTGAGTTTGGGATTTGGGGTTTGTGGTTTTAGTTTCGTGTTTCGGTTTGACTTGGGGTTTGGGGTTCGGGGTTTGGGGTTTGGGGTTTTGGGTTTTAGGTTTCATGTTTTGGGTTTTGGGTTTTGGGTTTTGGGTTTTTCAAGTTTCAGGTTTGGGTTTGGGATTTTGTGTTTGAGTTTGGGGTTTGGGGTTTGGGGTTTGGGGTTTGGGGTTTGGGTTTTGGGTTTTGGGTTTGGGGTTTTGGGTTTGGGGTTTGGGTTTTGGGTTTTGGGTTTGGGGTTTGGGGTTTAGGATTTTGGGTTTCAGTTTGGGGTTTTGGGTTTGGGGTTTTGGGTTTTGGGTTTGGGGTTTTGGGTTTTGGATTTAGGGTTTCGGGTTTGTGTTTCTGTGTTTGTGTTCCGAGTTTGGTTTCAAGTTTTGGGTTTTGGGTTTGGGGTTTTGGTTTAGGTTTTGGCTTTGGGGTAATATTGGCTAAGTGTAAAAGGCACATGCGCACGCTTGATACCAATATGAAGAAGGGCGTGCGGGGTAAAATTGTGTAGGATAGGGGTTTTAGAAGGGTTTATAGAACCCACACGCATGTAAGGAAAAAGGAAAGGGTTTCAAGACTTACCCATATTAAGCGTTCCATGATGAGGGAGCACATGAGAAAAGTGTGACCTGACTAAGCATGCAAAGTGGATAAGGTGTCAGCCTAGCAACTTGGTGTCAAGAAAGGAATATTCCATGCGATGGAAGGATCAGAAAGACATCATTACAGAGTGGAGATCCTAGATGGGAATAAGCATGCTCCATTAGAGGACCACCTTGACACTTGGTGACCGATCTGCTACTTTAGAAAGGCATGGATGGTGGGCAATACAACTATATATAGAGATGCTCAGGTAAAAGAAGAGAGATTATCAAGGAAGAGAGTGCGACTAGAGAGAATGGAAGGGTGAAAAGCTCTACATAAATAATAGGAGGTTCCAGAGAGTTGGGGTTCTCATTTAGAGGACTATAGGAGTGATAGCTTGCCTAGAGGGATGGGGCTGTGATAAATTATTTGTAATATGGGAAGCATAGTTAGGACTTTTGATGCATGAATCTTATCTACATTGATATATTGGCCTGTCATGGCCTTGGTGAATGTAATATGGTTTTTGAACTATGATCAATATGAAATATATGGTTATGTTCTAAATATGTATTATTCATGGGTGTAAAACCTAGTGCATTTCCTTTATGGTATGGATCAGATCTGTTATTTGTATGATGTTTCTCTTGTTATCAAGATAGGTATAATGATATAATAACTCATCTTAAGCTCTTAGAATGAATGCATGGTTCTTTTACCCTTTTCATCTAATTTTTTGTCCATAGCAATGTATTCTCACAAGACTCACATAAAGGAGGGGCTCAGCACCGCCCATGTGCCTCGGGTGCATATGCCCACCTGGGTGATAGGTCGGTGTGCATGGGATTAGATTGTTGTTTCTAAGGGCATAAAAATGACTACATCTTGGTTTCATTGTTGGGACCTCTTTTGAAGTTTTTGTGAGAAATGGCTACATCTTGGTTCCATTGATGACAGAGCACTTGACCTTGGAAAGTGTTAAAGCATGGTTCAAGAGTACGGAGGATGAGTTTTCTCAAAGATTTAGCACTGGACCTGAGTTTGATACACACAGATGGGTAGAAGAGCACCTATACCATGAGTTATATGAAACCTTCTTTTTATTGCTTTCAGTGGAACTGTATGAATGGATTTCAGCATATGCATCTAGATCGAGATGGTACTATAGATCATGCGTGTGGACCCAAGATGATTACCAAAGGCTACAGGATGTGGATCTGACTTGGACACGTGTTGTCGATCACTAGTGGAAAGGAGTGTTGACCAGTTATACTCTAGAATATGCCATTTCTACGTATTCTTGTCTAGAGGTTGTTGAGTTTGAGTTCTTGAGGAGCCAGAGGATCATTTTTACGTGTTATCCCATTGGCTATGAATATCTTGATCATTACATTAAGTTTGGAGGCATTCCTATGGTGCTAAGCTTCTCTAAGCATTGGGAAAGGAAGCTAGGGTGGAGGAAGATGGTGGATATTGCGGCTGAAAAAGGAAAGGGAGGAAAGATGACTCAAGTACAATGAGGCATGAAAGGGAGTTGGCTAGACAATGTGAGGTTACGGGAGTGATGGATTTATGGAGGTAGACATTGTGGGAAGGAGTTGAGGTTCATCACAGAGGATGGAACCTGAGTATTCTATGTTACCCCATCTTGGAAAGCACGGAAGAGAAGCCCCTTTAGCTTCTGATGAGAGTTTTCATCACATGGAGAAAGGAGAGCCATGGCATGCATCTGAACCCACCTAGTGACCAACCCCTGGTGCTTAGTTTTCTAGATCAAGAGATAAGTATTTTTAATCCAGTTGGTATCGAGGGAGTAACCGATCTGCATGCCTAGGAGATATAATTTCTCATTTGGGACATCTATGGCTGCACAAACCATTCCCGTATTTGGAGGAATTTTTGGACAAGGTGTACAAATACACAAAGTTTGGGTATCACATCTGGGAGTGGCACGAGACACACAACTGGCAGTGGGGAAATATCACAAACCATTGGCACATAGTTCAGTGGGACATTGGGAACACTAGGCATGACCACTTCAGGCCATTTTTAGCTACATGAGGTGGATTTGGTGGTGTAGGGGCTGGAGGACCTAGTGGACCTAGCGGATCTAGAGGATTTTGTGGGTCAAGAGGACAAGACCTAGTGGGTCTAGTGGATCTAGTGGTGGAGGAAACACAAGAGGAAACCAAGGTTCTAGGTTAGGTGGACAAGGGCCTCACCACCACCCCGCAAGTATTTTTGAGATGTCTTTACACCTACCAGACTACATAGGTATTGAGGATGCTACAGAGCATGTGCACAAGTGTGAATTACTATGGTGTGCGAAGGGGATCACTACCCAGAGAAAAGGAAATTCGATTTACAACAATGTTTAAAGGGGGGCACACACATAGTTGGTACTGTAAGTATGACCCCCATAGATGGTCATGGATTACACTACATTGAAAAATTCCTTCCTAATAGAGTTCCATATCCCTGAGTTTGAGAAAAAGAGCATCAATGCTCTGAAGGAGATCCAACAAGGAATGGAAGAGAGTGTGTGAGAGTATGACACATGGTTCAAAACTCTCTTGTCAAAACTATCCTATGACATACACCCCTCTCAACATGCTCAATGGTTTGTTGGGGGATTGATAACACCATTTAGAAGGGCATTATCACACAAGACTTTCATAGACCCGTGTGAGGCCTTGGAAGCTTCCCCTGCATGCTGAGGTTGTTGGGAGCATTGATATCGGTGTGAGCCCTTTCCTGGAGGCTCAAATTACTACAATGGCCAAGTAGTTGGAGAATTTGTCTATGAACTCAAAGTGCATGAGGTTTGTAGTGGTCTTTGGTGCACAGATTATGAAGTGGAGGGGCATACAAAGGATAGTTTCCTCAGAAATTGGTACGTGCCATGTAGTAGACTATGAAATTTTCCATGGGGATCATGATGCAAGTAGGTGTCCTCTACTACACATGTGATCCATAAGAATGTGTCTTTTTATTGTAATATTTGTACCTCTATGACCCATGACACCAAGGATTGTAGGCTGATTGACCGATTCATGATGTCATTGATCTTGGTGTGTGCCAGACTAGCCTTGTAGGTAGTTCCAAGGATGATGATTGCTGTTATGAAGGGCGTGTAGATGGAGGGGCACATGGAAGAGGTTTTCATGGAGGATTTCATGGTCACAGTAACTATGGAGGAGGAAGAAGTGAGTTCCCATGTGGAACCTATTATAATTGTGGATCAATAGAGCATTATAAACATGAGTGTCTTGATCTATTGCAATGCTCGTGGTGTGGAAAGAAGCATAAGTATGAGGAGTGTCCTGAGCTATTTGAACACATGAGCCAAAAACACTGAAAGGATAAAGGTTGGGATGGTAAGCATAAAGAAATCCAACTCTCAATGGATGCCAAGGATGGTGCATGAACTAGAACTAGAACCTATCCTAGTTACAATGTGAGTAGAGGTTACGCGTAAGGGAGATGCCAAGACAGAAACTAGTTGTTAGGGAAGAAGTGGTACATGGGAAGTATCCAGACCCTACTCATCAAAAGGAGGTGTATCAAGAGACTATGGATGTAATTCGGAGTTTACAAGGGAGATCTAGTGTCTAAAGGAGAATTCAAGGTAGTTGGAGTAAAGGAAGAATGTTGAAGCTCACGTGAAGGATCTGGATGAGGTCAGGGAAGTGTGCAAAATGTTAAGGTAGGAGAATATCATTCCCTTGCTAGGAGAATGGTTATGGGAGAAGGTACCACACCTTTGGGAGAGAGTGTGAGAGGAAAGTGTTGCATGCTAACCTTCCTCCCCATAGCCTTGACTATGAAAAAGAAATAACCTTGAATGTTATTGTAGATGGATGGCTTCTGAGAAATATTTTGATCGACACAGGGTGGAAGTCAATGTACTCACCTTGGATGCATGGCATCAAATGGGAAGGCCCACACTATAACCATCCTTGAATGTGTTGTATATGGAAAACAAGACAAAATCAATGCCCATTGGTGTCTTGAAGGATGTAGTTATCACTATTCAAGGGGCCAAGTTCATTAGGGACTTTGAATTCTTGGCACTAGCTGAGGTGGATAACTTTCCAACATTACTTGGGCACCCCTGGTGTTACAAAAACAATGACCTATGGTTTAACAAGGGGTATATCAGTTTTGAGAACAAGGAAGAATGGGTCATCATCCCTTTAATAGATGGGAAATCAACACCCTATACTGAGCCCTTGGGAGAAGAAGTCCTTGATAGAATCTATGTGCACTCCATCAAGAGACCCTGAGATAATTCATCCTACAGAAGGAGTTATCCAATTTGAAGATGCTCAGTCGATGAGTGATACAACTAGCATAACATGTGAAAATTGGGTGCATGGGACTTATGAGTTGATTGGGTGATAATTGAGAGGATCTGTAACAAGGGTAACAAAGGTGCACTCAATCAAGCACCTGGGAGGGAAGAAGTTTCCAACTTACTCTGGAGGAGCCAACCCTGGTGATTTCTTATGAGAAATGGAGGCTCGGTGGAAAAATGAGAATGACGAAGAGGAATGCTAAGCTATAACTTACTTGAGACTGCAACACATTGGTGGGCTACACATCGTGAGAATCTCATAGAATGGCATGAGGTGAGAGTCACATTCTCTGTTAGGTTCTCTAGAAAAAATGCCCACTGTCATACAAGACTACCATGGAAAGGAACCCACCTTGTTTCATATCCAAGCATGTGAGGGAGAGCTGGATGGGAGGTGCATGAAGCATTTCCACCTTCATTATGGGTGCATAAGTTATATTCCACTTTACAAGGTTGTGCACATGCATGGTATATTCACTCAGAGACACACCATTAGAAAGGAAATTGGTAGGAGTTAACAATTGATCTCATTCAAGATTTTGAGTATCAAAGTACCAAGCCATCAAGTAGATAAGGTGTTGCAAGTTGTCAAGTGACCTTACAATGGGAGATAGTGCCATGGAAGAAGATAGGTTACTAGAGTTTTGGGTGAACCTAGTTTGGAGATGCATGTTTCGATGAAGAGGAATCAAAAGAGATACAGCTTGAGCATGTGCATTGAAAAAGAAAAAGGAAAAATGGTCTATGTAATAGATGGTGAAGAAATGGAAAGTTTGGATGTTAACCATTCTAAGGGTACACATGAAGTCATAGATAACACCGATGAGTGAGTGCGCCTACCATGAGCCCTTGAAAATGAAGAAGGTTAACATTGGGTTCAGAGGTAAAACCTAAGGAAGCTATCATTGGGGATTATTGGTTAGAGAAAGAAGTTTCAAAGATCATTGATCTATTACATGAATTTAGGACTTATTCCCACGTGGGTACCATGAGCTCAAAGGCATTCACCATTCCTTGGGGGAGATGAGGATCAATTTGAAGGAAGGTGCACCCGATTTGGAAGAGACCCTATCGGATGAATCCAAACTTGCATGTACGGGTCAAGGAAGAGATAGACAAGATGATCGCTTCAAGCATCATTGAAGCTATGGAGGAATCAAAGTGGATAAGCCCAATGGTCATCAATATCAAGAAGGATGGAAGGATAAGGATCTATGTTGATTACAAGGACTTAAATGTAGTGTGTTTCATTGACCCTTTTCCAACCCCATTCACTGAAGAAATTCTGGAAGGAGTAGTTGGGCACGAGGTCTATTCCTTCATGGATGGGTTCTTAAGGTATCACCAAGTTAGGATTACAAAGGAAGACCAGAGAAAGACAAATTTCACCACTAAGTGGGGAAGATTTTCCTACATGGTCATGCCTTTTGGATTGAAGAATGTTCTTTTGTGTTCTCGTGCATTTTGGTAGAATCATTTCAGGACTTCATCCATAAATTTCTTCAAGTCTACCTAGATGATTGGACTTGTGTATGGCCTATTAAAGACCATTGTGACAATTTGAGGTTGATGTTGAAAGATGTCGGTAGTTGAGGATATCCCTCAACATTAAGAAGTGTGTCTTTGCTACTCCATTTGGAACCCTATTAGGACATATTATATGTAAGGAAGGCTTATTAGTGGATCCCACCAAAGTTGTTATTATTGTGGGATTGGGAGAGCCTACTAGTCAAATCACAGTGCACAATGGATTTCTTGGGCATATAGGGTACTATAGGAAGTTCATCAAAGGATATGCCAAGATCTTTCATGCCCTTAGAAGAATTTCTTAAGCACAAGAGTGCCTTTCACTAGGGAGAAGCACATCGAAGGTGTTTGACACTTTGAAGGATAATCTTGTTACTACGCCCATACTACATTTCCCTTCCTAGGATAAGCCTTTCCATGTTCATGTTGATGCCTCGGGGATAGCCATTAGATTAGTACTAGCTTAGAACCTAGTGAGGGATTGTTGATCACCCCCTTTGTTTTGCAAGTTGGAAGTTGACACCAGTAGAATAGAATTACAAAACTACTAAGCGTGAGGCACCATGGCAATGATCTACATGCTGCATAAGTTCAGTAGTATCTACTAGAAACACATTTTATATTATAAAAATATCACATGGCACTTTGAAGTATTTGGTAAATCAAGCTTGTTTTGTAAAAAAGGGTGCATATGTCATTGGGTCCTGTTTGTTTCAATAATTCAATAAATCATCTACTCTTGGATTCATTGGACTAAAATGTTATGGCTTGCAAGAATCCACTTTCACTTCTTATTGATAAGCTGCAATCTAGTTTTGAGAGTTGCAAACTTATCTCTTGTACTGACTCATCCTTGGATCAATTTCAAGTGATCCAAGGAATGTTTTAAATCTTCTTAATCTTCTTAATGGACTGAATGGTAAATTGACATTCATTGATTGAGAGACATAGAGGACTGAACTTTTGTATGTTACAAGTTCTTTGGACTTGAGTGATCATGTCTTCATTCGGTTGTAAGTTTGTGCTTGGGTCTTTGGGATTGATCTCCGCAGGACATTATTGGCGTAAAAAAAATATAGTCATCTTATGACTATGAAGGGGATTAGGATCCTAAAAACTTAAGGACTATCCTAATGGTATCCTAAACTAGGTATGAACACCTACTTCCTATCTACATCTATTCAATTGGGTTGTAATCTAACCTAAGCTTCTTATTCTATTGTGTTGGGGGTGACCTAACCTAAGCTCTTGTGCTAAATGAATAAGGGAAGGGGAGATTACTATGGTGATACTATACTATGTTAACCTAATGCCTAATACTAATGGTTGTGAATTTGATATAACCTAAGGTGGAAACTACCTAAGGAAATGTTTTAAGACCTATGGTGATTAATTGATGGACTAACCTAAGTTTTGGGAAATCTAGCCTAAACTATTTGAAAGGGGCCTAAGGTCACATGTCACTATGGTGATGGTTCCAATGGATTTTATTTGATTTGATTGGATTTAAATGAAGGGAAGTACCACCATTTTGGCAAGGGCTAGTTAAATTTTAGTGGGGCTTACGTGGAGGCTTCACTAAGTATGGAATTGCATGTTGATTTGGAATTGGTATCCGCCAAGTTGGGAGGTGGTGGCAAGGAGAGATAAGCGGGAGAATTGGGAGTTATGGCATTAATGAATCTTAGTTTTTGTGTGCAAAACCATCTTGGAAACATGAGAGGTGGGTTTGTGAGAGGTTGTTTGGTTTTGCATGCCTCATGAATTTTTCTCTGCATGGAGCTATCTGGTTCTTTGAACCAACAGTTTGACTTCTTCTTCTTCTTGGCTATTTTTGGTTTCTCTGGTCTATTTTCGATCAAGGGAATGTATAAGAGGCATTGGAAGAAGAATTGTTTGGTTGTTTGATCTATCATGGAGAAGAAAAAGGGTTGGAAACTCAATTTGGAAGTCTCCTTGAATTGGCAAGAGGCACTATCAGGCATGATAGGCTCTACCCATTAAGATTTCTTGCTTTCTTCTAAATGATTCATTAAAACAATTTTTCTCACTTGAGATATATTTTTGCATGATGTGTTTGGTTATTTACTTGCATGTTTTCATGAAATCTATGTGGTTTTTGGAATGTGAATCCATTGTTGTTAATGGTAGTTTTTGGGAACTTTCTCTGTACTAGTTATTAGTGGTATTCATGTGAACTTGTATTTGAAGCTTAGTAACTTGTATTTGAAGCTCTGTAGCTTGTATTCAAAGCTCTAACTTGCATTCGAGACTAATGTTGATTGAACTAGATTTTTGCTTGTATGGTTCTGAATCTCTATTTTAGTCTTGTGTTTCATTGAGCTTATAGTGGAGCTTCGTGGTTGTTCTAAGCTTGTGTTGAAGCTTCGTGATTTGTTATGAGCTTTTAATGGAACTTTTCATGTTTGTTCTAGATGGACTGAATGGAACTTGGTGTAGATCTGAATTTTGGTTGAATCTTTGTATTCAACATTGTACTCTTATTCATTCTTATGAATGTTGAACTGGTAGTCAAGTTGTTGAGTTTTGTTTTGTACATATGCTCTGAAATGGAGTTTTATTCTTCTTTAAGGATTTGAAGTTTCTTGAACTCGTAATAGAGCATTGGTGTTTTTTTGCTTGTATTTAGGGCTTTGTTTCACTTTAGGCTCATACTTGAACTTCGTGCTTGTCTGAGCCAGTATTAGAAGCTTGTGAAGTTCTGAACTTATGTTGAAGCTCGTATTTGACACTGTACAAGTATTCCATAGATGGTTGTTTTGAACTTGTGTTGGAGTTCGATGGGTTTGAATCTATACTTGTATTTTGAGCTGGAGTATTGTTGGTATTGTGGATGTAAAAAAGCTTTAAATCCATTTTTGGACTGTTCTCGATAAGGTCTTGAGAGTTTTTTGTTTTGGTCAGAAGTAGACCATGTAACTTTTTGAGATCTTCTTTTTTTCTTCTTGAGAGGGAATGTGGTATTACTATATTTTTAGACTATGCACCTTTTTGAGCATGACTTGGCAGGGCATGTGAATATGAAGTGTTCCTATTCTTCTCTTCCCGAGTGAACCCGTGTCTTGTGGAAAGCTTGACTATTTTTGTTTTAGAAGAAATAAAGGAACTGGAATTATATCTTGTTATGGGTATTGATGATTTTAGTTCATTTGGAACAGTCGTATAAATTTTTAGAGGGTTTATGGAATGTATTATTTACTTTCCTTCTTGTTATTGATGTTGAAACAAATACTTCCCTATCATAATTTTAACTGAAACTCGAGAGGCTTGTGGTGATTCTATTCAGTTGAGTTGGAAGTAAGTTTGGGACAATACTTGTCTTAAACGTATTGTTTAGTTTTCTTACTCTCTTCTGATCTTTTATCTGATTCTTGGGTTTTAATAGAATGTGAATCTAAAACCTATTATACTGAGTGTTGTATGAAAGGATACAATATCACTATTTTGAATGCTTTGTAATATTGTTCTTTTTGGGATCGAACTACTTACTCATTTGCATTAAGTTGTTGATGCCTTGTAATGGGAATTCAGTCCTTTGAGTTTGTGAGATGTAGTGATCCTTGTGTATCTTTCATTGTTTGTAGATTTCTATTCCTTGTTGGATTCATTGAATGAGTCTCTTGGTTTTAAAAAGAGAATTGAATTTGATCTCTTGGGGATAGTATATTTTAGGGACTGTACTATGAATTTTTTGAGTTTTGAATTGAACTTGAGTTTGGTGAATGGAAATAGGAAACCAGTTTGTAAGATTTGTAATGGAAAGTTTGTAGTGTGCATTCTTTGACTATGCATTTGGTTTTGTGATTTCTTTTGGGAACTAGTTAAAGAATTTCTAAGTTTGAATTAGATAAGGGAATTCATTTCATAGTATAAATGAAATGAATTATGGATTGGGTCCTTTTCTATTTGAGATCCTTTTTCTATTGATTGTATAAGTTCATTGACTGAACTTCTCTTTAATTGATTCTCTTCTGAGATGGAAACTTCTTGGATGGATTGGATAAGAGATTTATTCTATTGAGTCTAGTTTGGATTTGTGGACAAGTTTCTGGTTTAGACCTTTGAATTATATCTACTAACATATAGAAGTTAGTAAGACTTTTAGTTAGACTGTTTTGTTTCCTAATCTTCTTGGATTGAATTGGGATTCTTGTTTAGATGTTGTCTCTTTATTTATGGATTCCTTATATTGTTATCTTTGGACTGAGGTAGTGTTGTGTGTTCTAAACCTGATTCTATCCTTCAGATGATTTGTGTATGGGGAATAAGTATGTATTGATTCTCTTCTTTTGTTTATATGGAAAGATGAAGCATACTAATATGAGCTATGTTGTAACTAACTTCTTTTGCTTGCTTAGAAAAGATAAATGTGTATTTCTATTCTTATGGAAATCATGAAACAATTGGATGACAAACTTGTTGATTGTTTTAAAGTAATTGATAGGATCAATTAAACCATATGATATAAATGTAGGTGTTGCAGAATTATATTATGCTCTTTTCTTAATAAGTGAATTCAAACTCTTTTAATTGTACTTCTTTTCTGGATGTTATTACTTATGATTGTTTGTATGATGTATATTAATTGTTTCATTAAAGCAGATTTGTTTAATGGAACAATTAGTGGAATGCACTTTACTTTAATGCTTAGTGCTTATCATGCTCAGTTCATTGAACTGACCCATGCTAGCAATTTTTGTAGATGGACATCGTAAGTGATAAAAGAAGGCAAGAAATTTTATGATGCATTGGTTTATTTAATTTTGGATCTTATGTAAAGAGTTTGAATCATTCTTGAGTTGTATTGGAAAAGAAAAGTGATGTTCTTTTAAGATCTTAATTATGATTGACATGCAGAATGTCTGAAATGCATAGTCTTGTAAATGTATATTTAAATCATGAATTGAAAGGTTTTGTGTTGGACTCCAATTTGTGATGTGAATATTTTGTACTTGTATGATGGAAATAATAGTGATATCTTATGGTATTCTTTATATCTGTTTGTATACTATTGTTGTTATCAATTAATGAGTTGGATTAAGGAGATAGTATAATCTCCCTTATTATAATGAACTTGTTAAATTTGCAAAAGATGTCATTCTCTAACTACACAACTATAGTTTAATAATGAAATATGCTTGGGATATACAATTAAACTATAAGAGTAATGAATGATAAAAAGGTTTTGTTTAAACTAACATTTAACCATGTAGAGGAAGACTCTTCCTCTCCCAAAGAATGAAAGATAAAATGAATAGTGGTTATGATTCTTAATCTTTATAACTATGTTTATAAAGTAAACACTAGTTGAATCTAGGTGGATGTCACACTTGATTTGGACAGCTAAGTTGCATTAGGAATTAAACATTGATGTTTGTTGTCCTATTTTTGGGATAACTACTTGTTATGCCATGTTAATAAACAATAATGCAAACTTGAATTAATGAAGTTCTCCATATCTAATCAAGATAGGTATGGGTAAAGAACTTAATAAATGTTGGAATTAGGGTTAGGCATGGTTGTTGCAATATGAATCTTAATCCAATTTAATTATGATTAATAACCACTAAGGGGGTATGTACATCTTGATGAATCAATTCTAACGGATGTTGGCACATGCCAACTAGCAGATGTACCCTCGAGAAGTCCTGGGACTTCTCGATGATATAATGTTGTAGTTGACATGTGGCAACACCCTTCCATATTTGTTCATCTAGATTTACGCACATCTGGACTTGAACTTAGTTTCTCTCTAGGTCAAGTTAGTAGCATGTTTAGGATAGGTAGTAGCTTTCAATGACTTAGGGTACCTTGGCACATCCGGTTGACTTAGGTCAACCGAGTATGCCCATATACCCTAAGTCATCGTGAGCATCTTCCTATAATAAACTATGTTTCTAACCTAGGCTAGGGTCAAACCTTGGGCAAGTGGACTGATGGTAGTAGTAAAGACCATTCTAGATAACAAAAGAGTGAGGTGAAGGACGTATTCCAAAAATGATGAGTATGTCATCTAGGAATAGTAACATGAACAGTATGTTGAAAATATTTGGCCAAAGTATCACAAGCTGTTGGTTGCGTTGTCCTATGTCACCTAGTTTAAAGCAACATGATGTCAGATGAATATTGGTAACAAATATTTAGATAGGTTCTTTAAATAGATCACTCAAGTACCTAGAATAGGGTAGGAGAACCAAGTATATGTAGTATACATAAAGTATTCTATACTTTAAGTTAACATGAGAGATCGGTTGGTAACCGAGTCATGGAATGAGAGATCGGTAGCATACCGAGTCATTACAGCTGCATATGGTTATCTGTTATGAGATTGATTGGCATGGAATGTGTGTTCTAAATGATGTTTTATTTAGAATAGAGAACATTATGTTTAAAAAAAAAAAAATTCCCTTGTTTCTAAAGTCTTAAAATGGGAATGTTACATCTTGGTATCAGAGCTGAAGGTTGCAGCTCTTGGACCTATTGTGTCCATAATCTGATGAAACTTAAATTTTCTTGTTAATAAAAATGGTTAGAACAAGAGGAAATGTTGCAAATAATCCTCCACCTGAGGAAGGAAGGAGAACTACCCAAAAACTTGATGAGATCCTTACTGCCCTGTTGGACACAAGAGATCATTTGGTTGTACTTGAACAACAAGTAATGGGAAATGAGGAGGAAGAAGATGTTGATAACAATAATCAGCCACCTCCGAGGACAATGCCAATGTAGGTGTTGATAATAACAATGTGAACATACCTGATCAGCCTGAGAACAAAAAGGCTAGGCTGGCAACTGAACTCACTAATGATATAAAAAGGATAAGTCCACCCAAGTTTGATGGCACCACATTAGGAGATGGGGCTGAGAATTGGCTCAGCGAAATGGAGAAATACTTTGCAATAAGGAATTTCTCAGAAGAAACAAAGGTGATATGGGGAGCATATCAACTTTCCCATGAGGCATCTTCATGGTGGGACAACCGTAAGGCTGAGTTAAACATTGATGAAACTAATATCACATGGGATCAATTTAAAGGTTATTTTAGGCAACGTTGGCTGCCACAACTTTACTATGATAAGAAAATGACTGAATTCTAGAACTTAGCTCAAGGAAAGCTAATTATAATTGAGTATTGGGAGTGGTTTACTAAACTCCTTAAGTATGTACCTCAGTACCAAACTGATGAGAAGTTTAGATATGGAAATTCATCATGGGATTGAATCCTGTTATAGGAGGAGAGGTGGATGTTCACATCCCAACCATGATGGAAGGGGTTGTTGAAAAGGCCATAAGGTAGGAACAAAAATTGAAGGCAATTTCTGCTCATAAGGAGGAAGTAAGGAAGAAAATCCCCAACTCCTCTTCATCATCTCTTGCACCTAAGAAAGGACCATGGAAGAAATTTAGAATGAAAAGTAAGTTTTCATCTGATACTAATAAGAAAGCAACAACAAACAAGTTTGTTGGTAATGCATGGAACAACTTTGTCAAGAGCAATAATAATGACAGAGGTCCTATGGAGGTCAGAACGATAACTCTAAGGCTGGAAACAAACCCGAGCCTAGAAGGGACTGTAGGAGGCTGTTATAACTATGGAAAAGATCATTACACAAATCAATGCCCTTTGAAAAAGGATGATCATAATCAGCAGCACAAGATACACATCTACTGTAGTAGCTAACAAGCAGGTTGAGAAATAGGCCATGCCTATAGAAGTTTGGGTAAGTTATTTGGTTTACCTATAACTATTTTTTGACACCAGAGCTACTGAATGTTTTATTTCTAGTAAATTAGCATCAAAACTAAAAAGAAAAGCTAGAAACATGGATAAAACATGGACTATATAGTATGGAAACAATGTTGTTCATACAGTTAGTATGTGTCTTTTTGGAGTAGTCCTTGATTTACCTAACTTTTCCACTGAAGTTGATCTTTATGTTGCACCTTTGGGGTCTTATGATGTAATCATAGGTGTTAATTGGTTAGTAGAACATAAGGCTAAAGTGGACTATTTTGAAAAACACATTAGTTGTTTAGATGACCTGTAAAAAAAGAGATTCAGGGTGTGAAACGTGAGATTTTGTTAGAAAATATGTCAGCTATGCAACTTAAAAAGGCCAAAAATAAAGGTTGTACCTTATATGTAGTAAAAATTGTAGAAAAAATGAAGAGAAAAATGATGTTATGGAATGATATCCATTGTTACGAGACTTCAATGATGTATTTCTAGAAGAATTCAGGTCTTCCACCCAAAAGGGAGTTTGATTTCACAATTGAGATCAAGCCTAGAACCGAGCCTATTTCTAAGGCACCGTATCGAATGACTACTATAGAATTAGTAGAGCTTAAGGCTCAGTTGCAAGAAATTTTGTCTAAAGGTTTGATTAGACCAAGTGTTTCACCTTGGGGAGCACTGTAATTTTTGTGAAAAAGAAGGATGGAACACTTAGATTGTGCATTGATTACAAGATGTTAAACAAAGCAACAATCAAGAATAGATACCCACTCCCTAGGATTGATGATCTATTTGATCAGATGCATGGAGCATCGGTATATTCTAAGATAGATCTTTGATCTGGATATCATCAATTGTGGATTAAGGATGAGGACATTCATAAAACAACTTTTAGAACAAGGTATGGACATTATGAGTTCACGGTTTTACCTTTTGGATTAACAAATGCACCTGCAACATTTATGAATTTAATGAATAATATATTTCAAGAATACTTGGAAAAATTTGTGCTCATATTCTTGGATGACATTCTCATATATTCTAAAAGTATTGAGGAACACCATGAGCATTTGAAGATAGTTTTGGAAATTTTGAGAAAGAGACGGTTATATGGTAAGCTATCTAAATGTTCTTTCTATGACACAAAAGTACACTATTTGGGACATGTAATAAGTAAGAATGGAATTTTGTAGATCCTTCTAAAATTGTAGCTATAACTGAGTGGCCTACACCAAAGAATGTACATGAAGTTAGAAGCTTCATGGGGCTTGCTAGCTACTATAGAAAATTTGTAAAAGATTTTTCTAAGGTGGTTGCACCAATAACTTTTTAGAAGAAGGATAAGAAGTTTGTTTGGAGTGAGAAATGTGAAATTGCATTCAAAACTTTGAAGGAATAGTTAACTTCAACACCTATTCTAGTAGTACCAGATCCTAATGGAGACTTTATGGTGGTAATTGATGCATCTGGTGAAGGTCTAGGAGGTATTTTGTTACAAAATGATCATGTCATAGCTTACAAAAGTAGAAAACTAAAGTTACATGAGTTGAATTATGCTCCACATGATTTAGAGCTTGTTGCCATTGTTCATGCACTACAAGTTTGGAGGCATTACCTACTTGGTAAACCTTTTGAATTGAAAATTGATCATCTTGGGCTGAAGTATATTTTCACTCAACCAAATCTAAATGCAAGACAATGAAGATGGTTAGAGTTTTTGTCTCAATATGATTTTGACATCAATTATATCAAGGGTAAGGAAAATAGAGTGGTTGACACTCTAAGTCATAGGAAGCACATTTTATGCTCTTATAACATTGAGAACTCAATTTAAGGATGAAGTAAAAAGTGTTATGGAGTCTAATTCTTACTTTCAAGCAAGTAAAGACAACGCTTGCTATAGATCCAAATGATTTGAGGTATAAAGGTTTTCACTTTGATAATGAAGGAATCTTAAGATTTGAAAACAGGTATACATACCTTCGCTAAATGATTTAAGAAAGAAATTGTTAGTAGAATTTCACAATTCACCTTTTCTAGACACCCTGGTATTACAAAGATGTTTATTGATATAAAACAACAATATTTCTGGAAAGGAATGAAAAAGGATGTTATTGATTTTGTGACACATTGCCTTGAATGTCAACGTGTTAAAGGAACATATGCACCCAGCCGGTTTATTGTATCCTCATAGCATACCACAGTACAAGTGGCAAGTGATAAGCATGGACTTTGTACAAGGGTTGCCTATGTCAAGAAATAAACATGATGTTATTTTAGTAGTTGTTGATAAACTAACAAAGGTAGCACATTTTATTGTTGGTAATCTGAAGGATGATTCTCTGTATTAGCTAAAATATTTGTACACAAAATTTTAGATTACATGGAGTACCTGAATTAATCATATCGGATAGAGATCCTAGAATGACGTCAAGGTTTTGGCAAATGCTTAATGCAGCTCTAGGAACTAAGTTGAATTTCAGTTCTGCGTATCATCTGGAAATGGATGGACAGACTAAAAGAGTTAATCAAGTTTTAGAGGATATGTTATGAATGTATTGTATGGATCAGCAAGTATAAGTGGGAAGAGTACCTTCCACTAGTTGAGTTTGCATATAATAACACATATCATGCCTCTCTTAAGATGGCACCTTTCGAAGCATTATACGGAAGAAAATGTAGAACCCCGTTAGTTGGGACAACATTGAGGATAGAGAGGTAATTGGACCTGAAATTCTTACTGAAATGGAACAACAAGTTAAAATGATTCGTGAGTGCTTGAAAGAAGCAAAGCAGATAGGAAAAAGAGTTATGTTGATTTAAAGTGGGTTGACAAGAAATTTGAACTTGGTGAGAAAGTCTTTCTTGGGTTAAACCGAAAAGAGCTCTATAACTTTTGGCAAGGCTGCCAAGTTATCACCTCATTATGTGGGACCCTTTGAGATAGTTGAAGTAATCAACCCTGTAGCTTACCATTTAGCATTACCTCCTGCTTTGTCATGAATGCATGATGTTTTCCATATTTCTTTGCTTAAGAAATATGTTTCAGATTTATCACATGTGTTAAATTGGAATTCCTTGCAGGTCCAAGACCCAGGAATAATCATGGTTAAACCCATACGAGTGTTAGAAACTCACCAGTTGCATTTAAGAAATCATGAGATAAGTCAATGTAAGGTCCAGTGGGACTAGTTTAATGAAGAAAGTGCAACTTGGGAAAACCTGGAAGATATGAAAACTACTTTTCCATATTTATTTGATCAGAATTGACTATGATGACTGATAAAAATTTGTGATTTTATCTTTATATGACAATAAGTCTGCTAGTTATGGACAGACAACTATTTTTTTTGAATAAACAACTATGTGAATGCTGATTTCTGGAACTTTAAATTTAGATATTGTTGTAAACATATGTTAAGAAAGTGAATAAATTGATTATCCTTGAATGCAATGATTAAAATGAGATAATCATCGGGATGATGATTCTTTTTAGGAGGGAAGTATGTAACACCTTGAACAAACTATTATATTTCTCTTTGCATTACAAGCGTTGGCATGTGATTTTCTTGAATGAGGTGTGTTTCCTTGATTGTTGAAAATCATGCTTGTTATGGATAAATCATTTCTACTCTTGGATTCATTGGACTAAAATGTTATGGCTTGTAAGAATCCACTTTCACTTCTTATTGATAAGCTGCAATCTGATTTTGAGAGTTGCAAACTTATCTCTTTTACTGACTCATCCTTGGATCAATTTTAGTGATCCAAGGAATGTTTTAAATCTTCTTAACAGACTGAATGGTAAATTGACATTCATTGATTGAGAGAGACATAGGACTGAACTTTTATGTGCACAAGTTTTTGGACTTGAGTGAAAATGTCTTCATTCGGTTGTAAGTTTGTGCTTGGGTCTCTGGGATTGATCTCCGTAGGACATTATTGGCGTAAAAAAAATATAGTCATCTTATGACTATGAAGGGGATCAAGATCCTAAAAACTTAAGGATAATCCTAATGGTATCCTAAACTAGGTAAGAACACCTACTTCCTATCTACGTCTATTCAATGGGTTATAATCTAACCTAAGCTTCTTATTCTATTGTGTTGGGGGGTGACCTAACCTAAGCTCTTGTGCTAAATGAATAAGGGAAGGGGAGATTACTATGGTGATACTATACTATGTTAACCTAATGCCTAATACTAATGGTTGTGAATTTGATATAACCTAAGGTGGAAACTACCTAAGGCAATGTTTTAAGACCTATGGTGATTAATTGATGGACTAACCTAAGTTTTGGGAAATCTAGCCTAAACTATTTGAAAGGGGCCTAAGGTCACATGTCACTACACGGGATGGTTCCAATGGATTTTATGTGATTTGATTGGATTTAAATGAAGGGAAGTACCACTAGTTTTGGAAAGGGCTAGTTAAAATTTAGAGGGGCTTACGTGGAGGCTTCACTAAGTATGGAATTGCATGTAGATTTGGATTGGTATCTCGCCTAGTTTTGGGAGGTGGTGGCAAGGAGAGATAAGTGGGAGAATTGGGAGTTATGGCATTAATGAATCTTGGTTTTTGTGTGCAAACCATCTTGGAAACACGAGAGGTGGGTTTGTGAGAGGTTGTTTGGTTTTGCATGCCTCACAAATTTTCTCGCATGGAGCTATCTGGTTCTTTGAACTAGCAGTTTGACTTCTTCTTCTTCTTGGCTATTTTTGGTTTCTCTAGTCTATTTTGATCAAGGGAATGTATAAGAGGCATTGGAAGAAGAATTTTTGGTTGTTGATCTATCGTGGAGAAGAAAAAGGGTTGGAAACTCGGCTGGAAGTCTCCTTTGAATTGGCAGAGGCACTATTAGGCATGATAGGCTCTACCCATTAAGATTTCTTGCTTTCTTCTAAATGATTCATTAAAACAATTTGCTCACTTGAGATATATTTTTGCATGATGTGTCTGGTTATTTACTTGCATGTTTTCATGAAATCTATGTGGTTTTTGGAATGTGAATCCATTGTTGTTAATGGTAGTTTTTGGGAACTTTCTCTGTACTAGTTATTAGTGGTATTCATGTGAACTTGTATTTGAAGCTCTGTAACTTGTATTTGAAACTCTATAGCTTGTATTCAAACTCTATAACTTACATTTGAGACTAATGTATTGATTGAACTAGCTTTTGTTTCTTCTTATATGGTTCTGAATCTCTATTTTAGTCTTGTGTTTCGTTGAGCTTGTAGTGGAGCTTTGTGGTTGTTCTAAGCTTGTGTTGAAGCTTCATGATTTGTTATGAGATTTTAATGGAACTTCATGTTTGTTTGGACTGAATGGAACTTGGTGTAGATCTGAAATTTTGGTTGAATCTTTGTATTCAACACTATACTCTTATTCAGTTCTTGTGAATGCTGAACTGGTAGTCGAGTTGTTGAGTTTTTTTGTTCTATACATATACTCTGAGCTAGAAGTTTTATTCTTATTAAGGATTTGAAGTTACTTGAACTTGTAATAGAGCATTGGTGTTTTTTCTAAGCTTGTATTTAGGGATTTGCATTTTGCTTTAGGCTCATACTTGAACTTTGTGCTTTTTTGAGCCAGTATTAGAAGCTTGTGAAGTTTTGAACTTATGTTCGAAGCTCGTATTTGACACTGTATAGGTATTCCATAGATGGTTGTTTTGAACTTGTGTTGGAGTCGATGGGTTTGAATCTATACTTGTAATTTGAGTTGGAGTATTGTTGGTATTGTGGATGTAAAAAGCTTTAAATCCATTTTTAGACTGTTTGCTCGATAAGGTCTTGAGAGTTTTTTTTTGGTCAGTAGTAGACCGTGTAACTTCTTTTGGATCTGTATTTTACTTTGTGGTAATGGTTGTATTTCATATTGAGACTGTACACTCTTCTTGAGCATGACAGGCATGTGAATATGAAGTGTTTCCTATTCTTCTCTTCCCTGAGTGAACCCGTGTCTTGTGGAAGGCTTGATTTTTTTGTAGAAGGATTAAAGGGACTGGAATTATATCTTGTTATGGGTATTGATGATTTTTAGTTCATTTGGAACATTCGTATTTTTTAGAGGGTTTATGGAATGTATTATTTACTTTCCTTCTTGTTATTGATGTTGAAACAAATACTTCCCTGTCATAAGATTTTAACTGGAACTCGAGAGGCTTGTGGTGATTCTGTTTAGTTGAGTTGGAAGTAAGTTTGGGACAAGTACTTGTCTTAAACATATTGTTTAGTTTTCTTACTCTCTTCTGATCTTTTATTTGATTCTTGGGTTTTAATAGAATGTTGAATCTAAAACCTAGTATACTGAGTGTGTATGAAAGGATACAATATCACTATTCAGAATGCTTTGTAATATTGTTCTTATTTGGGATCATGAACTACTTACTCATTTGCATTAAGTTGTTGATGCCTTGTAATGGGAATTTAGTCTTTGAGTTTGTGAGATGTAGTGATCCTTGTGTATCTCTCTTTTGTTGTGATATTTCTATTCCTTGTTGGATTCATTGAATGAATCTCTCTAGTTTAAAAAGAGAAATGAATATGATCTCTTGGGGACAATATATTGTTTAGGGACTATACTATGAATTTCATTCTGAGATTTGAATTGAACTTGAGTTTGGTGAATGGAAATAGGAAACCAGTTTGTAAGATTTGTAATGGAAAGTTTGTAGTGTGCATTCTTTGACTGTGTGTTTGGTTTTGTGATTTCTTTTGGGAACTAGTTAAAGAATTTCTAAGTTTGAATTAGATAAGGGAATTCATTTCATAGTATAAATGAAATGAATTATGGATTGGGTCTTTTCTATTTGAGATCCTTTTTTTTTATTGATTGTATAAGTTCATTGACTGAACTTCTCTTTAATTGATTCTCTTCTGAGATGGAAACTTCTTGGATGGATTGGATAAGAGATTTATTTTGTTGAGTCTAGTTTGGATTTGTGGACAGTCTGGTTTTAGACCTTTGAATTATATCTACTAACATATAGAAGTTAGTAAGACTTTCAGTTAGACTGTTTTGTTTCCTAATCTTCTTGGATTGAATTGGGATTCTTGTTTAGATGTTGTCTCTTTATTTATGGATTCCTTATATTGTTATCATTGGACTGAGGAAGTGTTGTGTGATCTAAACCTGATTCTATCCTTCAGATGATTTGTGTATGGGGAATAAGTATGTATTGATTATCTTCTTTTGTTTATATGGAAAGATGAAGCATACTAATATGAGCTAATGTTGTAACTAACTTTTTTTTTTTGCTTAGAAAAGATAAATGTGTATTTCTATTCTTATGAACTCATGAAACAATTAGATGACAAAACTTGTTGACTATTTTAAAGTAATTGATAGGATCAATTAAACCATATGATATAAATGCAGTGTTATGAATTATATTATGCTCTTTTCTTAATAGTGAATTCAAGTCTTTAATTGAACTTCTTTCTGGATGTTATTACTTATGATTGTTTGTATGATGATATATTAATTGTTTCATTAAAGTAGAGTTGTTTAATGGAACAATTAGTGGAATGCACTTTACTTTAATGCTTAGTGCTTATCATGCTCAGTTCATTGAACTAACTGTGCTAGCAATTTTTGTAGATGGACATCGTAAGTGATAAAAGAAGGCAAGAAATTTTATGATGCATTGGTTTATTTAATTCTAGATCTTATGTAAAGAGTTTGAATCATTCTTGAGTTGTATTGGAAAAGAAAAGTGATGTTCTTTTAAGATCTTAATTATGATTGACATGCAGAATGTCTGAAATGCATAGTCTTGTAAATGTATATTTAAAATCATGAATTGAAAGGTTTTGTGTTGGACTCCAATTTGTGATGTGAATCTTTGTACTTGTATGATGGAAATAATAGTGATATCTTTGGTATTCCTTTATATTTGTTTGTATACTATTGTTGTTATCAAGATATTGAGTTGGATTAAGGAGATAGTATAATCTCCCTTATTATAATGAACTTGTTAAATTGCAAAAGATGTCGTTCTCTAACTACACAACTATAGTTTAATAATGAAATATGCTTGGGATATACAATTAAACTATAAGAGTAATGAATGATAAAAAGGTTTTGTTTAAACTAACATTTAACCATGTAGAGGAAGACTCTTCCTCTCCTAAAG
This sequence comes from Taxus wallichiana var. yunnanensis, assembly GCA_018340775.1. Taxonomy (NCBI): domain Eukaryota; kingdom Viridiplantae; phylum Streptophyta; class Pinopsida; order Cupressales; family Taxaceae; genus Taxus; species Taxus wallichiana. The sequence continues at coordinate 714,633,735 of CM031242.1, read as the reverse complement.
AATGAAAGATAAAATGAATAGTGGTTATGATTCTTAATCTTTATAACTATGTTTATAAAGTAAACACTAGCTGAATCTAGGTGGATGTCACACTTGATTTGGACAACTAAGTTGCATTAGGAATTAAACATTGATGTTTGCTGTCCATTTTTGGGATAACTGCTTGTTATGCCATGTTAATAAAACAATAATGCAAACTTGAATTAATGAAGTTCTCCATATCTAATCAGGATAGGTATGGGTAAAGAACTTAATAAATGTTGGAATTAGGGTTAGGCATGGTTGCTGCAATCTGAATCTTAATCCAATTTAATTATGATTAATAACCACTAAGGGGTATGTACATCTTGATGAATCAGTTCTAATGGATGTTGGCACATGCCAACTGCAGGATTGTACCCTCGAGAAGTCTGGGACTTCTCGAGGATACAGTGTTGCAGTTGACATGTGGCAACACCCTTCCATATTTGTTCATCTAGATCTACACACATCTGGACTTGAACTTAGTTTCTCTCTAGGTCAAGTTAGTAGCATGTTTAGGATAGGTAGTAGCTTTCAATGACTCAAGGTACCTCGGCACATCCGGTTGACTTAGGTCAACCGAGTATGCCCATATACCCTAAGTCATCGTGAGCATCTTCCTATAATAAACTATGTTTCTAACCTAGACTAGGGTCAAACCTTGGGCAAGTGGACTAACGGTAGTAGTAAAGACCATTCTAGATAACAGAAAGAGTGAGGTGAAGGACGTATTCTAGAATGATGAGTATGTCATCTAGGAATAGTAACATGAACAATATGTTGAAAATATTTGGCCAAAGTATCACAAGCTGTTGGTTACGTTGTCCTATGTCACCTAGTTTAAAGCAACGTGATGTCAGATGAATATTGGTAACAAATATTAGATAGGTTCTTTAAACAGATCACTCCAGTACCCAGAATAGGGTAGGAGAACCAAGTATACGTAGTATACATAAAGTATTCTATACTTTAAGTTAACATGAGAGAGAATGAAATGATCAATATCTTATTGGCAAGGTTCATGGTGGCCCATCACAAGACTACCCCTTATCACCCTCAAGAGAATGGAATAGCTGAGGCATTTAACAAGATACTAAGTCACACATTGACCAAAATTTGTTATGTTAGAAGACAAGATTGGAATGACAAGGTATCATCTCGTCTATGGGCATACGAGAATAACCTATAAGAGGTTGAATAAGGCCACACCATTTCAATTGGTATTTAGTGTGGATTCTATTTTTCTAGTTTAATTTATATTACCATCACTTTGTGTATAGTGCACGCAGGAGGATTGGCTAATGAGAAAGCACTCGAGGAAAGGATTGACAAGTTAATGCAGTTGGATGAAAGATGATCACTTGTTAGATGGATTCAAAAGACTAAAAAGGCATGGCATGATCATCATATCAAGAATAAGTAGTTTGAGGTTGGGTAGATGGTTCTGTTGTCTGATTCAAAGTTTTTGTGCCATCTTGGGAAGTTAAAAGTTTATTTGTTGTGCCCATACATCCTTGAGTCAAAGCGTATGCTGAGTTACAAGCGCTGGATGGGATGAAACTACCTAGCCATTTCAATGGGAGTAGGTTGAAGCCCTACTATAAATAAACTTGCCTTGTGTTTGTAAATAAGGCAAGTATTTCTAGTTAGCTTAGGATTTCCCTTTATGCATTTCCTTTCCTTGTGTTTCCCTTTCTCGTTTCTTGTTCCTTTCTTGTTGTTCTATTTTTCACTTTGTGCATTGGTAACCACTTATTACTTTCAAAATGTTGTGTATGTGCAGAGGATAGTGCCTCTAATTTAATGTGGGGTGAAGTAATGCTAAGGGATTAGTATGAAGTGTGATACAAGCTGGTAGTAAAAGTTTTATGGCCTAAGATGAAAGGATTAAAGACGTGAAAGATAGAAGAACATGCATGGAAACAATATATAAGAATTTCATTGTTAAGATAGCTTAACAAAGACCATGTACAAAGGATAAGAAGCACAAGAACAACATGAGATACGAAAGCGCAAAAATCAAGTCAAAGACAAGAAGTGCCTTCGGTGATGCAAACGCACACGTAAGAGTATTTGATCGATAAGGATTTATTACATGCTAGAAGTTTGTAGAAGGTTTTGCGTAGGATTGGGTGTGTGGGTAAGGGCTCTTAAGGTCAGATTTAGCAGAAAAATCCACATTTAATGATAAATACGTTGATAGGTGGTGTAGCATTTATTGCTAGAAAGGGGGAAAAAGCTATAAGTATGAAGTTAGGTATGTTATTATTATCTTTCTATTACGGCATTGAAGAGCTCTTGCAAACTAGGGCATCTGTGAAAAGAGAGTTGTACGAAGAGAGAATCATAGAGATTTAATTACATGAATAGGGTTGATCTACAAACCAAAGTGGAAGGAGTACATGGGCATAGGGAAGAGAGTTTTAGAGGAGTATGCCATCTTGTGGAAGAGTTTTTCCAAGTTAGGGTTTTGTAGCTAGGGCATGGGAGTAGAAGGATTCTTCCATGAAGTTGAGCCATAGGATTGAGCAGAGAAAGGAAGAGGAGAAAGAAGATTTTAGGCTGTAACCGAACAAGTAAAAATGGCACCAAAGAAGGCAACCATTTACCTAAGAAGAAGGGAAAAGTGAAACAAACTACCACAGCTATTTTTAATGAGGATTGGTAAGCAAAGATACAGTACCTATATGGAGTGTTGTTAGGGAAAGAATGGGTATCACACATCAGGAAGATGGTCATGAGTGACTACAATCATCACATGAGTACCATAGAGAAGGTGATGGCATTATAACTAGTTCATCTAACTAATAAGAGGACACCAAAAGGAAATTTGATCTACAATGATGAGGTGAAGGTGAAGTCGGGTAGGGTGAGTTGTTGTAACTAAATGAGTTGCCCTATTTTGGAAAGCCCAAGTGGTTATACAGTGGTTAATGTTGGACATACATGAAGGCCACTTCTATTTTGTATTTCATATCAAAATTTATTGGCCTGGTTTGTGAAGGGGACTCCATAGATTACGAATTAGAGGATAAGGAGTCCATTAAGGTGACCTGTAGAAGCCTATGGCTACAAGAAGGTTTTGTGACACTTCGATATCATAGATATCCCCAACCTTGTAATGAGGATGGATGTGTGCTTGGTTATGAAGCTGGTCAAGAGAGGTGGACACAATTAAACAAGGCATGGTTGAATGTATATCCTGGAAAATTTCATATTTAACCATCTACAACTTATCCACCTTTATTGTAGATGAAATCATTAGCAGCACGTAGGAGGGGGACAAGATAATGTTTGGAAATATTTTCCTCACCATCGTCTTCTCAGATATTGGAGTGCCGATGGGCTAGAGAAGTTTATATGGGAGTATCCAGATGAATATCCCTTTCCCACAAAAATATTTGAAAAGTATACTTGTGATACCATGAGAGCCTCCCACAAGGCGTGCTTTGAGAAATGGTACAAGCAAATGTGTGATGCATTCGAGGAAGTGTGGAGGATACCTAAGTAATTTCCCACACTTGTAGATGGAGAGGAGGAGTTTTTGTATATTAGCATTTATGCATTGGAATATTCACTCGATGGATGGGACTAATAGTCCATGGTTTAAATTACCATTCTCTTTCACAACACAAAGATTTCCAAGAAGGGGTCAACCATTGCAAGGAGGCTAAAAGGCTAAGGTTCAACCTCAACGAAGTGGACCAAGACCACCGTGAGCTGCATGAAAGCTCGTATACCCAAAGAAGCATGTATATGTGGAGAATTATGTCTCCCATGAAGTGCATATGATGAATTCATTGATGTTGGAAATTACGGAAGGACTGCAATGAGAGTATACTTGTGCATCGGGCCAGATTTTAACAAGGGTTCCTACCTAGAGAATGATGTCTCCATTCCCGAAGACCCCACAGGAGGAAGAATTTTTCGTTGAAGAAGAGGGAGAGAGAATAATTACAGGTGAAGAAGACACCAAGTGTAAAAACATCACAATCTGGGTGTGCGAGAAATAAGCACTAAGCCAAGCACTTACACATGCAAGAAGAAGTCCCCAGTTAGGGAGAAGACCCTAGAAGAAGAAGTGCTAGAGCAAGAGGATCCTCCCTCATAAGAAGAATCACCAAGGAAGGAGTCATCTGTTGAAAAGGAAGAAAAGGAAGAGACTCCTATACTAGAATCACCAGTTAGGAAGAAGCGAGAAGATAGCATGAAAGGCAGACTCAAAAGAGACAGAGAGCCTAAAGGCCTATATAGGAAAAAAATATGATGAAGAGTACAAAGAATCTCAATACGATCACGTGTACGAGGTACACAACTATGAAGAAGAAGTAAATGAAGAGAATGATGGTGAAGAGGGGTAAGTGAAGAGGTGAACATGAAATATCAAAGGACCCCAAGCCTCACCATGGAGAAAATAGAGGATACCATGGAGAGAGAAGTGCCTCGGCATCATTAAGAACTTGGTAGAACATGAGGTAGAGCACAAAGGCCATGATGAAGTGCTCAAGGAGATAGAAGAGGAGAGCATTGGAAAATAGTATGGCAGCATGGGTGGAGACCCTATCCTAGCAATAAGCTTTCCAAAGGTTGTGAGAACAGGTGGGAAGAGTGTAGTGGCAGAAAAATTGAAAGGAATGGGTTATATCAATGATCCAAGCAAGGTGTTATGCGTGCACTTCCAGATCACCATGCCAACATAACAACTCCTTGCAATGTCTTCATTTGATGAATAAGCTACATACCCACGGACCAAGAAGATGTTATCTTTGGAATTTGAGTCCCACGTTGATGAGCCTGAGTTTTAAGTGATCCAAGGGGCACTATTGAACATACCAAAGGAAAAAGGAATAAACCCCCTGGTGAATGCTCAACAATTTTTGGATGAGAAATTTTGTAATGCACTCAACAAGGTTTTAGTTGAGGTTGAGGCTAGACTTTTTGGGAGGAATGATAGGGTGAGATTCCTAGAAGGGGAATTGGAGAAGGAGGAGGAGCTCCTCGAGAAGAGAAAGGACCTAAAGCAAGAAGAGCTAATCAACGCATAGTTAAGGCATGAACTGAAAGAGGAAAAGGAAAGGGTATACGAAGTATATAAGAAAATTGAGATGATTACGGATGTTATTATCTTAAAGCATCCCAACCTAGCACCGCCCAAATAAAAGTACGAATCAACCTTGTAGTATCTAGAAGATTTGATTCGCATCCTCACAATGGAAAGGAGGCCACTCACCTTGGAGTCCACATAAGAGGTGTTGGTGTACCAAGAAAGAGAAGAAAATTTGAAGGTTGTAGAGATTGTTTCTTAGTATACCAAACTCCTTACCAATGTAAAGGCTGTCGCACAAATTATAAAGATGCTTATGATAATTGCGTTGATAGAGATAGGGTAGTAAGCATTCTAGTTGCTACACACGAAGCGGAGCTCAAGGATTTTTAGGAGAAGAATAAGGGGAACAAAATAGAGTGGGATAAGATCCTGGCTAAGGTGGATAATAAATCGAAGTTATCGAGACCTTACGGGCTCCATCAAAAACCACTTGAAGGAATTATACCCTAGATCACCTACAGAATGGATGCGCTTGATGATTTTAGCAAAAAAACTGGAAGGGATTGTTGATACGATGAGTGCCAAAGGGGATGAGATAAATTTTGAAGAGGTGAGTGCCCTAGTAGGTGATCTTTGTCAGTAAGTGTAGAGTGAGGTAGATTCCTGGGAGAAGCTTGAGGCAAACATTAGAAAGGATTTCCCACTCCTCCTTCAATAATAAACAAATTCTTCTTCGTTCCCCCCATTCTTTAATTCATTCAAACCTCATTCTTCATTACTTCATTCTTTATTCAAACCTTTCGAGAGACCCACCATTATTTATTATTTGAAGAAAAGGTGTTCCTAAGGATGGAGAATAAGCTTAGTGTGGGGTGATGTTGGGCCTCAAAATATTGGCTAAGTAAATAAAGGTGCATGCACACGTGAGACCAATATGAAGAAGGGCACATGGGTTAAAGGCATGTAGGAGGTTTTGAAGGGTTTATTAGAACCCACAAGGTGCATGCAAGGCAAAGAAAAGGGTTTAAGGACTTACAAATATTCGGTGTTCCAGGAGCACACGAGAAAAACCCCGACCCGACTAAGCATGCAGAGTGGATAACGTGCCAGCCTAGCAACTTGGTGGTCAAGAAAGGAATATTCCATGCGATGGAAGGATTCATAAAGAAATCATTACAGAGAGTGGAGATCCCAGATGGGAATAAGCATGCTCCATTAGAGGACCACCTTGACACTTAACAACTAATATGCTACTTCAAAAAGACATGGTGGTGGGAAATACAACTATATATAGAGATGCTCGGAGTAAAAGAAGAGATACATTATCAAGAAATAGAGCATGATTAGAGAGAATGAAAGGGTGAAGATCTCCGTAAATAGTAGGAGGTTCCAGAGAGTTGGGGTTCTCATTTAGAGGATTTTAGGAGTGATAGCTTGCCTAGAGGGATAGGGCTATGATAAATTCTTTATAATATGGGAAGCATAGTTAGGACTTCTGATGCATGAACCTTATCTACATTTATATATTAGAATGGGATTAGACTGTTGTTCTAAGGGCATAAAAATGACTACAAGTTTTGGGTTTGTGGTTTGGGGTTCGGGGTTCAGTTCGTGGTTCGTGGTTTGGGGTTCGGGGTTGTGGTTCAGTGGTTCAGGGTTTGGGGTTCACGGTTTAGGGTTCTGTGGTTCGGGGTTTGGGGTTTAGGGTTCGGGGTTCAAGGTTCGAGATTCGGGTGGTTCGGTGGTTTGGGGTTCGAGGTTTTAGATTCAAGGTTTGGGGTTTAGGGTTTGGCATTTGGGGTTTGGGGTGATGCATCCTATAATTCACTATATAAACCACAGGTACATTGGCACATCACCTAGCCTGAGCTAAGCACTCACCTAAAGCACGCAAAGGTACCACACCCCTCTTTAGAGTTGTTTGTGCATGATGTTAGTGTGATGAAGATAAAGCATACATTCAGAATCACAACTAACCATAAACATTCCACATAGCATATTCCAGATCTAGATCTTAGAGAATCATGAAGTAAACAATAATTATAATGTAATCAACCACACAAGAACTAGTTACAGTCATGTTTAACACCATTATCTAGCCAATATACTCCATTATATTAAGCATAATAAAACATGGAAGCTTATTACATTACAAAAGATCATCATAAGTTATGTGCGCATTAGATCCAGCAACATAACTTTATAATAATTCACTCTCTCTAAACTACACAGATTCACTACATATTTATAGGGGTGGGGACTTTCCTTCACCACCTATGCACTTCCCAAAATAGGTCGCATGTTGATAATAGCCATGCACCTTTACATTAACATGCACACATGCAAGTGCACTAATAATAGACATCCTATAGTTAACTAGAAGAATTAATCTTATTATTATCTTGAACTCATGCATGGCACTTATCAGACGATTGTTCCCAAAATAGCATTTTCGTGTCGCGTAAGTCTCCATCCCAATGTGTGCTCCACATGTTATCTCCAAAAATATCATGTATCCATGAAAATGGCTAAGCCCCGAATCAAACTTGTTCTAGCGCGTATTTCCTTTCCTATCTTTCCATGCCTTCAAATGTGCCTTGTTCCCATGTGTGAATCTTATGTGTGTCTTATCCTTAGCACAATACTATGTCTACTCAACATTACCCCACACTAAAGTACATTGTCATCCCAGAAATGGGGATTCTTTTTATGTTCCTAAATAATAAAGAATAATAATGGAAAGAATGTAAAGAATCATTATATAAAAGAATGGGTCTTTACTTTGCAACTCCCTCTTCTTCAACTAGGAGGATCAACTCTAGATATCTTTTTTTATCTCAGCCTCTAATGTCATCGGTCATCCAAGTGCGGTCCTTATTTTCTCCGGAATGTTTGCAGAGATGGCATCCAACTCATCCTGAGTAATATTTTCCTTCTCATTCTACAAAACTTGGACAAAATTGGCCATACTGAGACATCATTCCCTCCAGAAGATCCATATTTTACGCTATGAGCTTCCCAACCTCATCTATTCTCTACTTATGTGGGTCTTTGGATGTTAAGGGCTTCACACTTATGTTGTACAATTTCCAATCTTTTTACACGTCATAACATCTCATCCTTCATTTTTGTTATGACTGCATTATCCTCAACTAGATTTATAGTCCTTATTACTGCCTCTAGTGCTGCACAAATATTCAGAGCTTGGTTAATTTTCTTCAACTCATCCTTCAAAGTTCTGGAGCAATGCCTCGTAAGTTGAAATTTTCTCGATAATAGAGGCCCTTTCTCTCTCTGCTTCTTGTTCAACATCCTTTGGTGCAAGAATTCTCAGTGGTCCATCTTCTAGCACCAAATCAACCAAGGTACGCACATAATGCATTACAGAAGGAAACTTTTCAGGTACCTTTGGTTCTAGATGAGGCCTTGCTTTCAAAATGTAGTCACCAATATCCTCTACCATGCTAATGAAGGACTCATTCTTTGTTCATTCTCACTCCTTCTCTACCTTTAAGCTCTCTATCTCTGTAGTTTTATCCTTGTTATCTTCCATCAGCGCTCTAATGGTGGTGGCTTTATCAACATTTCTCTACCCCACCTCAGTAGATACCTTGACTAAGGCATTACTGACCTGCTCATCAGACATAAGTGTGGGCTTTATGGTCATATGCCGATGGGGTGATTTCTTTACTCTCCTTGAGACTCAATACTCCTCACACACATCAAAATTTGGTTCATCCATGTGAGTTTTCATGGACCAAGATAGTCATTTCCTTGCGCATGTAGTTGCCATATATGGGTCCATCGGTTGCCACCCATATAAATATTTAATGTCCACTATACTTTGAAACTTGGTATGAACAATTTTACTTGTGTCCTCAATGTATCCCATACTTGGCACAACATATTCATCACTTCTCCTCATCCTTGGCCCCTTAGGAACCTTAGTGCCAAGACTTGGAGTTGTCCCTTCTCCTATCTAAGTCATAATTGGCATGTTGGTTTGCTCACACTCAGTTTATTCTTCTTCTTTCACCCCTTCTTCATCTTTCATCTTCCATCTCTTCATCTCTAGGTTACTCCACATCCGTTGGTTACACTGGAGTTCCGTGCATGCTCTTTTTGGACTCCTCTACCCCCTCATCAAGCTTTGGCTTTCTTCTTCTTTTCTTCTCGGGTGTTTCTTTCGAGGGAGATTCGAGGTGATCTTCTTATTAATTCTGATGTTCTTGAATATTGGGTTTTGGTTCTTATAAATACCCTTTTAAACTGGCACTCGTCAGGGACTGCATCCACATCCAAGTCCTTTTCTCCTTCTTGCACTCGTGGTGGATTATCTCGCGTGCTCACTCTCCACACTGTCCCGTGGGCTTCCTCCAACCTCTATGATCCAAGCCTTCACTATCTTCTTGATCTTCTTCTTCCTCATCTATTTATATGGTCATGGTAGGCTTTGGATCTAGCACATTCTCCATTGTATGTTTTCCCTTAGCGGCCTTGAGTAAAAGGAACGATAACCAGCATCGTACCACTGTGCCAAGAAGATAGATGCTAATAAAACACCACGATCAATAAGATGAAATTAATTCACTAGAATAAATTTACATAAACCTTTGCAAACAAATGAAATACAATGAGAATGGGCCTTACTTATATAGGCAAGGAATAACAATCTAAGAACCAGTCAAGGTCATAGATCAAGCCATAAATTAAGGAAATAACTAGTCATCAAAGAACTAGTTAAGTCCATAGATTTAGGAGATAACTAGATATCAAGGATCCAGTCAATACCATAGATTAAGGAAAGAATTAGTCAATACCATAGATAAATGAAATAAATATACCTAACAACTAGATCATATCCCCTAATATCTAAATAAATAAAAATAAATATCCACACACATAAGTGGGTGAGGATAAATATAATAAAGGTAAATAAAGTACCTAGGTGAACATGAGCTAATGTAAATACCTACTTTAACACCCCCTCAAGTGAAGCTAGGGCCAAAATATAAGTGGCATGTCCATAGTATGAGTCTCGAAACTAGGCACTGATGAGGTACTCATGTACAAAACCGGGAAAAAGGACACATGCAAGGTACCTAAAACCAAAGTGACAATAAAGTAAAGAGATTAAAAACTCACGCATGGCATCCCAATAATCGACACAAAAAACGTGTACAATGTCTGAAGAATTTTGGTGTGCGTTGTGGTGCGAACCCACTACTCTATCACAAAACTCAAAAACAACTCGACACTAGGCTTCACCATAATAGCTCTATACAAGGAGACTATCAGCAGAGTGATGTTGAAAGTCCAAGAAAAAACACCAAAAATAATTTGATCAACTTTTTCAAATAGGTGTGCCACAATCCAAGAACAATAACCAAATTAATAAGGAAAGGACAAAAATCGAGTGTCACGATCTAAGAAAAGCCAAGGTAACAAGGTAAGGACACAAAACCCGAAGAAGTAGGATCAGCACCACACCCTCCGATCTTCGCTAAATGGGTGGAGTAAGGTCGAATATTTGTATGAGTTACCTAAAATAAACTACTCGAACAATGACAAAATAACACCGGATTTAACAAAATAACTCCCCCACAAGAGATATTGTCAACATGCCAAAAGTGTCAAAAATACGTATACAAAATCTCTAAACAAACAAGAGAGATACACTACACCTGTAAAGAAAAATGCTCAAAACAAGAAGCATCACAATGCGAGAAGGTATAGAAAGTGGAGCAAGAGGCCGAATGGTGGAGGAGCCATGCCTAAATAATCCTCTAAATGAATGCCTATGTCACCACCATGAGTGATCGATATCCACCCCAAATTAACGCATGTAACACCCCTGAACTATTGTTACTTCCTCCTGAGCATTCAAGTGTTGATATATGATTTCTTCTGTAAAAAGGATGTGTTCCTTTGATTGTGAAGTCATGCTTGATATGGATTGTATCTTCTTTGCTCTTGAAGATCTTTGACTGAGTCAGGATATGCTTGGACTCTTTTATTTCTTTCATTTTTAGCACCTGAGTTTAATCTGATTTCGGGATGAATTGTGGATTTACCCATCTTTATGACTCAGCCTTGGATCAGTGGCATTGATCCAAGAGATGTTTTAAGTTTATTCTGGATGAACAAAAATTATAGACCTTACGAAGGTTGCAAGGTCTGAATGTGTTGAATGAGCAATTCAGGAGTTAACTCAGGTTGATCTTGTTAAATGAATTGGTTCCCGATATCGTAATATCAGGAAGGTCTAGACCTTGAGCCAGGTAATAAATTCTGTATATATCTTTGCTAGCTTATTATCAATGCTGGATAGAATCCATTTCGGGAATATTATACTCTGTTGGTTCTTATCCTGAACGATTCTATTTGTTAGACCTAGAATGGATTCGTTAAGGTTAATAACCTTAACCTAAACTATAACCTATGGGTTGGATTAGTGCTAATCTAACCTAGCCCTAAACTTTAAGCTAAATGTTCCTAAGGTTAGCCACCTAGCACTATGGAAGTTAGACTAAAGTATTACCTTATGATCTAACCTATGTTTCTAACCTAACTAATGATAGTGGATGAAGGGGGACCTATGAAGGGGTGCGAGCCATGGGCGGTAGTTTCTATGGCATTTATGAGGTGGATAAGGATGAAGGACTTGGGATTTGGCGGAGGTTGTAAATATCTATTGAGACCGACGTGGCAGAGTCGCCAAATCTGGAAATGGTCTTTGGTTTGCATTTGTCCATCGCCAACTATGGCGGTCGGTGGCAATGGAGATTGGGCGGGAATCTTGGAGTTAATGTCATTGATGAACTCGGTTCCCGAGCACGGATTGCTCGGGAAGGCATGCAAAATGGAAAACTAGTTGGTTGTTTGGTTTTCCATACACTCCGGTTTTCTCTCTGTTTGATCACTGGTTCTTCAAACCAGTCTACTTGGTGTTGCATGGCAACTATGAGAATAACTAGCTCTTTTCTCTGTCGAGGAAAGTTTATAAGGCATGAGGGTAACAAATTATTGTTGTTGAATCTAACGTGGAAGAAGAGGAGAAGGCTCGAGCTCATTCAGAGGTCTTCTTCGGATTTTTAAAGTGAAATTACCAGGCATGATAGGCCCTAACTTTTAAAAATCTTGCTTTACTTCAAATGCTTTCATTAAAACAACTCTGTTCAGGTGATTTCAGTTCAGTTGGTTTGAAGCAATGTTTTGGTTCTTCTTTTCCTGTGGAATTATGAATCTCGGGTTTTTCGAAGACCTTGATGGAATGGTTACTGTATTTATTCTTCCTTTTGGATTCATTTGGATTAAAGACCGGCTGTGCTCTTATTGTTGATTGAACCCTATTTATTCTTGCTGTGAATACTTGAAGTTCTTCTGTTGGGAATGCTTGCTGTGATTATTCTACTTGATTGTGACTATTGTAGAAGTCCTCACTATGTTTGCAATTTTTGGGATAAAATCCGTCGAAAGTTTGCAAGGAATATCTGTGAAAATGACTCAGTGAGAGTCCTTTTAATGTTTCGTATGTTTTCGTCTTCTGCTTAAGCTTAGTTTTGAATGTTGTTGTTTAGTTGTGAATACTGTTGATATTGACTCAGTTGGAGTCCTTGGAATGTAACTAGTGTTTGACTTCTGTAGAAGGAATACTTATTGATATTGATTCTGTTGGAATCCTTAATATGTATCTTGTAATCAACTTCTGTAGAAGGAATACTTATTGATATTGATTCTGTTGGAATCCTTAATATGTATCTTGTATTCCAACTTCTATCTAAGCTTAGTTGAATGCGGTTGTTTAGTTGAGAATACCGATGGTATTGACTCAGTGAGAGTCCTTGAAATGTATCTTGTATTTCAACTTCTGTCTAAGCTTAGTTGAATGCGGTTGTTTAGTTGAGAATACTGATGGTATCGACTCAGTGAGAGTCCTTGAAATGTATCTTGTATTTCAACTTCTGTCTAAGCTTAGTTTTGAATACAGTTGCTTAGTTGTGAATACTGATGGTATTGACTCCGTTGGAGTCCTTGAAACGTATATTATGTTTTTAACTTCTGTAGAAGTTTTGCTGTGAGTACTATTGGGATTCTTGAATTGTTGTCGTATGAATTCAACTTCAATCGAAACCTTGGTTATGAGTACTGGTTGGAATTGACACTGTTGGAGTCCTTGATATGTTGCGAGTTGGCTCGATTCTCGAATTAATGCCTCGTTGTGCATGCATATCGTATAGACTCTTTCTTACATTGTTGTGTTATATTCAGTTCACTCCTGTGGAATTAAAGGATGGGTTTTCTTTACAAACATGACTCTGTTTGAGACCCTGTTGTATTTCGTAGTAGCTCGACTTCGGATGAAACTTTGAGGAAATTATTGTTATGAAATTCGGCTTCTGTGAAGACCTTGTTGTGATTATTTTTCTTGAAATCGACTTCTAATACAGGTCCTTTTTGTATAATTGTAGGGATTGTTTCAGTTGAATGAAGTTGTGCATGTTTGTGTTTTGACTCAGTGTGAATGTCACTTTATTTGCATATGGAAACGTTATTTGTTTTTAATGATATCTTGTCTCGTGTTTGACTGAAACAAAGAGCTCTTAGCTGTACCATGTCAGGTGATGGCGTTGGGTATTTTCATGTTGATGAATGATATGGAAAAGGTTGTTGAGTCTTTCATGGTCAGATTATTTACTATTTCTTGTCGCGAGAGCTCTTGTATTGCTTAATAGCTACAGGTGATTTTATCAATGAATTTAGATGAAACTGTAGTTTCTTCTTGTGGTCTCGACTGTTTAAATTGCATGCGTAAAAGTAATTGCGTTATTTTAGAGGAGTCGTCTGAGTCCTGAACATGATCAAAATGGGAATCTGATTTACTCTGTTTCCTTCTCCTGAGCTGTAAATTATATGTTGATGTGTAATAAGAGGAATAAGAAAATACTCTCTCTCTCCTAGTCTGGAAACTTTATGTGCCTTCTTCTTGTATCCTTATGCGATCTCTATGGTAAGGGCATAACAAGAATAGACTGTGGTGTTGTATGGAGAGACTGGTATAAAATGTGTGTTCTTTGTATAAGTAGGTATACTCATTAATACCATTAAAATAATGTATGATTGAAAGGAAGTTATGTGATTGAGCTTGTTGAATGTTATAAAGTGCCTTTGAGTAATTGTTAGAAACATTCTTATAGGAGTTTTGTTGTCTTTAGAATGGTTGTATTCTTTTGTTCTTAGTCTCTAACATATGAGATGAATAGCCTGATTTATGTTTGGAATTTGAAGAAATGATTTCATTTAAACAGGTTGTTTAATGAGAACAATTGGTGGATTGCAATTGTTTTTTATCATGCTCAGTTCATCGAACTGACCCGTGTTGACAATTTTTGTAGATGGTTGCCGTAAGTGGTAAAGACACGCAGATCTGATATGATGTTCAGATTGTTTAATTTGGTTTTATGATGAATTCCAATTTGATTCTCTAAATGTACTACTTGAAGAAGGATGTTCTTTTGCTGTTGAGTATTGTATCAAATATGCTGAATGCATAAAATGTATTTGATTAGCTTAGAAATGAATGAAATGAGGTATTCGTTACTTATGTGTTTGCATTCGTATCTTGATGGATTGAACTTCTTCGGTTTGAATGATTTTAAGAGCATTGTTATTATTGTATATCTTGGAGACATTTGGGATTCTCTAAGTAAGCTTTGCAAAGATTATGTGACTGAATACTTGTGAATGTTTAGTAGTTCTGTTATGTTCTATCTAAAGCTAAATTGGAATTTAGATCACTGTCTTTCGAGAAGCTAAGGTTAAGATAAACCTCAACAGGAAGCTAAACGGGCTGAATAAATTATTACTTCCTAGTCTTGATCTAAGTCAAGACAACGTTTAATTGGATTTTTAATCACTATATCTCAATACTAATAAGTAAGATATATTTTAGTTATGAGAACTGATATAAACCTAAAAGGGTATGGTTAGCAACCTTATGTGAAGATTAAGGGCTATTGCCCAATTTCGTTGATTTAGATTACTATTTTTCAATGAACTCCTTGATGAGACCTCAATTCTTAATAACTTCTCTTTGCGTAATGGGTTTTATTAAGAAAGGTAATTCTAAGGTGAGGAACCCAGGGGTTGGGAAAAGACTACCCTAAAAGGAGCGTCTTAAAGTATAACTTTAACTCAACGTATGTAACACCTTAAAAATAAGTAGATCTTTTCGAGGTGGATTTGAAGGTTGATGGCACAAGTCAACTGCAGGGTTGTACCTTCGAGAAGATTAGGATCTTCTCGAAGATACAACAATGCAAGTGACTTATGGCGACACCCTTTGCATTGATCGTTAAGATTTACACCTTAAACTTGAACAAGTTTTACTCTGGGACTGGTTAGGAATGTGGTCATGTTATAAGGCTGCCCTGGAGACTTGGGGTATCTTGACACACTGGGTTAACTAGGGTTGACCCAGAATGTCAGCGTATCCCTAGTCCTCGTGAGCATCCTTATAACGTTGTCATATTATTAATCCGTTCCTGAGTGAATAGCTTGGGGTAGGAGAGACTGACAGAATTCAGTATAAGACATTCTACATAACATAGGAATGGGGTGAAGGACGTATTCAGATTGACGAGTATGCCGTCAAGGAATACGAGACATAAGCAGTATGTTTCAAATATTTGGCCAAATTATTGCAAGCTGCTGATTGCGTTGTCCTATGTCACCTAGTCTAAGGGATGAGATGCCGATGAATAATGGTAACAATTATTCAGATAGGTTCCTTGGACAGAGCATTCTGAATCCTAGATTAGGGAAGAGAACCACAAGAGTGATGTGTTAAAATAAAAATGCCAACTCTTTGATACTCATGAATAGATCGGTAGATTACCGAGTCATGGAATGAATAGATCGGAGGTACTCTGAGTCATTATAGCTGCATATGGTTATCTGTTATAAGAATGGTTGTTTTGATTTGTGAGTTCTAAATTATGTATTTAGAACTAGGAAGCATTTATCAAAAAAAAATTCTTGTTCTATTGTACTAAAATGGAGATGTTACATCTTGGTATCGAGTGAAGGTTGCAACTCTTGGACCTATTGTGTCCATAATCTGATAAAAACCTAAATTTTCTTGTAACAGAAAATGGTTAGAACAAGGGGGAACGTTGCGAATAATGCTCCACCAGAAGGAGGGCAGCAACAACCCAAAAGCTTGATGAGATCCTTGCTGCCCTATTGGACATAAGAGATCGTTTGGTTGTACTTGAACAACAAGTAATGGGAAATGAGGAGGAAGATGAAGCTGGTAATAACAATCAGCAACCTCCTGAGGACAACCCCGATATGGGTGTTGATAATAATGTTGGAAATGCACCTGTCCAACTAGAAAACAAAAAGGCGGGTTAGCGCAGAACTCACTAATGATATAAAAGGATAAGCCCACCTAAATATGATGGCACCACATTAGGAGATGGAGCTGAGAATTGGCTCAGTGAAATGGAGAAGTACTTTGCAATAAGAAACTTCTCAGAGGAAACCAAAGCTATTTGGGGAGCCTATCAGCTTTCCCACGAAGCATCTTTGTGGTGGGATAGCCGTAAAGCTGAGCTAAATATTGATGAGACCAATATTACTTGGGATCAATTTAAGGGCTATTTTAGGCAACGTTGGCTGCCACAACTTTTCTATGATCAGAAAATGACAGAATTCCAGAACTTAGCTCAAGGGAAGCTAACAGTGGCCGAATCTTGGGAGTGATTTACTAAACTCCTCAAGTATGTACCGCAGTATCAAACTGACGAGAAGTTCAGAATATGAAAATTTATCATGGGACTGAATCCCGTGATAGGGGGAGAGGTCGATGTTCACAGTCCAACCACTATGGAAGGAGTTGTTGAAAAGGCCATAAGACAAGAACAGAAATTAAAGGCTATTTCTGCTCATAAAGAGGAAGTGCGGAAGAAGATTGCAAACCCTTCTTCAACTTCACTTGCACCCAAAAAGGGACCATGGAAAAAGTTTGGAAACAGAAGTAAGTTTCCAGGGGATAATAGTAAGAAAACAGTAGCAAATAAGCCTGCTGGAAATGTAAGGGATAATTTTGCCAAAAATTATAACAATGGGCAGAAGCCCTATGGAGGACAACGTGATAATTACAAGGTTGGAAGTAATTTTGAGCCTAAAAAGGGACCTGTAGGAGGCTACTACAATTGTGGCAAAGACCACTACGTAAATCAGTGCCCTTTGAAGAAGGATGATCGTAATCAGCAACATAAGATACATGCTGCAGTAGCAGACAAGCAAGCTGAAAAGTAGGTGACACCTATAGAAGTTAGGTAAGTTATTTGGCATACCTGTCACTATTATTTTTGATACAGGAGCTACTGAATGTTTTATTTCTAGTAAACTTGCTTCTAAACTTAAAATAAAAGATGGAAAAATGGATAAATCTTGGTATATGCAGGTATGGAAATAATTCTGTTCATACAGTGAGTATGTGTCTTTTTGGGGCAGTCCTTGACTTACCTAACTTTTCCATTGAAGTTGACCTCTATGTTACACCTTTGGGATCATATGACATTGTCATCGGTGTCAATTGGTTAGCTGACCATAAAGCAAAAGTAGATTGCTATGAAAAGAATATAAAATGTTTAGATGATTGGCTGAAAGCAATAGAGATTCAAGGTGTGAAACGGGAGATTTCAGTTAGAAAATTGTCAGCTATGCAGCTTAAAAAGGCTAAAAACAAAGGATGTACCCTTTATGCAAGTAAAGATATCTGAATTTTCGAAGAAGATGGTGATTCCATGAAACGATTTCCACTATTACAAAGTTTCAAAGCGTTTCCGGGAGGAATTACAGTTTACCATCCAAGAGGGAATTTGACTTCACCATCGAAATCAAACCAGAACGAAACCTATTTCCAAAGCACCTTATTGGATGACTACTACGAGTTAGTCAAGCTTAAGGCTCAATTGCAAGAACTTTTGTCTAAAGGTTTGATTAGACCAAGTGTTTCACCTTGGGAGCGCCAGGTAATATTTGTGAAAAGAAGGATGGAACACTTAGGTGTGTATTGATTATCAAATGTTGAACAAAGCAGCAATCAAGAATAGATACCCACTTCCAAGGATCGGCGATCTATTTGATCGATGCGTGGGGCAACGGTTTATTCTAAGATAGATCTTCGATCTAGTTATCATCAATTAAGGATTAGAGTGGAATATATTCATAAACATGACTTTCCGAACAAGGTACGGACATTATGAATTCATGGTTCTACCCTTTGGATTAACTAATGCACCCACAGCTTTTATGAACTTAATGAATAATATCTTTCAAGAATATTTGGACAAGTTTGTACTTGTATTCTTGGACGATATTCTCATTTATTCTAAAAGTGTTGAGGAGCACAATGAGCATTTGAAGATAGTTTTGGGAATTTTGAGAAAAAGAAAGTTGTATGGTAAGTTATCCAAATGTTCTTTCTTTGATACAGAAGTTCACTATTTGGGTCATGTCATTAGTAAAGAAGGAATTGCTATAGATCCTTCAAAAATAGTGGCAATAAGCGAGTGGCGCACCAAATAATGTGCCGCAGTAAGAAGCTTCATGGGTCTTGCTAGTTATTATGAAAATTTGTTAAGGATTTTTCTAAAGTGGCTACACCGATAACTTCATTGCGAGAAGAAGGATAAGAAATGTATTTGGAATGATAAGTGCGGCTTGCTTTCAAAAGTCTAAAAATTTAGTTGACTTCCGCACCTATTTTAGCTGTACTGAGACCTAATGGGAGCTTTTTGTTGTAACGGATGCTTTAGGGAAGGCCTTGGAGGTGTTTTGTTACAAAATGATCAAGTCATAGCATATGAAAGTCGAAAACTTAAGTTACATGAGCTGAATTATGCTCCTCATGATTTGGAGCTTTGCCATTGTTCATGCGCTTCAAGTCCGGAGACACTATTTACTTGGGAAACCTTTTGAGTTGAAACCGATCACTTAGGACTGAAATATATTTTCACTCACCTAATCTAAATGTCGAGACGAGAGAGAAGGTGGTTAGAATTTTTATCTCAATATGATTTTGATATTAGCTACATCAAAGGGAAAGAGAATAGGGTAGCAGATGCTCTAAGTCGTAGGAAGCACATTTCTGCTCTTATAACATTAAGAACTCAGTTTAAGGATGAGGTAAAAAGTGCCTCAGAATCTGATATATACTTTCAGCAAGTAAAAGCAGCGCTTGCTGCAGAACCTAATGATGAAAGGTATAAGGGTTTTCATTTTGATAATGAAGGAATCTTACGTTATGAAAACAGGGTATATGTACCTATGCTGAACGATTTGAGAAAGAAGTTGTTAGTTGAATTTCATAATTCGCCCTTCTCTGGACACCCGGGTATCACAAAAATGCTTGTTGATCTAAAACAACAATACTTTTGGAAAGGTATGAAAAAGGATGTTATTGATTTTGTGACTCATTGTTTGGAATGTCAGCGGGTTAAGGCAGAACACATGCACCCTGCTGGACTATTATATCCCCATAGCATACCGCAGTACAAATGGCAAGTAATAAGCATGGACTTTGTACAAGGGTTACCTATGTCTAGGAATAAACATGATGTTATCCTGGTAGTTGTTGATAAACTAACTAAGGTATCTCATTTCATCACTATAAATCTAAAGGATGATTCACCAGTGTTGGCCAAAAGATTCGTGCATGAAATTTTCAAGTTACATGGTGTACCAAAATTGATTATATATGACAGGGGATCCTTGAATGACATCAAGACTAAACTTTTGGCAAACTGATGGACAAACAGAGAGTAAATCAAGTGTTGGAAGATATGTTGCGAATGTATTGCATGGATCAACAGTATAAATGGGAAGAGTATCTTCCACTAGTTGAATTCACATACAACAACACTTATCACTCATCTCTTAAAATGGAACCTTTTGAAGCACTTTATGGAAGGAAGTGCAGAACCCTGTTAGTTGGGATAGTATTGAGGATAGAGTGGTAATTGGACCAGAGATCCTCACTAAAATGGAACAACAAGTTAAGTTGATTCATGAACAATTAAAGGAAGCAGTAGATAGGCAGAAGAGCTATGCTGACCTTAAGCGGGTTGATCGAAGGTTTGAGCTTGGTGAGAAGGTTTTCTTCGTGTTAAACCGAGAAAAGAGTTCTATAACTTTTGGCAAGGCTGCCAAGTTTTCACCTCGTTACGTGGGACCTTTTGAAATTGTTAAATAATCAATCTTGTAGCTTATTGATTAGCATAACCACCTACTTTATCTTGCATGCATGATGTTTTCCATATTTCTTTGCTTAAGAAATACGTTTCAGATTTGTCACATGTCTTAAATTGGAATTCCTTGCAGGTCCAAGACCCAGGAATAATCGTGGTTAAACCCACACGAGTGCTGGAAACTCGCCAATTGCATTTGAGAAATCGTGAAATACAGCAATGTAAGGTCCAGTGGGACCAGTTTAACGAAGAAATTAAAACTTGAGAAAATCGGAAGAGATGAAAATTGCTTTTCCTTTTCTTTTTCAACAGAATGAAATCTATTGACAAAACATTTTTTTATGAACTTATCTTTTTCATGTCTATATGAAAGCCAGATTGAGGAAAACATTATTCAGTTTGAATAAAATGTATCGTGACATTGATTTCTGGAACTATTCAAGTTGGAAATAGTCTTATTGTATTGTGAACTAATAAATTGGTTGACCTGAAGGTAAATCAAATATGTAATCATCGGGACGATGAATCTTTTAGGAGGGAAGCATGTAACACCCTGAACTATTGTTACTTCCTCCTGAGCATTCAAGTGTTGATATATGATTTCTTCTGTAAAAGGATGTGTTCCTTTGATTGTGAAGTCATGCTTGATATGGATTGTATCTTCTTTGCTCTTGAAGATCTTTGACTGAGTCAGGATATGCTTGGACTCTTTTATTTCTTTCATTTTTAGCACCTGAGTTTAATCTGATTTCGGGATGAATTGTGGATTTACCCATCTTTATGACTCAGCCTTGGATCAGTGGCATTGATCCAAGAGATGTTTTAAGTTTATTCTGGATGAACAAAAATTATAGACCTTACGAAGGTTGTAAGGTTTGAATGTGTTGAATGAGTAATTTAGGAGTTAACTCAAAGCTGATCTTATTAAATGAATTGGTTCCCGATATCATAATATCGGGAAGGTCTAGACCTTGAGCCAGGTAATAAATTATGGTATATACTACTAGCTTATTATCAATCTTTGGATAGAATCCATTTCGGGAATATTATACTTTGTTGGTTCTTATCTTCGAACGATTCTATTTGTTAAACCTAGAATGGATTCGTTAAGGTTAATAACCTTAACCTAAACTATAACCTATGGGTTGGATTAGTGCTAATCTAACCTAGCCCTAAACTTTAAGCTAAATGTTCCTAAGGTTAGCCACCTAGCACTATGGAAGTTAGACTAAAGTATTACCTTATGATCTAACCTATGTTTCTAACCTAACTAATGATAGTGGATGAAGGGGGACCTATGAAGGGGTGTGAGCCATGGGCGGTAGTTTCTATGGAATTTATGAGGTGGATAAGGATGAAGGACTTGGGATTTGGCGGAGGTTGTAAATATCTATCAAGACCGAGCGTGGCGAGTCTCCAAATCTAGAAATGGTCTTTGGTTTGCATTTTCCATCGCCAACTATGGCGGTCGGTGGAAATGGAGATTAGGCGGGAATCTTGGAGTTAATGTCATTGATGAACTCGGTTCCCAAGCACGGATTGCTCGGGAAGGCATGCAAAATGGAAAACTAGTTGGTTGTTTGGTTTTCCATACGCTCCGGTTTTCTCTCTGTTTGATCACTGGTTCTTCGAACCAGTCTACTTGGTGTTGCATGGCAACTATGAGAATAACTAGCTCTTTTCTCTGTTGAGGAAAGTTTATAAGGCATGAGGGTAACAAATTATTGTTGTTGAATCTAACGTGGAAGAAGAGGAGAAGGCTCGAGCTCATTCAGAGGTCTTCTTCGGATTTTTAAAGTGACATTACCAGGCATGATAGGCCCTAACTTTTAAAAATCTTGCTTTACTTCAAATGCTTTCATTAAAACAACTCTGTTCAGGTGATTTCAGTTCAGTTGGTTTGAAGCAATGTTTTGGTTCTTCTTTTCCTGTGGAATTATGAATCTCGGGTTTTTCGAAGACCTTGATGGAATGGTTACTATATTTATTCTTCCTTTTGGATTCATTTGGATTAAAGACCAGAATTTGTGCTCTTATTGTTGATTGAACCCTATTTATTCTTCTTTGTGAATACTTGAAGTTCTTATGTTGGGAATGCTTTATTGTGATTATTCTACTTGATTGTGACTATTGTAGAAGTCCTCACTATGTTTGCAATTTTTGGGATAAAATCCGTCGAAAGTTTTTGTAAGGAATATCTGCGAAAATGACTCGGTGAGAGTCCTTTTAATGTTCAGTATGTTTTCATCTTCTTCTTAAGCTTAGTTTTGAATGTTGTTGTTTTGTTGTGAATATCATTGATATTGACTCGTTGGAGTCCTTGGAATGTAACTAGTGTTTCAGACTTCACGTAGGAGGAATACTTATTGATATTGATTCTATTGGAATCCTTAATATGTATCTTGTATTCCAAATTCTATCTAAGCTTAGTTGAATGCGGTTGTTTAGTTGAGAATACCGATGGCATCGACTCGGAGAGTCCTTGAAATGTATCTTGTATTCCAACTCATGTCTAAGCTTAGTTGAATGCGGTTGTTTAGTTGAGAATACCGATGGTATCGACTCGGTGAGAATCCTTGAAATGTATCTTGTATTTCAACTTCTGTCTAAGCTTGGTTTTGAATACAGTTGCTTAGTTGTGAATACTGATGGTATTGACTTTGTTGGAGTCCTGAAATGTATATTATGTTTTTAACTTTTGTAGAAGTTTTGCTGTGAGTACTATTGGGATTCTTGAATTGTTTTCGTATGAATTCAACTTCAATCGAAACCTTGGTTATGAGTACTGGTTGGAATTGACACTGTTGGAGTCCTTGATATGTTGCGAGTTGGCTCGATTCTCGAATTAATGCCTCGTTGTGCATGCATATCGTCATACAGACTCTTTCTTACATTGTTGTGTTATATTCAGTTCGCTCCTGTGGAATTAAAGTTACAAACATGACTCTGTTTGAGACCCTGTTGTATTTCGTAGTAGCTCGACTTCGGATGAAACTTTGAGGAAATTATTGTTATGAAATTCAGCTTCTGTGAAGACCTTGTTGTGATTATTTTTCTTGAAATCGACTTCTAATATAGGTCCTTGCTGTATAATTGTAGGGATTGTTTCAGTTGAATGAAGCTGTGCATGTTTGTGTTTCGACTCAGTGTGAATGTCACTTTATTTGCATATGGAAACGTTATTTGTTTTTAATGATATCTTGTCTCGTGGTTGACTGAAACAAAGAGCTCTTAGCTGTACCATGTCAGGCGATGGCGTTGGGTATTTTTCATGTTGATGAATGATATGGAAAAGGTTATTGAGTCTTTCATGGTCAGATTATTTCTGTTGCTTGTCGCGAGAGCTCTTGTATTGCTTAATAGCTACAGGTGATTTTATCAATGAATTTAGATGAAACTGTAGTTTCTTCTTGTGGTCTCGACTGTTTAAATTGCATGCGTAAAAGTAATTGCGTTATTTTAGAGGAGTCGGTACAGTCTTGAACATGATTGAAATGGGAATCTGATTTACTCTGTTTCCTTCTCCTGAGCTATAAATTATATGTTGATGTGTAATAAGAGGAATAAGAAAATACTCTCTCTCTCCTAGTCTGGAAACTTTATGTGCTTTCTTCTTGTATCCTTATGCGATCTCTATGGTAAGGGCATAACAAGAATAGACTGTGGTGTTGTATGGAGAGACTGGTATAAAATGTGTGTTGCTGTATAAGTAGGTATACTCGTCAATACCATTAAAATAATGTATGATTGAAAGGAAGTTACGACAGTTGAGCTTGTTGAATGTTATAAACTGCCTTTGAGTAATTGTTAGAAACATTCTTATAGGAGTTTTGTTGTCTTTAGAATGGTTGTATTCTTTTGTTCTTAGTCTCTAACATATGAGATGAATAGCCTGATTTATGTTTGGAATTTGAAGAAATGATTTCATTTAAACAGGTTGTTTAATGAGAACAATTGGTGGATTGCAATTGTTTTAAGAATTAGTGCTTATCATGCTCAGTTCATCGAACTGACCCGTGTTGACAATTTTTGTAGATGGTTGCCGTAAGTGGTAAAGAGACACGAGATCGATATGATGTTGATTGTTTAATTTGGTTTATGATGAATTCCAATTTGATTCTCTAAATGTACTACCAAGAAGGATGTTCTTTTTGCTGTTGAGTATTGTATCAAATATCTTTGAATGCATAAAATGTATTTGATTAGCTTAGAAATGAATGAAATGAGGTATTCGTTACTTATGTGTTTGCATTTGTATCTTGATGGATTGAACTTCTTTGGTTGAATGATTTTAAGAGCATTGTTATTATTGTATACCTTGGAGACATTTGGGATTCTCTAAGTAAGCTTTGCATAGATTATGGATTGAATACTTGTGAATGTTTAGTAGTTACGTTATGTTCTATCTAAAGCTAAATTTGAATTTAGATCACTTGTCTTTCGAGAAGCTAAGGTTAAGATAAACCTCAACGGGAAGCTAAACGGGCTGAATAAATTATTACTTCCTAGTCTTGATCTAAGTCGAGACAACGTTTAGTGGATTTTTAATCACTATATCTCAATACTAATAAGTAAGATATATTTAGTTATGATAACTGATATAAACCTAAAAGGGTATGGTTAGCAACCTTATGTGAAGATTAAGGGCTATTGCCCGGTTTTGTTGATTTAGATTACTATTTTTCAATGAACTCCTTGTGAGACCTCAATTCTTAATAACTTCTAGATTAGGGAAGAGAACCACAAGAGTGATGTGTTAAAATAAAAATGCCAACTCTTTGATACTCATGAATAGATCGGTAGATTACCGAGTCATGGAATGAATAGATCTGGAGGTACTCAGAGTCATTACATAAACTGCATATGGTTATACTGTTATAAGAATGGTTGTTTTGATTTGTGAGTTCTAAATTAGGTATTTAGAACTAGGAATCATTTATCAAAAAAAAATTCTTGTTCTATTGTACTAAAATGGAGATGTTACAACACGAATGGATGAAGAAGATGCCTACATATGACTTGGTGTAAAATGCACAATGGGTGCATGCAAAGGAACATTAGAATGTGTGTTAGGTTGATCATGTCTAAAAGCTGAAATCTCATGTTTCTCAAGCACTTGAGTGAAGATGAAGAAATCATGTGTTACTCATGATCCTCGAGAAAGAGATGAGTGAAAAAATAGGATCTATATCAATGTGTGATCCCAATGAATGATCTCGCTTTAAAACCAATGTCATGGTGAGAATTCCAATTAACATGTGGAATAGGGGAAAAAAAAACACCGTGAATGTCTTCCAATACCTCCGCCAGCTTGAAGTGAAACCCATAGAACGGAGCATGGAGCAGAACTGAAAGCATTGGTATGTTTCTCAAAAGAGTCATGCATATGAGCAGAAGTAGGATACACAACATGTGTTACTGTAATCGGCACAAATGTGGAAGAGCATGCAATAACAATCCTCGTAGGCTTAGGAGCATCAAGAGTAGTAACAAGCTCAAAGACTAGTAGATCATTTTCAGTGGGTACAAGAGCAATAGCTTAAAGTGGACTAGGAGCATGGACATGGTTGTCCAAAATAGGATGATGATGATGTAGGCTAGTAAGCGTTTGCTAAAGGGAGTATATTAGTGTATCCTTATCATGAATGAGTGATTGTAGAAGAGAATTTTACTTCTTGAGTGATCTATTTTCTTCCACAAATTTTACAATATCCTCTTGAAGTCCACACACTTTAGAGAAAAGCATATCATTCTCAAAATCCATGATAGATACAAGAATGCAACTCCAAAAGTTTAGGATGTTGGGCTCAGCCGAAATTGCGTCCATAATTGATTACAACACTCCTCCATATTTGGAACTTTATAATGAGTGTGTGTTATAATATGGCACTTTATAATTATAGTGAAATTCTCAAAATAAATATTTCCAATGGAAAGAGCATGAAAAAATAAGCACTTTTGTAGAAAATGGCACTCAAAAAAGGAAAGAATCTGAACGCTTCTCCCACACAATCTGAAAAAATCATACGGTGGAAAAATAACCCATAATAGATCTTGATAAACTCAACAAAACCCATAAACTTATTTCTTGTGTTCCTTTCTTACTTGCACAAATCTTGAGGTGAACCAAAGTGCATTTCTACGTAACAACAAAAAACTAAAAAAATAACCGCCTTGAGAAATGGTCAAGTTTACAGTTGATCTTAGGGTTTATCTACCTTCCAGATCTAATGGAATCCTGCATTTGCATAAAACCACATGCAACAAAAAAATATGAAAAAAATTGCAAAATAAAATTTACAGACATATGTCAATAGTAATCTCCTGCTTTGATACCATAAAAGGAACAATAACCAGATCATACCAAGCCAAGAACACATATGCTAATCAAACACCACGATCAATAAGATGAAAGTAATTTTCCATAATAACTTTACATAAACCTTTGCAAACAAATGAGCAACAATATCATATATTATTATGGAACTCAATGAAATACAATGAGAATGGGTCTTGCTTATATAGGCAAGGAATAACAATCTAAGAACTAGTCAAGGTCATAGATCAAGCCATAAATCAAGGAAAGAACTAGTCATCAAAGAACTAGTTAAGTCCATAGATTTAGGAGAGAACTAGACATCAAGGATCTAGTCAATAACATAGATCAAGGAAAGAACTATACCTAACAACTAGATAATATCCCCCTAATATCTAAATAAATAAAAATAAATATCCACACACATAAGTGGGTGAGGATAAATACAATAAAGGTAAATAAAGTACCTAGGTGAACATGAGCTAAGGTAAATACCTACTCTAACACTCTGGAAGCATGAAATCATTCTCCACATACTTATTGTTCTCGGCCTCAGGCTTGAGCTGAAGATATATGAGCGTGGATCCACTATCCCCAATAGCCAATATTACTATTTTTATGTTGATGACATCTAAAATGAGCCTCTCAATGTAGCGACTAACACGGATATATATATGTTTTCCAGAGATTGTGGTAGTCACAATCTACCTTGTCTGTGTTGAAGTTGGGCGACACACATCGGAAAATCTATGAAATGAATCCTAGAAGTAGTGCGTTATGAAGGCATAGGAAGTTTTCTCCATGGACTCCATGTCCCATCCTTCATGGAAAACCACACGATGCGAAGTGTTTGTACACTGCTAATCTGTACTACCTTGCCTACTACCAAAGGTAGCTCCTTGGATTGTGCCACTCCTCCTCAAATGCCATGCGAAGTCGGTCATACCATATTTCTATTAGTTTCTTAAATGGTCCACTCATTGATCCTTCACACAAATATTTCTCAAACCTCTCCACCTGAGGAATTCTTCTCAGTGAGGGTATTCCCAAATTTTGTTCTTTGTCCCATTGGGCACTTGATTTCTGCAAATACAAGAGATAGTAGGATAGTGCCAAAACTTATAGCCTTATAGCCTTAGGGAACACTTCCTCAATAATGGTTTCTATAATATATCTTGCTAAATTGTACACTTGTACATTAGACATTTTCTTTGCAATATGAAGCCACATGGTGTTTACCTGCGACCATCTCTCTTGATCATTCAGCTTTGTGAGTAGATGTGCGGCTTCTTACACTACAAGAAACTTCTTCAATTATTCTATGTCCATTCCACGTGGACCCTTGGTATACCCCAACTCCTTGCTTGTGGCTATAACCGTTGGTTTATCAGTTAGATCACTAATAATGTATTCCCCTATACCTTTCAGTCATGTCAATGTGGAAATCAGGGTTGTTGTGATCCTAACCCTCCATCTGGTGAAATATAAAAAGTCCTCATAGACTCTAGTCATAATCCATTGGTATAAAGGTTCATATTTTCCAAAATATGGGATCTCAAACAGTTGATAAACTCCTACCTTCTTCAGCAACTTCTCTCCAACATCATCATATACATTGGCATATCATCCACCATGTGCTTGTTGGTCTTCTTGTTTAACAACACATCCAATTCTCCTCTGTTGTTGGTGGTGCGGTGATTTTAATCACTTTGCATCAAAAAACGTGGGAATCCCAATTCCATCTAACTATCACTCCTCCTTTGTATTGCATTTATGAAAATTTTCTCTCATGTGCAATTTTGACCTCAACCTCCATCTTTTTCTTTCCGTTTGTGCCTATTGCAAGTGCTTTCTTTGGTGCCATCGTAAAAATCTCACCTTTTGTCTTTTGTGTCTAGAAAGCTCAAACCCTAGCTTGAAATCATGTGCCCTAGCTCAAAACCGCATTCCCTAACTATTTCTCAACGCTTCTACTTCACTCAAACCCTTCACAAATGGGGACGCAAGCCTTTTCTGTGCACAAATCTACTCTTCACTTCTAGTTTCGCAACTCTCTGCACCTCAATACAACTTGTTTGGCTTGGTCACACTTAGCTCGCTCAAATACTTGTGATTGTAAAGGTAAAAATGAACATACATCACGTCGTTATATAGATTTTCAAAAATTTAGTGCATTTATTACTCCTTCACCTACCAACAATCCTCTCATTAATTGACCATTTTCCTAATTTCTACACAATACACCTTCACACCCCAGCTATAACCTTCTAGCATGCCTTCCTACCTTTTGGCTACGAGACTTCTCTTCCTTACATAAAGTATCTCGTTACTACACCATTTTTGGTAGTTTCCACTGCCACCTTTGCTTACCTCACGTTATACTATGCATTCATTCATTTCAATCTATGGTCTTCTTTAGAAGTAATCACCTTTCAAACAACTCCTTTCCATACTTAAATAACACCTATAATAGTTTGTTCTCATGTCTATTAAAGAAAAGGAACGATAATCGAGATCATACCAAGCCAAGAACTTAGATGCTAATCAAACACCCTCATCAATAAGATGAAAGCAATTTTCGAGAATAACTTTACATAACA
Organism: Taxus wallichiana var. yunnanensis; assembly: GCA_018340775.1. Classification (NCBI taxonomy): domain Eukaryota; kingdom Viridiplantae; phylum Streptophyta; class Pinopsida; order Cupressales; family Taxaceae; genus Taxus; species Taxus wallichiana. The sequence continues at coordinate 714,604,491 of CM031242.1, read as the reverse complement.
CCTTTACAAACAAATGAGCGTGCAAATATCATATATTATTATAGAAATCAATGAAATACAATGAGAATGGGACTTACTTATATAGGCAAGGAATAACAATCTAAGAACCATTCATTGTAGTAGATTAAGCCATAAATCAAGGAAATAACTAGTCATCAAAGGAATAGTCAAGTCCATAGATTTAGGAGAGAACTAGACATCAAGTATATATTTGGTACCATAGATCAAGGAAAGAACTAGTCAATACCATTGATCAAGGAAAGAACTATACCTAACAACTAGATAATATCCCCCTAATATATAAATAAATAAAAAGAAATATCCACACACATAAGTGGGTGAGGATAAATACAATAAAGGTAAATAAAGTACCTAGGTGAACATAAGCTAAGGTAAATACCTACTCTAACACCCCCTCAAATGAAGCTAGGGGATTTGTTGGTGAAGAAAAATTTAGGTGGACAAACTTGTGGATTTCTTGCCAATGCTCTAGGAATATAATTCCCTCTACCTAAGGTTGGTGTAGATATTGTAATATACATACGCAAGTAAAAGTGGATTTTGTGGTGGCCTTCGATTGGGGATCCTAAGGCACTCCATTGACCACGTGGTAAAGCTAGTAATTTATTACTATGGAAGACTTTGTTTATAAAGTGGGAAAGGGGAGTGAGAAATGAGATAGGGGAACTAATGTTATAGGTAGGAAATCAAATTCCTTCACACACTATGAAACTTCAACACATGCATTTATGAGAAGAAAAAACTCTACGCATAACAACAAGACCAAATGGAATTTATGATCACAAAGTATCAAGAAATCCCTTAGTCAAACAAAGCTAAAAACTCCTTCTTGTATTGATTGTTTAAACCAAGTTGTACATAGTGTGGGAATAGAGGAAAAATAGAGAGTGGAGAAAAGTAGAAGAAAATGGCTATCTCCTTTTCTTTCTCTAAGTACAATGCACTCTTGAGTTTACAAGATCAATCACCAACCCTTTGAAAAGAGAATGGCTTTACAATTTATAGAAATCTGAATTGTCCTTTCACCTCCCTCACATGACTCTTCATTTCCATATTCCACTCATGACCTTTCATTTTCCATGAATTAAGTATTTCTCTTATAATTTTGAAAGAATACTTTTTACAAATTTAAAATAGGTCACTTAAGTGAATAGGATGAAATACAATGATGATGCATAATGAAGAATTAGAAAGGAGAGAGAAAAGAGAGGGAGGAAACGAGAGAGAAGAGGAGAAGATGTTTCCCTTGATAAAGTTTGATGATCCTCGAACGATGATGGAAAGATTTGTTGTGCCAAACTTTCCCTTTGAGAACAACCTACTATTTTTAGTAAGTACACCTCAGAAACTTACTATTTTTAGTAAGTGTCATAAGGTTTTTTTCCCAACCTCCACTTGGCTATGATAGCTTGAATTATTTCTTCTTAAGGAACTATGTTTTTCTCACCTTCCGGACCAACCAACCTTGTTTATAGTGGGGGCTTGTGGAACCACTTACTATTTTTAGTAAGTGTCAATTATGAGCCGAGATGACCTTTTTGATGACTTTACCTATGATACTTCCTTTGTGTTCACTTCCTTTTTCATATCCCCTTCAAATGGTGGATTACCTGAAGTAATAGACCCTTATGTAGGAAGACATGTTATTTTTAGTAAGTGTGCCGTGGATGTCAGGATGCGACAAAACAAGTCTTGAAACTTTGGGTTTTATTCCGGGGTTCCACGCTCCACGTTTGAGTAACTCCTTCATCTGAACAAGTGGGAAAATTATATTTTCATGGCATGGGTAGAATACTGACAAAAACATAGCCCTCCATATCCCTAAAAATAGGGGCTTCATGGCACAAAAACTAGTTCATGCGAAAATAGATTTTCAACGATCATTCCCTCTAATTTTTGCATGATCTCGCCCACTAGAACCATGAGAAGTGAAGATGTAGCTCATTACCTTTTTCACAGTTGTTCTTTATGTGATAGGGCATAACTCTAATAAAAAATCATTCCTCCATATTCCTAAAAAAATAGGGACTTCATGGCGTGAAAACTAGTTCACGTGAAACTAGATTTTTCAACGATCATTCCCTCCAATTTTTGCTCGATTTCACCCATTGAAACCTTGAGAATTGAATAGGTATCTCACTGCATTTTTCACAAATGTTTTTCATTTGATAGGACAAAAATCTAATGAAAAATCAGTCCTTCATATCCCTAAAAAATAGTGACTTCATGGCATGAAAACTAGTTCACACGAAACTATATTTTTCAACGATCATTACCTCGAATTTTCATGGAATTTTTCCCACTAGAACCCTGAGAAGTGGAGAGGTAGCTCGATGATTTTTTCCACTACTTTGTCATGGTGTCCATTAATGGAGCTTGAAATTTTTAGGTCTAGTTTTTTCTCCATTTTTGATGCAATAAATTCCATTGTGATAGGGTTTTGTGCTTCTAGTGCTTCACACGAAATTTTACTTCAATCAACAACCGGTTTGGTAGTAAATTGAATTGTGTCCTTCATGGAGCCAGAAGTGAAATTTCTTCTCTATGAGCATTCCTTGCTGAAAATTGGAGGTTTGAATATGATTTTTAATGGCCTTCAAGAGAGATAAGAACTCAAAGCACAACATATGGTTTGTCAATTCGTGCACCAGTTTGGAGGATTTCTTCAAATTTTGATTTCATAGCAATGGGGATTTCCATTGTTCTTCTTCTCTATTCTTCATTTATTCTTCTTATCTCAATGAAATATTCTTCCGAGACTTGTGTATTACCATGGGGTAGAGGATTTCATTGTTATGACAGTATGGTTTGAGGTTCAAGAATGGTGGAGTGGTGGATCGGTGTTCTCTGCAACTTTCCATGTCTATTGTCCTAAGAACGATCTTAGGAACGTGAGGGACATCAAATTCCATGGTGAGTAAGAGGATGACATGTGTCCTCGATCCGACGACAAGGAATTTGAGCTCCAAAAATGCACTTGGGAAGTGGACGTGTCAAATCTAGAAGGTGCACATGAGGGTCCTAGAGGTCACATGGGGGTTGGGCACATTTTTCCAAGGTTTATGTACCTAACCTCAGGGGCATCGGGGACATAAAATCCCACCAAGATCCTGGTGCTAACACATGTCCTCCTAAAAATTGACTAACTCCTAAATTATCTCCAAGAGGGTAACTTGAAATGATGATAACTTGAGCTCCCAGTGGAATTTTGTTGGGCCCCTGAAATATTGACTAAGTACACAAAGGTACATGGGTGAACAAGGCCTAGGTTAAAGGATGGGCGTGAAAGAAGAAGGCATGTAATGTAAGGTTCTAAGAAGGTTTTAAGGATCGTGTTACGTGCACACGGCAGAACAAGATCTCGAGACTTAGCCATATTTGGTGTCTCAAGCAAAACACGAGAAAAGCGTGACCCAACTGCACATGCGGAGTGGATAAGGTGCCAGCCTGGTGACAAAGGTTGGCCTAGGAAGGAATATGCCCTGCGATGGAAGCTTCTAGAAGACCATCATGGCAAAAAGTGGAGAACTCAGGCCTGGAGGAGCATGCTCCCATGGAGGACCACATTCAGACACTTGGCACCGGATCTGAGCCTGTAGAAGGATGAGTTGGCACTTTGGGTGCCTATAAATACAAGCACCCATAGAAGAAAATAGAGAGAGATCGATAGAGAGCGGAGCTTTGCAGAAATTCCACAAGGAGTCATATTGGGTTGGGTAGATGAAATATAGGAGAAGGATGTATCAAGGGCTTGGGGTTATAAATTTTCTTTTGAGAGCTAAAGGATATGGATCCAGTTATGATGCATGACTTTGTTTGCCATAATGTGGTGTTTTGTAGTGAGTCTAATGAATGTAATGAGGTTACCAAGTTATCTAAATATGATCCTTCTTGGTTTGGATTCATACATGATTCTTCATATTTCTTTTCATGTATGTTTATAAGATAAATATGAATCCCTATGCATTTTCCTTTCTATTTTGATTAGTTCTTTAAGTCTATTAAAGTATCTTTGTTTGTAATGACTACATGATCTAGAGCCATTCTGAGCTCTATGATGTTTGCATGTCTCATTTCCACTCACTTTCTTTAAAGTTTGGATCATAGATGATGTTTTCCCACTCAACTCACATAAAAGAGAGACTCGACACCTGTGGTGTGCCTCGGGTGAGTGCCCAATGCCCGCTGGGTGATAGGTCGGTGCGCATGGGATTCCCTTGTTCTTTGGTGGGTGTAAAAATGACTACATCTTGGTTCCATTTCAGGACCTCTTTTCAAAGTTGTAGTGGGAAATGGCATACATCATGATCTGTGCAATGAGTGATGACAGAGCGTTTAACCTTGGAAAGTGTTGAAACATGGTTTAAAAGCATGGAGGATGAATTTTCTCAGAGATTCAACACTGGACTTGAGTTTGATGCACATAGATGGGTAGAAGAGAACCTCTACCATGATTTATATGAAATTTTTTTGTTGCTTCCTAGTAGAGTTGTATGAATGGCTCTCGGCATATGCATCTAGATCAAGTTGGTATTATAGATCACACATGTGGACCCAAGAAGAGTACTAGAGGCTAAAGATGTAGATCTGACGTGGACTCATGTTGTGGATCATTGGTGGAAAGGAGTACTAGCTAGCTACACTCTAGAGTATGCTATTTCTACATATTCTTGTCTAGAAGTTGCTTGAGTTTGAGTTTTTGTAGGGAGCCCAGAGGATCATTTCTACGTGTTATTCCTCTAGTAATGAAGATCTTGATTATTACCTTGAGTTTAGAGGCATTTCGATGGTTGGCTAAACTATTCTAAGAGCGTTGGGTGAGGAAGCTAGGGTGGAGGAAGATGGTAGATATTATGTGATGGAGAAAGAAAGGGAGGAGAGATGACTCAAGTATAGTGAAGCATGAAAGGGATATTTCTAGACAATGTGAGGTTAAGTGTGATGGATATATGGAGGTAGATGATGGGAAGGATTTGAGGTTCACGTAGAGGATGTGGAACCTAAGTAGTCTATGTTACCCCATCTTGGAAAGCACATAAGAGAGACCCCTTCGGCTTCTGATGAGAGTTCGTTGTGTGGAGAGAGAAGAGTCGTTGGCGTGCATCTAAACCCACCTAGTGACCAAACCCTAGCACTTGGTTTTCTAGATCAAGGGGAGAATATTGTTAACCTAGCTAGTATCAATGGAAGTGACCGATCTACACCTAGGAGATATAATTTCTCATTTGGGACTTCTATGGCTGCACATACCATCCCAATGTTAGGAGGAATTTTTAGGAAAAGTGTGGATACACAAGCCTTTGGTCTCACATCTGGGAGTGGCGGGGTACACTATTGGTAGTGGGACATTATCACAGACCATCATGCACATAGTTCAAGTGGAACTTTGGGGACCCTTGGCATGACCACTACATGACTTGTGGATCTGCAGGTGAGTTAGGCCAGAGGGGGGAATAGGGTGGATCTGGTGGGTCAGGAGGAACATGACCTGGTGGATCTGGTGGATCTAGTGGGTCAAGAGGCACAGGACCTGGTGGATCTAGTGGATCCGGTGGTGGAGGAAACACTGGAGGAAACCAAGGCTCTGGCTCAGAGGACAAAAGGCCCCAACCACCTCCTCAAGTATTCTTTGAGATGTCTTTACATTTTCTAAATTATAGGGTATTGAAGATGTTACAGAACATGTTCACAAGTGTGAGTTCTATGGCATGCGAAAGGGATCACTAGCCTAGAGTGGAAGGCAAGCCATTTGTAATGACATTGCAAGGGCACACACATAGCTGGTATAGGAAATATGACCCTCATCAAATGGTGGTGGATTATACTACTTTAAAGAATGCCTTCTTGGTAGAATTCCACATTCCTAAGTTTGAACAAAAGAGCATCAATGCCTGAAGGAGATTCAACAAGGAATGGTGGAGAGTGTGCGGGAGTATGATGCATGGTTCAAAACCCTCCTGTCAAAATTGTCATATGACATTCACCCTTCACAAACATGCTCAATGGTTTGTTGGGGGTTGATAACACCTTTTAGAAAGATCTTTATCTCATAATACTTTCTCATATCCACGCGTGAGGCATTAGAAGTTGCTCGCATGCAAAGCTATTGGAAGTGTTGATACTGGTGTTAGCCTATTCCTGGAGAGCTCAAATCATTGCTATGGCTAAGAGCTAGAGAATTTGTTTACGAACTCAGCCCATGAGACTCGCAGTGGTATATGGTGTACAAATTGTGAAGTAGAGGGCATGTCAAGGATAGTTTCCTCAGAGGACAGTACACGTCGTAGCAGTAGATTGTGAGATTTGTCATGGGGACCATGATGTGAGTAGATGTCCCTTATTGCAGTGCATGATGCAGAAAAATGTGTCTTGCTACTATAATATCTGCACCTCTACAACCCATGATACTAAGGATTGTAGGCTTATTGACCAGATCCATGAGGCCATTGATCTTGGTGTGCACCAAACTAGCCTTGCAAGCAGTTCTAAGGGTGATGATCACCATTATGAGGAGTGCGCAGATGGAGGCACGTGTGGAAGAGGATTCCATGGTCATGGAGGAGGAAGAAGTGAGTTCCCACGTGGAACCTATTTTAATTGTGGGTCTACAGACCACTACAAGTGTGAGTGCCCAGACTTATTGCAGTGCTCATGGTGTGGGAAGAAGCACAAGTATGAGGAGTGCCTTAAGTTATTTGAGCACATGAATTGGCAGCACCAAAAAGACAAGGGCGTTGTAATGGTAAGCATTAAGAAGGATGACACATAATGGATGCCATGGGTGACATGTGATGTAGGCTTGGAACCTGTTATGGTAACAACAAGAGTAGAGCTGTCACGTGCATAAAGGAAATACCAAGGTAGAAGAACCTAGTTTCAAGGGAAGAAGTGGTACATGGGAAGTACCAAACCCTGCACATCAAAAGGAGGTATATCAAGAAACCATGGACGTCATTCAAGTTTATAAGGAGAAATCCAATGTCTAAAGGAGTAGTCCATGAGGGAGGAGAAAAGAAGGAAGGTTGAGGTGCCAAAGGATGACCTAGATGAGGTCAAGGAAGTATGTAAAATGCTAAGGCAAGAGAATATTATTCCCTTGATAGGAGCATGGTTGAGAGAGAAGGTACACATGCGTCGGAGAAGAGCACGAGAGGTAGGTCTTGCATGTAAACCTTCCCCCTCACAGCCTTGACTATGATAAGGAGATCACATTAGATGTAGTCATGGATGGATGGCTCCTTAGTAATATCCTCATTGACACAAGCATGGAGGTCAATGTTCTCACCTTGGATGCATGGCATCAGATGGGAAGACCTGCATTACAACCATCTTCAAATGTGTTATATATGGAAAAAAATGAAGGCAATTCCCATCGGTGTCTTAAAGGATGCAACCATCACCATTCAGGGAGCTAAGTTTACTGGGGACTTGAAGTCTTGGCACTCACCGAGGCAGACAATTTCCCAGCATTACTTGGGTGCCCATGGTGCTATAAGAATAATGTGGATCTTTGGTTCAACAAGGGATACATAAGCTTTGAGAATGAGGAGGAATGGGTCATCATACCCTTGGCTGATGGAAAATCAACACCCTATACTAAACCCTTGGGAGAAGAGGTCCTGGATAGAATATATGTGCAGCTCAATCAGGGATCTAGAGATAATTCATCCCACATAAGGAGTTATCCGGTTTGAGGATGCTTAGTCCCTAAGTGACACCACCAAGTATAGCATGTGATAATTGGGTGCATGGAACCTATGAGTTGATTGGATGGCATTTGAGAGGATTGGTGAAAAAGGTGACAAAGGTGCAAACCGGTGCCTAGGGGAAAGAAGCTACCTAAGTATTCAAGAGGAGCCTTCCCTGAGATATTTTTGTAGGAGATGGAAGCTTAGTGGAAGGAGGAGAATGAATGAAGAGGGATGTTAAGTTATGTCCTACTCAGCATAGTGGCATGGTGGTGGGCTACACATCAGGAGAACCTCTTAGAATGGCATGAGGTGAGAATTTCCCTCTTTCTAGTTCTCTAGAAGCAATGCGCCCACCACCATCAAATATTATCATGGTAAGGAACCCGCCTCTTTCCATATCCAGGATTGTGAGAGGGTTTATGGAGAGAAGGCAAAGGCTTTACCACCATCCCTATGGGTACACAAACTATATTCTACATTGCAAGGTTGTGTGCATGATGGTACATTCACGCTGAGACACACTGCTAGATAGGGAATTGGCAAGAGTTAGTGGCTGATCTCATTCAAACATTTGAGTATAGGAGTACAAAACCCTTGGTGGATAAGGCATTGTAGGATATCAAGTGCCTTACCATTGGAGATAGTGCCATGGTAGAAGATAGGCTATTGGAATTGCTAGGTGAACCTAGCTTGGAGGTGCACTTTGAGGAAGAAGAAATAGAAGAAATACAATTTGAGTGTGCATGTATGGAAAAATAAAAAGGGAAGATGGTGTATGTTATTGATGGGGAAGAAGTGGAAAACTTGGATGTTGACCATTCTATAGGGATGTGTGAGGTGGTAGATAGTTTTGATGAATGGGCGTGCACCTATCATGAACCTTTAAAGACAAATAAGGTTAACATCGGCTCGAAGAAGATCCTAAAGAGGCTATCATCGAAGACTATTGGTCAGAGAAGGAAGTCTCCAAGATCATTGATCTTTTACGTGAGTTTGAGGATTTATTCCCACGTGGGTATCATGAACTCAAAGGTGTTCACCATTCCTTAGGGGAAATGAGAATTAATTTGAAGGAGGGTGTGCACCTCGGTCCGGAAGAGACCATACCAAATGAATCCTAACCTGCGCGTGAAGGTTAAGGAAGAAATAGATAAGATGATAGCATCGGGAATTATTGAAGCTGTTAAAGAGTTAGAGTGGATAATTCCAATGGTAATTAGCATCAAGAAGGATGAAAGGATAAGGATATGTGTTGATTACAGGGACCTAAATGTAGTGTGTATCATTGATCCTTTCCCAACCCCATTTACTGAAGAAATCTTAGAGGGAGTGGTAGGGCATGTTAGCATATGGATTTGCACACATGCAAATGACATGCAACAAGTGTAGGAATGAAGTCCCTCCTCAATGAAGGTGAGGCTGCCTTTATTGAAAAGCAAAATTGTATTTGACTATACATTCAAAATTGTATGTGGGGGTGTTTTGGAACATCAATGGAAATAAAAGTGAATGAAGGAGATAGAATGGAATGAAGGAAAGGAGTGGGATGGATTGAACTGAAAGAACATGCAAGAGTTAGGTAAAAATAGAGCCTAATATTGCATGAAGAGGAAAGATGAATAACTAACACAAATAAAATGGAGTTTGAGTTAGCCAAACAAGAATGTGTAAAAGGGAACACACATGAGCAAGTAGATAATCAGAGCTTGATCACTGTGAACTAGAACAACCGATGAATATTGTTGACAATAAGATCAAATATAATATTTACATGCAAGATTCAAACACCTAACATCTAATGAACATAAGAACATCAAATGTTACAAGAGACAATGAATGAGACACAAAGTTCATATTCCATTAACTCCAAAATGTTTTTCACAAAAGAACACAAAGTTTCTTCCTGAAACAAAGATTTCACAAAAGTATTTTCTTCTCCTCTCTCAAATTCACCCTTACAAATGAGCCCCTCACTTCCTTTTATAACCCAAAAGTTGGTTACAAAGTAGTTAGGGTTTTACATGATCATTAAATAAGGCACTTAAGTGACCTTTGAATTTTTCTAACCAACTTTATTAAAGACAACCCAAAAATAGAAATTACTTAAAATAACCATTGTTCCCCAAATAACAACACCTTTTAAAATATACAATAATAACCAGTTCCTTATCCATTGAAATGGGGTCTGCCTATCTCAAACGTATGAGAAATGGACTCTCCCACTTTGCTAGATACCAAGAAAATCAACTCCCTGCACCGCCATGAGCTGAAATTAGGATCCGTTGCTTTTGCGGTTGAAAGGATCTAAACCTTCCCAAAGTTTCGAACATCTTTTATTCTTCCGGAGGTTCACTTGGTGAAGAATAGCCTCATAAAATACACCCGTAATTCAAGAATTCTACTTGGCATATCATTTAAATTAACAATTTTGGATTGAACATTCTCAAATAAGTTCTTTAATTTGATGCACCGCTCCATGGAAACCAATGAGAAATTGTTGGTAGGAGTGTACATGTCATTAAACAATTGTGAAAATTGTTCTTCCACCTGCTCCGATGAACACCTTTGATTATCCTCATTTACGAGGTTATAAGGAATCTCAACCATGAATTCCTGAATCAAGGAGAGTGAAGTAAAGGCTTCATTGCACATGCTGTCATAATGAATAATAGAATCCTCGAGAAGCATCTTTCTTGATTTGAGATGCAGACACCAAAGAAAATGTGTCCCTCAATGTTCAAATTTGAGAATTCCTTTAATAGCCAAAACTGAAGATTCCATACTCGTCATCTCCTATAGACTGGGTAACATCTCATCCAAATTTGATATAGCAGAAACAAAAGTTTCTTTAAAAGAAAGAATTGGATTCAGATATGCACTGATATCTTCATGAAGCTTAACTACAAGATTGACGCCCCGGCCTAAAACGAGAATATTTGAAAGCCAAGTTTTAGTGACATGGCCTAATGTGTTTATTTCCTTTGACAAATTAAGAGTCTCTTCATCTGGGGCAGCCACTGCATCAGGTACAGGGAAGGTGGATGATATGGGATCTATCAAATGTTGAACATACTCCACCAATTGATTACTTTTGGCCTTGAGATGAGAGTTTTGAGACTTGTATTTCTCCAGTATTTTTAGCACGATATTAATTGAATATCTAGCCATCGCCATGTCACTTTCCAATGTAGATTTTCTAAGTCCCAATCTAGAAACTTCATAGTCGGCAGGTGTCATAGCATCACGCTCCTTATCCACTTATAGAATGGTAAGGTCTACAAATTTGTTTCCATCATTATCCACCATTATTCGAGAAAGTACCTTAGGCTTCTTAGGAATGGCATCATTTGAAAGTTTGAAAAGGGCATAAAAATCAATGTCAATGGCTTGACAACTATCAGCCCAAGAAGGAGTATCATTCACTATTTCAACATACAAAATCCTCGGATCTCAAATCAATATTCTCATTATTCCCGACATCATGATATTCTTCTTGAATCTTATCTACGACCTCAATTTGAGGAGACACAACCTCAATATCCACTTCCTGATTATTCGGGATATTTTGGGAAATCTCTTCATGAACTACATGCTCTGAAGTGTTTGATATTTGAATTACCTGCACTTGAGTGGATGCTTGTTGGAAGCATGGCTGAGGATCATTTGCTGCTAGCTTCAGAGAACTATTAATGATCTGGGTAGAAGAATCTCTACTCGAGGTAGAAAATCCAGACACATGCTCTTTTCCTTCTTCGGGGTTTGGATCTTTAGATCTTTCTCCTTGTGACACGTTGCTTGGCAAAGTGGATTTTGGGAACCACTCCTTTCTTGCCTATTATGTATGATGGGATGGTAATAAGGTTGATCGAGAAGAGACTTTGGTCAAATGGACCCCCTCGTATTGGAAATTTTTGTGATCCTGAAACATGGTCTAGTATTGATTACAATTTGGCAAGTTCCTTATCATACCAAGATATGCTTCTTTTAATAATTGGTTGGTTCTTGCCATCAAGAGAAAATTCATCTCTTTTATTCCAGTCAATTCGAGGCAATGGGGTAAAGGTAACAAAATCATATGAGGGATCGATAACATCCTCATCATCATCTATGAATGAATCAAGGACTCCTAATGTGGAAGGCCTTGATCTCGAGCAAATGTTAAAGTAGAGCACTCCCGTCTTCTTACCTCATGTTCATCCGAACAAGCAGCCCAAAAATCCTCCATGGTAGGATTATGTGGTACTTCACCCCTAGAATCTTTTACATATATCCATTGACATAAAATAGGCTCTCTTCACATATGGATGGATGGTTATGAGAGTGAACTCTTTTCCATGAGTCAGTAATCGAAAAGATTTGGGCATTGGTATTCCCGATTTGGATCAAGAAATGGATTCCTGGATGGTGCTTGTCACTAAGAAGGTAGTGAACTTGGAATAATTGTCATGCTAGCTCCATTAATGCCCATTGGTCACTAACATACTTGGGAAGTTTCCCCGGGGTCCCAACAAAGCCACTCATGTGAATGTAGAAAAAGATGAAAATTGAAGTTGAGAAATGACACTCATGGCTTCTTTAGAAAAGCTTTCAAAGATTCCGATTCAGTTCCGATCACATGGAAGGTGAATGCATCGTTGACTCTTCTAAAATGGTGAGAACTATTTTTGAAGCCGAGCCGAGGGTAATAGTGAAAACACCTGCTCAATGACCCCATGACCCTCTCGCTTTCAAGTCCCGAAAATAGATTTCTTCATGTTACTATATATTTAAGATATGAAGTCATGTAGAAGCATCCAAATCATCTTAACTTCTATCAATTTCTTATGAATGGTGTTATCGATGATGGTGGGCCAATCCACAAAATCTTTCTTGGCTAGGATGATACAGATAAATTGGTACATCCATGGGTGAAAAATCTTTCATGAAGGTACACTAAAAACTTGACTTAGGAGAGTGATCATGTTCTCCGATTTCTTCCACGAACTCAACACAATACGGTTCTTTGGGAAGCCTATCAATTCAAGGTCTCTTGGTTACTAGCTAGTTTTTGTTGACCATTTTGCTCCACCTCAGGGGTTCTTCATCCCAAAACTCATACTGATTAGCGAAAGTGATATCCGCATTCTCAGAAATTTAGGTATTCCGAAAGCAAATCCTCAATGTGTTCACGTGTGATTAAGAGGAAAGGCTCATGATTATCTTTGAAAATCCCTCGTTTCTCAAGGTCTTAATGCCCCCGCAAGCAATCACCAACTCGAAATTACACCAAGACAGGGAATGTTGTTGCTTGGGGTAGGCCACTATGGTAAAGCCTATCTGAGAAAATAGTTTTGCCTTCTTCACTCGCTCGCAAAACTGTTGCACGTTGATGTGACCCATATTTGTATCGTTGATGTTGTCATATGTTGACTTAATGGAACTCGGGTGAGGATAATTCCTTAGAATTCATATTTCAGGCAGATTTGTTAGATTTCTCCACTGGCTTCCTCGATCTCCCCACAGATTTGGATTTTTCAACCATTATGAATTTAATAGAAAAGTGACTCGTGCACGCTGCATAACAATGCAAACGGTTGGGTCTCGATCTCCGAAACCCCGTTGATGCAAAAAAATATTTTTGCTTTAATATTATTAGTATTATTATTTTAAAAATAATAATAATAATTGACCAATTACAATTTTTATTTTTATTTTTTTTTAAAAGTGAATACAAACAAAAATATCGAGACTAAGCTTGAATTCTAGATTGTACAACAATAATATATATATATATATATATATATATATTATATATATATATATATTAAATTCTCCCAATTTTAAATGAGTTCACACAGATCAATTTTAATATTTTTAATTCACTATTTCCACTGGCAATGCGTCGAGATTTCTCATGTAATGTGTTATGTTTGTCTTAGCTTCTGCAACGTGGTATTTCACCCGCAAAATGGTCAATTTAAACTTGTTTCTCCTCGGGAATGTATTGAAATACTTATGTAATACCGAAGTTTTCTCTCTCAGTCATGTGTTGGAGATTGTCCTAGAAATGCATTCGAACTATCCTCCTTGTATTATTTTATCCCTCTTTGGCCAATGCATGGCCCGTGTGGACAGTGCATGGGAAAGGCGCTCCTTTGATCAATTTAATTCTCCAATGCGTAGATGTTGTCCTTCTCCTTTTTTTTTTCTTTTTTTTGAAAACTATTTGTTAAGCACCTCCTTTAATCAATGCGTAGCTTTTAAAAATTGTTCTTTTCTATAATACCTATGTGGAAAAGAATTATTATTATATTCTTTATTTTATTGAAAACTGCTCTTATTTCCCTTCTCCTCTGGGCCGCGCTCTCTCTTTTCTTCGTCTTTTGTTGTCTTCTTTGGCTGGGCACGTGGGAAAAGATTCTTTTCTAATGTGTGAAAAGCAATTTTTCTCTGTTTGTAATTCCAATCTCTCTTTCTAGCTGCCAGCTCCTAAAGATTTTTTTTGAAATAGAGCCCTCAAGAATATCAGAGGGGTACACAACATCACATTACTCCTCTTGTTCTTTGGTTTCACAAATGGAAACTTCTTGTGTTTTGCTTTCAGAGAGTTGTTGATTGGTTGGAGAAGGCTCATATATTTCCTTGTTAGTGGAAGCTAGAGTTTCCTCAACTAAAGAAAAATTGGTATTCAGGTCATCAGAACGTGTTTCCTTAAAGGACAATTGATGTAATTCCAACTTTCCTTGAACTAATTCCTAAGTTATGATGTATAGCAGCATGTCTTGGAGTTGTAGCTGAGATGCCAAAAGTCCGTGGTGGTTCAATATGACCTAGATTCTGTGATTTTGCAAATGATAGTTTGATATCCTCATAAATGTGTTGTTTCTCACTTGCTCCTTTCTCTTTGAATCTCCTGTAGCGTCCAAACAATCTTCTACGCAATTCTCTACCTATCTTCTTGACATGCATGAAGTTGCAATATCCACCTCTGTTACAGTTGTTTTCTTCAAACTGCCTACATGTAGCTTCGTGGAAATCTGTCATAGGAGAAAAATCCACAATAATTGGGTGACCAAAGTAAAACCTACCTCGCAGAGCCTACGCAATGCAGTGGCTGCTCTTTGCTTCTCCCCAAGGCGTGGAAAAAAAAATTTTGTCCTCTTCAAACTATTCTTTATCTAAAAACTTGTTCTACTCTCCAACACGTGGGTCTTGAAAAGCTTCTTTATCCTTCTTTGGCCAATGTGTGGCTTTCTAAGTCTTTTTTAAAATTGTTCTTTTGCCTAAGCCGGGCACCTTCTTTCCCAGGGATGCGTGAAAAGTTTTGTTATAAATTATGGTATATGACAAAATATTATGTTCTCCATAGGAAATAAGAAGCAAAGCTTTCGCATGACTTTTTCCAACGGGTTTGAGATAGAGGAAGTTACAAGGATTAATTAAATTTCCTCGCTTCCGGGTAGTGGGCTTAAGTGTCGTGGGGAAATGGGGAAAGAAATGGACAATTGCCAACAGTGAATGGAAAAATGGGTCAAGTAATCCCTTTCAATTTCCCCATGTGGGGAATTGGGGAATTTCTTGCCTGCTAGCCAATCCATGATTTGGCAATTGACAGAGAAAATCCCATGTGCCGTAAAAATGAAGCAAATTGCTAGGAAAGGAAATCCAAGTTTGAGAAGCCAAATTGGCTTCCCGACAGTTGAAGCGAAATCTTACTTCCCGAGCATTAAAATTTATCGAATGATTTTAATTTATATTTATTTAATTAAATACTCCTAAAGTGATTTTTAAAATTAATTTAATCAAACAAGGAGAAATTAATTAATTAAATATTAATTAATTAATTTTAATGTATTTTAACATGTTTTAAAGCCTGGTGGGAAGATTTTTTGCCCGAAAAGGATGAAACGAAGATGGAAACAATCACAAAAATGAGATGATCGTGATGAGTCCAATGAACCATGCAAAGTGACACTTTTCAAATTTTTCATATTTTTCATTTTTTATTATTTTTTAAACAATTTTGCAAAGTCAAAATTGGCCGATAACAGTAAGGCACGAGGTCTATTCTTTCACAAATGGATTCTCGTGCTATCACTGTAGGATCGCAAAGGAGGACCAAAGGGAGACAACTTTCACCACCGAGTGGGGAAATTTTTCTTATATAGTCATGCCATTTGGGTTGAAGAATGTTCCCCTGTTGTGCTCTCGTGTATTATGGTACATAAGCTTTCCAAGACTTCATCCATAAATTCCTTCAAGTCTACCTCGATGATTGGATAGTATATGGGTTAGGTTCTTCAAGGACCATTATGACAACTTAAGGTGATGTTTGAAAAGGTGTTCAGTAGTTGAGGATATCCCTCAACATTAAGAAATGTGTCTTTTCTACCCCATTTGGGACATTATTAGGGCACATCATATGTAAGGAGGGCCTACTAGTAGATCCCGCAAAATTTGTAGTAATTGTGGGATTAAAGGAGCCTCTAGCCAAAGCAAAGTGCATGATTTCTTGGGCATATGGGGTACTAAAGAAAGTTCATCAAGGGATATGCCAAGATCGTCATGCCTTTAGAAGAGTTTCTTAGACATAAAAGTTCCTTTCAAAGAGGGAGAGGAACAATGTAAGGAATTCAACACTTTAAAGGATAAGCTTATCACCGTGCCCATCCTACATTTCCCTTCTTGGGATAAGCCTTTCCATGTTCATGTGGATGCCTCAGGAACCGTCATTGGAGAAGTACTTGCACAACCTAGTGAAGGGATTATTGATCATCCTTTGTGCTTTGCAAGTAGGAAATTGACACCAATAGAGAAGAATTATACTACAACCGAGCGTGAGGTGTGATCTACGCACTTCATAAATTTGCAGACAGTATTTGTTGACAACCCCTTTTATATTTTACACTGACAATATGGCATTGAAATACTTGGTGAACAAGCCCGTTCTACAAGGGCACATATGTCGGTGAGTACTATTATTTCAATAATTCGATTTCACAGTGGTTGTCAAACCAGGAAAAATTAATTTTGGACCTGATCATTTGTATAGGATTGATTCAAGGGAGGACACACAAAGCATTAAGGATACCATGTTATATGCACAACTATTTAGGTTGTGGTGCATGCCCTTAGATTTGGAGGACATTACGGTATTCCTTAAAACATGTGTGGCACCAAATGAAATGAAGGCCTTAGAGAAGAAGAAGTTGGCCATACATGTCGCGCCCTACATGCTAATTAGTGGAGATCATGTATAAAATGGGTCGAGATGAGGTTATGCATCGATGCATGCATTGCTAGAACATGAGTGCATTCCAATTATGGAAGAGGCACATGGTGAGATTACAAGAGGACACTATGTGGGAAATGCAACTACGGAGAAGATACTACTCACAGGGATTTGGTGGGAGACCATTTATTAAGATTGCATTGAGTTTTGTGAGGCTTGTGACCATTTCAAAGTGCCTTCAGAAAACCTGGGAAAAGGGATGAAATTCTCATGATCAATAAAGCATGGAACCATTTGATAAGTGGGCTATCAAATTTTTAAACCAATCTCACTAGTGGTGTGAAGGACTAGTTCATGGTATATCCTCACTTGCACTGATTATTTGACAAGGTGGGCAGAGGCAGCACCTACAAAGGATTGTATAGCGGCTACCACTACTAGATTTTTATGGGAAAACATAATCAGTAGGTATGGATGCCCATTAATTTTGACAAGTGATAGAGGTACGCACTTCCTCAATGAGACAATCAAGATTTTGTTATCAGAATTCATGGTGGCCCATCACAAAACTACTCTATCACCCTCAAGCAAATGGAACTACTGAGGCATTTAAAAAATATTTAGTCACACATTGACTAAGATCTATGATGTTGGTAGACAAGATTGGGATGACAAAGTATCATTTGTTCTTTGGGAATATAGGACAACCTACAAGAGGTTGAATAAGGCCACACCATTTTAATTGGTGTTTGGCGTGGAGGCTGTCCTACCAGTTGAATTCATGTTACCTTCTCTGTGTATAGCATGCACAAGAGGATTAGATGATGAACAAGTGCTAGAAGAAATAATTGACAAGTTAATGCAATTGGACGAAAGATGATCACTCGCAAGTGGAGCTATAAGATGGAAAAAGAAAAAAAAAGGCATGGTATGATCGTCACATTAAGAACAAGAAGTTTGAGGTTGGGTAGATGGTGCTACTATATGATTCTAAGTTTCTGCACCATCTTGGGAAGTTAAAATTCCATTGTTTGGGTCCCTACATCATCTCGTACATCCTTGATTCAAGTGCATGCCATTTACAAGTGTTGGATGGGACAAGATTTCCAAGACACTTCAATGGGAGTAGGCTGAAGCCCTACTATAAATAAGTCTTCTTGGTGTTTGTAAATAAGGTAGTATTGCCAGTTAGTTTAGGATTTCCCTTAATGCATTTTTCTTTTCTTGTGTTTCCCTTTCTCATTGTTGTTTTGTGTTGTGCCTTGGGCACTAGTAATCTCATTACTTTTTGAAGGTTGTAACTATGTAGAGGACCACACATCATTTTAGTGTGGGGTGGAGTAAGGTGGAAGAAATTAAAGTGTGAAGTGCCATGAAGGATTGCATTGGAATCCCGGTTGGATGGCCCTGGGAAAGGAAATGCATGAGAGGAAAGGTGAAAAAGGATGGTTGGTGTTAGGATAAGGCTACATTGTGGATCCACGTATAAAAGAGGAAGAAGCGCAAAAGAAACATGAGGTAGGTGAAAAAAAATCATGATGAAAGTACCTTCAAGACAAGTGTGACGAGCGCACAAGAGTCTCCTGTCAAGATGGATTGGTTATGCGCAATAAGGTTGGGGAATTGTTTGCGAAGGATTGGGCACGTGAGTGAAAGTGCTAAAGTTGGGTTTTGTTGAAAAAGATACATTAAGTGTTGAAGTATGGTGGTAGGTAAGGTAGAATTTAATGTTAAAAAGTGGGAAAAACTATAAATAGAAGGTTGGACACTTCATTATTTACATTGTGAATACAAAGAAGGAAGAGATTTTGTGAACTAGGGTTTCTAGAGTTAATCCATGTGAAGAAAAATGGAGAAATTTAACCATGAGTGACTAGTTTGGATCTGTAAACTAGGAGGGAAGTAGTTCACGGGCATGGAGAGAGTTGTGGAGAAGCGTGCCATCTTGTGAAGGGGATATTCCAGTGAGGGTTTGGTAGCTAGGGCATGGGTTAGAAAGGAGTTTTTTCACAAGTTCGAGATCTAAACTTGGAAAGGGTAGAGAAAAGAAAGAGACATTGAAGTGCAAAGAAAACCTACATAATGGCACCCAAGAAACTAGTCAGTAACACCTAAAAAGGGCAAGGGCAAGGGAAAATAATAAGAAACCACCACAAGTACTAATGAAGAATGGTATGTAAAAATGTAGTACCCATATGGGGATTTTACTTGGAAAGGAGTGGGAGTCCCATTTAAAAAACATGATAAGAAGTGATTATAACCATCGCACAAATTTGACTAAAAAAAGAGATGGTGTTGGAGTTAGTGCACCCAACAAACAAGAGGATGCCAGAAGGGTTACCCATTTATAGCGAAGAAGTAAAAGTGAAGTTAGAGAAGGAGGGTTTATTACAACTCTATGAGTTTCCTTACTTTGGGAAGCCTGAGTGCCTCTATCAGTGGCTGATGTCATGCGTACATGAAGATCACTTTCACTTCACAAGCACGTAAGATGCACATAACCCTCATCTCGATTTCAAGATTCACAGGTCTCATCTATGAAGGAGATAGTATAGAGGATGACCTATGTGAAAAATAAGCCATTAAAGAAACCATCGCTGCATATGCATACAAGAAAGGGTCAAGGTACTTTGATATTACGGATATCTAAGACCCGGTGATGAGAATGACCGCGTGCACCTGGTAACCAAACTTAACGACCAAGAGAGGTGGATGCAAGTGAAAAAATCATGGTTCAATGTTTGCAGAAGGATATCAGAGGGCACCATCTATAACTTGTCCGTGTACATCACGGATGAGATCATCAATAGCAGAGTACGTAGAAGGGTAATAAGATACTTTTCTACAATGTCCTTTAACTATTGTATTTTTAGAGATCAGAGTGCTAGATGTGGCAGATAAGTTCGTGTGGGAGTACCAGAGGAAGACCCCTTGCCCACAAAGAGATTCAAAAATATACTTGCGATAGCATGACAACCGTTCATAAGGTGTGTCTTGAGAAATGGTATATGCACTTGAGGAATGCATTCGAGGCAGAGTGGAGGATCCCAGAACAACTACCAAAGCTCACAGAAGGAGAAGTTGAATTCGTAGTATACCAACACTTCTGCATTGGCAAATTTAAGTTGGTGGATGAAAACATGAGCCCTTGGTGTAAACTTCCATTTTCTTTCACCGCTCAGTACTTCCAGGTGGGGGTAAACAGATTCAAGGAATCTAAGAAACTGAAGTTTGACCTTGGAAGTTTGGATCGAGACCACAGGGAGATGCATAGGACATTGGTCTACCCCAACAAGTGTGTGTACGTGGAAAAGTACGTATATGAAGTTCAGATGATAAAACCCATGACTCTACCTATTGTAGGGAGGTCCATGGTGCATGTATACCTTCGCATAAGGCCCAAGTTTGAGAAGGGCACTTATCTTGAGAATGAGATATCTATACCTGAGGACCTAACATGTAGGAAGAAGACCGCACCTAAGAAGAAGGAAATGAAAGAAACAAAGAAAAAGGCACCAAGTGTCCAAGATACTCAAGTAGTGGGCACCCGGGAACAAGTGCTAGAACAAGTACTTACACACATAGAAGAGGTCACCAGTCAGAGAGGAGGCACTGAGAGCAAGGAAATCTTATCACAGAGGAGAAATCACCAAAGGAGGAAGAGAAAGTAGAGTCTCCTATACTGGAATCCCCAGTTAGGAAGAAACAGAAGGTGATGGAGGAAGTTGACTCGGAGGAAATAGAGAGCTTGGAGAAATACATAGGTGAGAGGGATGATGATGAAGAAGATGATCTTGAAGGGGACCAAGAACCACTTGTTTTCAGCATGCACGATTCGAAGAAAAAATAAAAGAGGAGAAAATGAAGGGAAGTCAGGAGGAGGAGGGTGCCCAGGACATGGGAGAAGGTGAAGAGGTTAGCACAAAGAGTCAGAGGACTCCAAACCTCACGTAGGAGTAGATAAACAAGGTGGCAGAAAGAGAAGTGATGAAAATCATTGAAGCCTTGGTAGAACAAGAATTGGAGTGTAGTGCTGAAATAGTGATGAATGAAGATAAGGAAGGAAGCGTAGGGAAAATATCATGGCAAATGGGAGGCCCCATTCTATCAGTAATTATTCCTAAGGGCATGCATGAGAGAAAGTGCATGGAGATGAAAAGACCAAGAATGGACTACATTGATGATCACAGCAAGGTGTTGTGCACGCATGCGCTTCCAAAGCATAGTCCCAATAGATCAACTCTTGGCAATGAAGTCATTTGATGAAGAAGGTGCATACCCTTAGACAAGGAAGATGCTCTCTTGGGAAATTGAGTCCCACATCAATGAGCTAGAGTTCGAGGTAAGCCAAGGAGCACTAATGAAGATGCTTGAGTCAAAAGGAGATAACCCCTTGGTGAGCACTCAACAACTTTTAGATGAACAAGTCTGCAATGCTTTAAATAAGGTCTTGGTTGAGCTGGAAGCTAGGTTATTTGGAAGGAATGACAAGGTAAAATTTCTAGAGGTAGAGCTAGAAAAGAGGGAAGAAGAGCTAGAAGAGAGAACCAAGAACTTGAAGCAGGAGGAACTAATTAGCATGCAGCTAAAGTGTGAACTTAGGGAAGAAAAGGAAAGGGTGCATGAGGTATATAAGAAGGTAGAATCCATCATAGATGTCATTGTTTTGAATCATCTGTACCTAGCACCACCCGCAAAAAGTATGGATCTTCCCTTGAGTGCCTTGAAGACTTAATGTGCATCCTCACCATGGAAAGGCAACCTCTAGATTTAGAATCTACGGAAGAAGTAGTGCACCTGGAGGAGGACAAATTAAAAGTTGTAGCAATCATTTCCAAGTACAGCAAGGTTCTTATTGATGTGAAAATTGCTACCCATATTGTTGAGGCCGTGCATATGACAATTGCATAGACAGAGATAAAGTGGCGAGCATTCTAGTCGCCACTCATGAGGTAGAGCTCAAGGAATTCCAAGAGAAGAACAAAGGAATAGAAGAGTAGGAAAGGATCCTAGTTGAGGTTGAGAAGAAGTCAAAAGCTATTGAAACCTTACGAGGTTCAATTAAAAACCGACTGAAGGAGTTATACCCATATATTATAAGAAGGATGGATGCACTTGAGGATGTGGGCAAGGAATTGGAGGGAATGGTTGAAACATTGAACACTCGAGGAAATGGACTAGGTTTTGGGGAAGTAAGCACCCTAGTCGGTGACCTCTCTAGAGAGCACAAAAGGAATTCGATGCCTAGAACAAGTTAGAGGCCTGACTTACAAAGAGATTTTCCTATCTTGTTGTAATAATGACAACACTTCCCCATTCTTTCATTTTTTCCCAATTCTTCATTCCCTTATTTTTTCCAAGGCGTTAAGCCTATTGTAATTCTTCTTTGAAGAAGTTTTCCCATGGGTGAGAGAATAGGTAAAGTGTGGGGTGATGTTGGGCCCTTGAAATATTGACTAAGTACACAAAGGCACATGGGCGTATAAGGCCAGGGTCAAGGATGGGCATGAAATAAGAAGGTGTGTAATGTAGGGTTCTAGGAAGGTTTTAGAAGGACCGTGTTACACGCCAGTAAACAAGGTCTCGGGACTTAGCCATATTTGGAGTTTCGGGTAGAACATGAGAAAAGCGTGACCCGACTGTGCATGTGGAGTGGATAAGGTGTCATCCTGACAATAGGTTGGCCTAGGAAGGAATATGCCCTACGATGGAAGCTTCTAGAAGACCATCATGGAAAAAAGTGGAGAGCTCAGGCCTAAAGGAGCATGCTGCCCATGGAGGACCACATTCAAACACTTGGCATCAGATCTGAGGCTATAGAAGGATGAGTTGGCATTTTGGGGTGCGTATAAATACAAGCACCCGTAGAATAAAATAGAGAGAGATCGAAGAGAGCTCTACAAGAAATTTCATGAGGAGTCATATTGGGTTGGGTAGATGAAATATAGGAGAAGGATGTATCAAGGGCTTGGGGGTATAAAATTTCTTTTTAATAGCTAAAGTATATGGATCCAGCTTATGATGCATGACTTTGGTCCGCCATAATGTGGTGTTTTAAGTGAGTCTAATGAATGTAATGAGATTTCCAAGTTATCTGAATATGATCCTTGTTGGTTCGGATTCATACATGATTCTTCATAGTTCTTTTTCATGTATGTTTATAAGATAAATATGAATCCCTATGCATTTTCCTTCTGTTTTGATTCGGATCTTTAATTTTGTTAAGGTATCTCTGTCTGTAATGACTGTAATGATCTAGGGCCATTCCGAGCTCTATGATGTTTGCATGTCTCTTTCCCACTCACTTTCTTTCAATTTTGGATCGTAGATGATGTTTTCCCACTCAACATGCATAAAAGAGAGACTCGACACCCGCGCGTGCCTCAGGTGAGCACTCATCGCCCATTGGGTGATAGGCGGCGCGCATGGGATTTCCTTGTTCTTTGGTGGGTCTGAAAATGACTACAAATTTCTTGGTGAAATTTTATATGATCCTAACTGAAATGGAATTTTTAATCCAATGGTGGGGGACTCATGTCTTTATTCTTCCATCGATCCCTTTCTATTTCATTAATGTATGTATTAGAATAGATGTTGTTAAGTATAATTAGTAGTAGCTGTCTCGATAGAAGATAACGCGCCACAAGACGGTGCCGCCAATAATGTGGAGTACGGTAATAGTCAAAGTACAATAGGAATGTTGTAAAAAGTAATATTATATCGGGTAATAAGGACAAGGAGTGAGGTCATAAATATTTTGTGTATTTTATTTGTAAAAAGTCTAAAAATGTGGAACCCATGTGAAATGATAAGGTTTATCTTATCTTAAAAGATAAGCTTACATGTACAGATAAGAGTTAAGGTATGGAATACGATTCGTCAGAGTGGATTTCTTATCCTATCTTAGAGATAAGATGGATAAGCCCGGAAGTTCTATAAATAGAGAGGCCACCCCCCTCATTTAGCATAGAAGGAAGTAGTGAGAAATATTGTAGGAAGTGTGCGAAGGAAGCCATCGCTTAAAGGTGTGTCAAGAAGCCATTAAGAGGTGTAATTGTAAAGTTTCTCCCATAGTCTTGGTGAAAGGCAAGTGAAGTCAATAACACTTCAAGTACCTCATGGGTGAGATCAGAATAATTTCATGTTAATATTATAATTTACTTTGATATTTCAGATTTGTCATCATTCCGTCTTATCATAGTCGATGGTATTCTTGTGTTATGTTGTTGTTTTGTTTCCGATTACATCCACCAAACTAAAGGTCAGGCATTAGTAAATAATCATAAAGACGAGGAGTTCCCGTGAAGAATTATCATAGTGCCGGATTGGTGATGACATTTTGGTTCCGCTGCCGACCATTCCTCGTTGGTGGATTTTCTCGAGAGATATTCCCACTTAGTCAAAAATCAATCGAGGGTAACCTTGTTTTTTTATGCAGGCATAGTAGTTACCATGGTAAAGTCATTTTTGCCATGAATAGTAGTTACCATGGTAAAGTCATTTTTGTCTGGAATAGTATTTACCGCAAGAAAGTCACTTTTTACAAGAAAGTCACTTTTTACCGTGAATAGTATTTACCGCAAGAACTTCACTTTTACCGTGAATAGTGTTTACCAAAAAAGTCATTTTTACCGCAAAGAAGTCAAGTTTTACCATAGTTTACCGTGGTCATTTCTATTTTACCGTAGAAAGGTGTAAAGTCACTTTCTAGTATAGTGATTCCAATTATTTGTGCACATAAGTCTTGTTGATCAGACTTGTGAGGTTGGTATTTCACGGTGGTTACTTTTGAAAATGGGAAAGATTCCTATTTTTTCAGCTCAATCTAATGAAGATGCTTCTTCTTTCATTCAAGAGTTTAAACGATCTTGTATTTGTAATGGCCTTATAAGAAGGGAACAATGGACTGAATTTTTCCTACCTTTTGGATGGTTCAAGACTTAGGTGGTTCAAACACTAGGTGATAATGTGAAAATTCATGGGATTTATTAACTCGAAAGTTTTTTTCAAGAATTTGGTGAACAATGTAAATATGCAGATCTCATGATCGAGATCACAAAGCTATCCCAAGGAGAGAAGGAGAAGATAAGGGATTATCATGCTCGTGTTCTAGAGCTAAGGAGGAAGCTCGATGCCCAGATCCTAAGGAAGGATTAGCGGATGGGTTGATGAATGGCGTGGATAATCTCCTCTCGTAAGCACTTCATTCTTGGGATGAAGCCGAGATCGACAACGAGTGAAGTATGACCGCCCAAACTACCATCAACAAGCAAAGGAGATTGCAAGAAGGCAAGAAGAAAGCATGGAAGAGGAGCCCAAAGAAATTGTTGCTAAAGTAGAGCCTACACAAAGACCTTTGGTCCGTAATCCACAACCACTCCCGGTGAGCACAAATATTTCTCCTAGTACATCTACCGAGTATGAAGATCTCGCTCAAAAAGATGGGCCGCTTAACTATTAATCTTCTTCAAGGAAAGGAATTTAGTTCTCAGGAGGAGATAGAGGTCCAAAAAGAAATATTTCTCAAGTCAGTTTGTTATGGTTATATAAAAGGGTCATTATAAGTATAATTGTCCAGATAGAGCTTCTACATCCGGTAAAGGAGATAATGATAAAGGAAAAGCACCCGTGAATTCTTTTGATGTAGTAGATAAGAGCAGTAAATAATGAAGTAGATGTGTTTCAGAATAAAAAGAAAGAAAGAAAAAGATAATCAAGATGGAAATGATCCTAAGAAGATGAAAGAAGAAACTAGTAAGAAACATAGGAGAAGAAAGTTGGGTGTGCAGGATTTTCTCGATTTCACAGGGCAAGGACCATACTCCATCTTGGAAGATCTGTCCAAAAGGCCTCGCAAATATTACATATGGTCAACTCTTGGCTATGTCTTCGAGAAGAGGCGGAGTTGCGAAGTGGACTCAATGCTCGAAGAAGGAAGGAGGTCGAGGTCCCTGCTTTGGGAGGCAGAGGCGGATCCCTATGCTCCACAAGCCGAGGTATTATGTAATGGTATTTCAATTCATGATGTCTTAGTTGATGGAGGTGCTGCAGCTTAATGTAATGACCGAGTCTCAGTAATGAATATGTTGGGTTTAAAATTGATCGCCCTTCAACACTTATGTTAAGGTCATTAAATAAAGGAAAACTAAACCGTAAGGTGTAGTTTCAAATGTGGCAATATCTCGTTATGGGTGTCAGTATGTGTGGTAGACTTTCAGTGATGAAAATGGTATCGTTGCATGCACCCAATGCTGCTGGGAAGACCATGGCTAAGGAGAGTTCATGCAAGAAACTACCTGGAATGAAGGTTTCATGACACTTGGACGTGGTAGAGAGAGGGTGAAGATAAATGTGATCCTCGACATCATAAGCGTAACCCGTGGATTCAAGTGATGAAACCGATGATTGGACATCCTCTCGATTACTCTAGTACCAAGTGAAGTGGACATCAAGATGAAGAAAGTGAGGTGGATGTTTCACCATGGATATCCTTCCACTCACACCAACTCATGACCCCATAAAATTATCTCAAGAAGAAGTTGATGATCGTCTCCAACAAATAAAGATTGGTGATGATGTGATGGAGAGTGAGAAGGAATCCTACCTCCAGCCTCTTTCAGGTACATACACCTATTCACTTTTGATTACAAGGAACTCCGTCAAGTAAGTTGGGTAGAACATTCTATTGAGTGGGTAGATGGTGCTAAGCCCATAAAGCAAATGCCATATGTAATGAATCCTAATTTTTCCAAGACTCGTAAAAGAAGAAATAGATAAGTTGCTTGATGCAGATTCATATTTGTCATGGAGAATTCAGAATGGGTTTCTCCCATTGTGATCTCAATAAAAAGAATGGGAAGCTACGCATTTGTGTTGATTACAGAAGCTCAATAAGGCAACAAAGAAGGATCATTACCCTCTTCCATTTTCAGATCGATCTTGGACGAAGTAATGGCCAGAGTGCTATAGTTTTGTCGATGGATATAAATGGCTACAACCAAGTTCGTATAGCAGAGAAAGATCACCAAGACCACGCTCACCACTCCTGGGGAACGCTTTGCTTATAGAGTTATGCCTTTGGGTGTGTAATGCTCCAAAGAACATTCCAAACGGATGAATAGGTGTTCGAACCCTACATCGGGACCTTCATCGAGTATTTTCGGATGATTTTTGCATCTATGGGAGCAAGTCGACCACCCGCACCAAATGGAGACAACATTTCAAAGGTTAGATGAAGCACAAGCCTCACTAAACCCTACAAAGTGTGTCTTTGGATGTTCTAAAGGTGTTTTGTTAGTGGCATGTCAGATCCAGAGATGGTATTGGTACGATCCCGATAAAGTTTCAAAATCAAAGATTTACCATTTCCTATTAATAGAAGTAAGTTGAGATCATTTTTAGGCCATGTGGGTTACTATAGAAGGTTCATCAAGAATTTCTCAAAGATCGCACACCACTAACCCAGCTTCTTCAAGAAGGATGTTACTTATGAACCAGAAATAAGGCGCATGAAGCTTTTGGACAATCAAGGAAGCCCCGTGTCTTCACCTATTTTGAAGAATCCAGATTGGAGCAAGCCATTCATTGTGTACACCGATGCCTCGATGCAGCACTAGGAAGTACTTTGAGCCAAAAGGATGAAAATGGGAATGAACATCCAATTTACTTTGGGAGCAGCATAAATGAGCAAAGGTTGAGGTAAATTATATCAGAATCAAAAAGAGGCTCGCTATCATTTTTGTCAGTAAAGAAGTTTAGAAATTACTTGCTAGGGCAAAAATTTCTAGTCAGAATAGCATCATCGTGCTCTAAAATATATCAGAATAAGCCTAACCCATCGTGTGAGGATAGCAAGATGGATAATTTTGCTACAAGAATTTGAATTTGATATTATAGATAGGCCAGAAAGAAGCATGTCAATGCAGATGCACTCTCTCGAGCCTATGATGGTTTAGGATCATCTTGTGATGATGATGATTTTCCGATGCAAGATTGTTATCCTCGACACAATCCCTAGTGAATACATAGATATTTGGAATTATCTCGAATGAATTCAAGTTTCCCGATGGTGCCAATGCAAAGACTAAGAGAAAGATTACTCAAGCCTACTCCATATTCTATTCTCGCATGGAGTATTATTTCGAATAGACCTCGATGGACAAGACAAGAGGGCAATGGACGTGATCAAGGGAAGGAACTGCTAGAAGAATTCCACAATGGTACATGTGGAGGGCACTTTCTCTGACAACTTACAACAAGAAGGATCTTGATGCAGTTATCACCGCCCACTCTTTTTAAAGATTGTTATAATTATTGTAAGACATGTGATATTTGTCAAACACATGGTAACCGTAAGACTTCATCACTCCATTATGTCCTATTCTTCCACTGGTCCCTTTCAAAAGTGGGGAATAGACATCAGAGGTCCACTTCCAACTACATCACGCCAAAATAAGTATATCAGTAGTTGCATGCATTATTTAACCAAGTGGGTCAAGCTAGCCATCAAAAACAACTTCCATGGATGAAGTGGCAAGGTTCATATATGAACGCATTGTCACCAGATTTGGTTGCCCATTAGAAATTGTAACAGATCAAGGAAGCCACTTCATTAATGAGGTGGTAGAAGCCCTAGTCAATAAGTTTTCTATTAAGCACAGAAGGCAACAACATACAAGCCAAGCACAAATGGACAGTGGAACGAACAAATTTTTGTGTGTCAAATTCTAGCAAAAGATGCACTTGCAGTACATAAATGGGATAAAAGGATTCATGCAAAGATCATTGTGGGCATATAGGGCAACATCAAAGTCAACAATGATACTCCCCATTTCAATTGGCTGGCCTATGGCATTGATCCAGCTTCTTCCTATTGAGTTTGATATTCCCACCGTGAGAGTTATGAAAATGAAAGGATGGATGAAAGTGATTCAAGAAAAGAAAGGTTGGTACATCTTCATTTGCTAGAGGAAATGAGAGAAATAAAGCAAAGGATACAAGCCATAAGAAGAAAATGAAGCAGAAGGAATACTTTGATCAAAAGATCCGTGGTCTCCATTTCATGTGAATGACTTGGTTCTAGTATATGATTCCGTAAAAAAAAAAGAAGACAGAGAAAATTTCTTCCAAAATGGATGGGGCCCTACAAAATAAAGAAATGTGCATGAAAATGGTACGCACCGACCGGAGGAATGGATGGCACTCCCATTACGAAATGGGTCAACCACGACAAGTCAAGATTTTCCAAGCACTAATAGTCTACTCCGAGGACGGAGTAGAAGCTAGAAGGGGGAAGATGTCGACACTAAAATTTTCCTCCGTAATTTCTATTTCATTAATGTATGTATTAGAATAGGATGTTGTTAAGTATAATTAGTAGTAGTGTCCGATAGAAGATAACGGCACGCCACAAGACGGTGCCGCCAATAATGTGGAGTACGGTAATACCAAAGTACAATAGAATGTTGTAAAAAGTAAATATTTGTCGTAAGTGGTCCGTAATGTTAAAATGTCAAAGTTTGGGTAATTAGAGAAGTAGGGTCTACATGATTAGGAATTAGAAATATTATATTGGTAATAAGGACAAGGAGTGAGGTCATAAATATTTTGTGTATTTTATTTGTAAAAAGTCTAAAAATGTGGAACCCATGTAAAATGATAAGGTTTATCTTATCTTAAAAGATAAGCTTACATGTACATGATAAGAGTTAAGGTATGGAATATGATTCGTCAGAGGATTTCTTATCCTATCTTAGAGATAAGATGGATAAGCCCGGAAGTTCTATAAATAGAGAGGCCACCCCCTCATTTAGCATAGAAGGAAGTAGTGAGAAATATTGTAGGAAGTGTGCAAAGGAAGCCATCGCTTTAAAGGTGTGTCAAGAAGCCATTAAGAGGTGTAATTGTAAAGTTTCTCCCATAGTCTTGTGTGAAAGGCAAGTGAAGTCAATAACACTCAAGTACCTCATGGGTGAGATTGTAATAATTTCATGTTAATATTATAATTTACTTTGATATTTCAGATTTGTCATCATTCGTCTTATCATAGTCGATGGTATTCTTGTGTTATGTTGTTGTTTTGTTTCCAGATTACATCCACCAAACTAAAGGTCAGGCATTAGTAAATAAACATTAAGTTTTACCATAATAGCTCCCCACAAGAAAGACCGTCAACATACCAAAATGTCAAAAATATAGATATAAAATCTCTCAACAAACAAGAGAGATACACTACACTTGCTAAATAAAAATGCTCAAAACAAAGAGCATTACAATGCAGAAGGTATAAAAAGTGGAGAAAGAGGTTGAATGGTGGAGGAGCCACGCCTGTAGAGTCCTCTCAAAAATTCCTATGTCTCTACCACTAGTGATAAGATATCCACCCCAAATCAACATGGATGGATGAAGAATATGCATGATATGACTTTGGTGCAAAATGCACAATGGGTTCATGCAAAGGAACATCGTATGTGTGAGTCGATCATGTGTTACATCTAAAATATCAAGTTTCTCAATTTTGAGTGAAGATGTAGAACCCATGGATCTCATGATCCTCGATAAGAGTCGAGTGAACAAAAGTAGGAGCTGACAATGTGTGATCCCAATGAAGTAACTACTCGAAAACCAATGCCATGGTGAGAATTCCACTTAACATGTGGAATAGGAGAAACAAAACCATGTGAATGTCTGCCAATACCTCCACCAGTGAAACCCATAAAATGGAGCATGTGAGAATTGAATGCAGTGGTATGCTTTCTAAAGAGCCATACATATGTTTAAGAGAATGTAGGATATACATCATGTGTTACTGCAATAGGCACATATGTGGAAGAGCATGTAGTAATAAGCCTCATAGGCTTAGGAGCATCAGGAGCAAGAATAGGCTTAGAAACTAACAAATCAAGGTCAATGGGTTTTAGAGCAATAGCTTCAAGTGGACTAGGAGCATGTATATGACATTCCACAATATGATGACAATGTTTCAAGCTAGCAAGATTTTTGTGGTAATGAGTGTATTAGTGTATCCTTATCATGAATGAGTACTTGTCCAGAAGAAAATTTCACTTCTTGAGTGATCTATTTTCTTCCACAAATTTTACAATATCCTCTTGAAGTCCACACACTTCAGAGAAAATCATATCACTCTCAGAATCCATGATAGATACAAGAATGCAACACCCAAAATTACGTCCACAAGTGATTACAACACCCCCCAAATTTGGCACTTTATAATTGTGTGTTACAATATGGCACTTTATAATTATAGTTTGATTATCAAAATAAATATTTCTAAGGGAAAGAGCAAAAAACAAACAAACACTTTTGCAAAAATGGCACTCAAATCTGAGTTTCCGATCAAAAAATACAAGTTTACATAGTTTATGCTTTAGTATTTTATTTTAGTTGCCACTAAAACAAAATAAAATGCTCTTGAATCTTTGCCACACAAATAAAATGAAAGGGCATCGGAGTTAAGCACCTACTATAGGTATCAAAGCTTTAAGCCCTCATATGACCATACCTTTACCCAAATTAGCAGTCTATGGATTCTCTTGAAATAGAAATCAATGTGTAAAAGAATGTTAAAAGGAAAATGTGGACTTTCACAAAAAAGGAAAGAAACAACTTTCCGAAACTACATGTTTCACGCCAATCAAAAATCTTGCAACATATTTAGAAGATTAAAAAAACCCAGTAGACATATCTCAAAAATAGAACAAAAACCTATAAATTAATTTTCTATGTTTTTCTTGACACAAATTCCAAGATAAACTAGTTTGTAATCCCAGAACAACAAAAAAAGCTGAAAAAATGACATCCTCCAGAAATGGTCAAGTTTACAGTTGATCTTAGGTTTTTCCACCTTCCAAATCAATGGAAGCTCTCTTTTTACATAAAACTACACAAAAACAAAATATGAACAAATCCCGAATATATGAATATACAAAAACCTTATTTGCAAAATAAAACTTACATACAAATGTTAATAGCAATTTCCATCTCTGATACCATAAAAGGAATGATAACTAGATTTACCAAGCCAAAAACTCATATGCTAATCAAACAACATGATCAATAAGATGAAAGCAATTCTCCATAATAACTTTACATAACACTTTACAAACAAATGAGCGAAATATCATATATTATTATGGAACTCAATGAAATACAATGAGAATGGGCCTTTCTTATATAGGCAAGGAATAACAATCTAAGAACCAGTCAAGGTCGTAGATCGAGCCATAAATCAAGGAAAGAACTAGTCATCAAAGAACTAGTCAAGTCCATAGATTTAGGAGAGAACTAGACATCAAGGATCTAGTCAATACCATAGATCAAGGAAAGAACTAGTCAATACCATAGATTAAGGAAAGAACTATACCTAACAACTAGATAATATCCCCTAATATATAAATAAATAAAATAAATATCCACACACATAAGTGGGTGAGGATAAATACAATAAAGGTAAATAAAGTACTTAGGTGAACATGAGCTAAGGTAAATACCTACTCTAATATATTGTTTATTCATTCATTTCCATCTATGGTCTTCTTTAAAAGCAATCACCTTTCAAACAACTCCTTTCCATACTTAAATAGCACATGTAACAGACTCTTTTCTCATGTGTATTGAGTTGTGAATAAAAATAACAACTACCCCAAGCCAATGGTATGTGCAGTCCTCTATGCATAAAAATACTTCAAATTGTAATTAGCTTCCAATGCACAAACACGCTTATTACACAAAACACCAAACTAAATTGACAAAGCATAGAGATGAAGAAAGAAATACATTAAATGAAATACAAAGGGAAACCTATACTAAATGACAATACGCCTTATTACAAACACCAAGAAGACTTATTTATAGTAGGTTTTAGCCTACTCGTTAAAGTAACTCGGGTAACCGTATTCCATCAAAGCACTCTAATCAATGCAAGCTTTTGATTCAAGTATATGAGTGATAACATATGGTCCCAACCAATGCACCTTAATGTTTCCTGGATGGCATGTAGGAAACTTAGAATCATAAAGTAGTACCATATGTTCAACTTCTATCTCCGATATGTCCGTCATGTTATGCCTTCTTCCTCGGCATTTTCCTCTTGACCGCAACATGTTATGGTACACCTCTCATCCAACTGTATTAACCTATCAATTCTTTCCTCTAATGCTTTCTCATCAGCTAGATCATCAACAAACGCAATACACAATGATGGTAACATAAATTCCATTGGAAGAAGCGCTTCTCCACCAAACACCAACTGAAAGGGTGTGGCCTTATTCAACCTCTTGTATGGTTGTTCTATATGCCAAAAGAATAGTAGAAACTTTATCATCCCAATATTTCCTTCCAAAACATAAATCTTTGTAAAGGTTTGGCTCAATATATCTTGTTGAAGGCCTCAGCAATACCATTTGCACGAGGATGATAAGGTGTAGTCATGTGGTGCGCAACCATAAATTCATCCAATAATATCTTGATTGTCTCATTCAAGAAAAGTGTGCCCCTATCATTTGTCAAGCTCAACGA
This sequence comes from Taxus wallichiana var. yunnanensis, assembly GCA_018340775.1. Classification (NCBI taxonomy): domain Eukaryota; kingdom Viridiplantae; phylum Streptophyta; class Pinopsida; order Cupressales; family Taxaceae; genus Taxus; species Taxus wallichiana. Next base: position 714,571,032 of record CM031242.1, on the reverse strand, counting down.
GACATTTGTACTTGGTAAGAATATTTTCCCATAAGAACCTATTTGTTGTACCTATTATACAATCTTTTGTAGGTATTGTTTTTTCCCACATGTAAGTTAATTTATGCAAGTGATGAGATAGCACAATCCAGTTCAACACGCAGCTAGGGAGATAGGTCCCAAAATTCTATAGCCCATTTCTCAAATGGCTATGCACTAAAAATTAGCCTCGAAGGCATTTCATCTCTTTGCCCAAGTTTTCCAAGGCACCGAAAATGATCACATGCCTTACAATACTCTTTTACAATCTTTGTATGGGGTCTCCCACCATAATCCAAAGAGTAGAATCTTATGCGCGCAGTGGCGTTATTGCATAGTGCCCATGTATGATACCACCATGAGCCTCTTCCATGATATTTATGTGCACATGTTATAGTACACACGGTGCAATACTTCATCTTGACCTAGTTTGTATAAGTCACCACCGATTAACATGAAGGGTGTTGTGAAAATTGTAAGTAAGTTTGTTTCTTCTATAAGGCCTTCATTCCTTCGGTGTCATATGCGTGTGCAAAAAGATAGCAATATCATCTAATTTTGAGGCATGCGTTATAACCTATACAAATACGCATCCGACACTTTGTATCTTCAATTTTTTACATGCCCTCCCCCGATTGAATCCTTGATAAGTGGTCGGGCCGAAAATTACTTTTACTTGGTCTTACCCAAAATCGTGAAATAAAATTTTTGGAATAATATCACCCATCGACATATGCGCCCATGTAGAACAGATTATGTTGCTAGAAAATACTCTCTGAATTTTTGTAGTGCATAGATCATTGACAAGGCCTCGCACTCTATAGTTATGTAATTTTTTTCTACAAGAGTCAACTTCCTACTAGCAAAACATATAGGATGATCTATAATACCTTCCTGGCTGAGCTAACACCGTGCCAATAGATGTGCTAGAGGCTTCCATATTTATGTGAAATGATTGGATCCTGTGAGGGAAAATGTAGAATAGGCGTTGTATTAAGTCACTCCTTCAATGCCTCAAATGTGTGTTCTTCACGGTTCTCCTAATAGAATGTCCCTTTTCCTTTTAATAACTCTTCCAGGGGTGTGGCAATCTTTGCATACCCTTTGATAAATTTTCTATAATACCATGTGTGGCCCAAGAATCCATGCACTTCACTCTGACTGGTAGGTTCCTCCAAGCCTACAATAACTGCAACTTTAGCTAGATCGACTAATAAACCTTTCGTACGGATGATATGCCCTAACAGATTTCCTAAAGGTGTAGAAAATACGCACTTCTCGATGTTTATGGATATGCTTAACTATCGCATCTCTCAAAAATTAAGCACAAATTGTCACAATGATCCTTAACAAGCCCATATACCATCTAATCATCCAAGTAAACCTGCAAGAATTTGTGAATAAAATCCTAGAATTCTTGAACAACTATGTGTAAAAATACAACATGTGCATTTTTCAAACCAAAGGGCATCACCGTATATGCAAAAATTCCCCATTCAGTGGTGAATGATTTTTCTCTTAATCTTCCTATGTTATTCTAACTTGATGATACCTAGAGAATCCATATGTAAAAGAGTAAACTTTGCACCCTACAACACCTTCTAATATTTCCTCGGTGAAAGGCGTAGGAAAATGATCAATCACACATGTAGAATTCAGCTCCTTATAGTCCACACAAATCCTAATCTGAACATCTTTCTTTATATTGATTACCATGGGACTAACCCACTTTGATTCATCTAGGGGCTTGATGATGCCAGAGTTCAGCATTTTGTCAATTTCTTCTTTAAATTTTACGCGCATGTTCGGATTCATCCTGTAAGGTCTCTTCCTGAACAGGTTTGCTCCTTCCTTTAGCTTAATCTTCATCTCTCCTAATGACTCATGCACTCATTTTAATTCATGGTAGCCCCTAGGAATAAATCTTAAAAATATTGTAGTAAATTAATTGTCTTTGTCACTTCGAATCAGACTAGTAATCCTCGATTATTTCCTCCTTTGGTTCATCATCCATGCCAATGTTCACTTTCTTGGACTTCATAGGTTCATGATAGGCACGCACATTCTTATCCACATTTTCTAACACTTCACCATGTACCTACTGAATGGGCTATGTCTAAATTTTCTACTTCTTTGTCATCCACTATGTAGACCATATTTCCTTTCTCCTTCTTAAGGAAAGCGCATGTAAATAGTTTGGCATTTGTATCATTTTTCTATATAAAAATGTGCTCCTTATTCTTCCTTGTCAAATAACTCTTGCATGAGTTCTTCATCCTTGGCACTGCTCTGTCATAGTCAAACACTCCATAACCCATAATGCATCTCTTATCATAGGTTTAGTAGAGAAGTACTCAAAATTTTGGGTCATGCCAAAGCAATTAAGTCTTGTTAATTTCTAGTCTCCCTATGTAGTTCTCGCATAAACATACCAAACGTGTGCGTAACCTTGAAAAGTGGAATAAAGTTTGTGTACCCAAAGTGAAGGTGGTAAAGCTTCCTACTCCTTTGTCTAGGGTCTCTCACACTACTGAATGTGGTGTTGAATAGGTTGATTACCATGATACATGCAGATTGGTGTAGGCGCATTACTCCTGAAGAACCAAATTGTTAGAGAAATTATGACTTCATTCCATTCCATGAGATTATCCTTGTGAACCATCCACTAGCGCGTTGTCATCCCATGTAGGGTATATACTAACATATTTCTTCTTTCAACTTGATTCATCCACTACTCCTCCATGGCACGTAGGAATACCATAGGGTCTCCTTCTCCAGTGTACCGAGGTACAAAGTTACCTATCCTCCTAATACAACGATATTTACTTTTCAGTGCAAATGCGCTTCTTACTTCACGCCCAACCATCTCATAGGTTTCATGCACCCAATTGTCACAAGCAATACTAGTGGTATCACTAATATACTATGCATCTTCCCACTGGAGGATTCCTTCCTTAGATGGCTCAAGTACTTCCGGGTCCTAAATGACGTGTACATAAATTTTTCTAGGTCTTCCTCACTCAAAGGTTTAACATAAGGTGAATATTTCCCATTTGTTAAAGGAATAATAACTCTTTCTTCCTTGTTCTCAAAACTTATATACCCCTTGTTGAACCGTAGATCAACATTATTTGCATAACACCAAGGGTGCCAAAGTAGAGTTGGGAAGTTGTTTGCTTCTACAAGTGCTAAGACCTCAAAGTCCCCAGTGAACTTGGCCTCTTGTATAGTAATGGATGCATCCTTTAAAATTATGATTAGAGTGGCCTTAGTTCAATTGGCCATAAACAATACATTAGAGGATGGCTGTAATGGAGGTATTTCCATCATGCACCCATCCATCTAAATTAAGCACATTAACTTACACACATGTATCAATCAATATATTTCTCAAGAGTCACCCATCCACAACAGCATTCAGATTTATCTCCTTGTCATAGTCCAAACTATGAGGAGGAATATTAGCATGCAGGATTTTCCATCTAGTCTCAATACTTGTGTGTGGAGTGTTTCCATTGAGCCAATTCCCTAGTAATGAAATGATGTTCTCCTAGCGCAACATCTTGCATACCTCTTTCAAGTCATCAATATCCAATTGGACTGTCTTTACTTCCTTCTTTTGTTCTAACTTTTGTGACTATTCCTTTAAACACTATATTTCACCCTAAATATTTTGAGTACCTCCATGGTCTCATAATAAACCTCCTTCTAATGTGCAGGATCTGGGTACCTTGCATGTAAAACTTCCTCCTTAGTGATGGTAGGATTTTGTTGTAATGCTTCCCGACACGCGCAACTTCAGCATGTGTAGTAATCTTCACAGTAATACCTCAGGTTCTGGTGCCAACTTTGGCATCCACTGATTCTCCACAACACGTTGTATTCTAACCATCCATGCACCCTTGTTCTCCTATTTATGTTGCTTTCTAAGATGCTCATATAAACCGAGCATTCCTCATAGTTGTGATTCTTCCCACAAAAGGAACAAGTAATATTATGAGGACATTCACATCCTGTAGTGGTAAGGAGATCCACATGTCAAACACATTCCACAAAGGAACTCGTCTCATCCACCACCATGGCCTCAAGGTTAGGGTTTAGGGTTTTGGGTTTCAAGTTTGTGTTTCAAATTTTGGGGTTGGGTTTTTGGTTTTCAAGTTTCGGGTTTTTGGTTTTTTGGTTTTGAGTTTTGGGTTTTGGGTTTTGGGTTTAAGGATTGGTGGCTTTGGGGTTAAGGGGTTGGGGGTTATGGTTTGGGTTATGGTTTTACAGATTAGGGTTTATGGTTTTCTGTGTCTGTGGTTTGGGATTTGGGGTTTTGGTTTAGGTTTTAGGTTTCGAGTTTTGGTTCGGGGTTTGGGGTTTAGGGTTAAAGGTTTGGTGTTTTGGGTTACGGGTTTGATGTTTAATGTTTCGGGTTTCGATATTCGTGTTCAAGGTTTTGGGTTCGGGGTTCGAGTGGTTCGAGGTTCGGGGTTTGATGTTTTAGGTTTGGGGTTTGGGGTTTGGGGTTTGGGGTTTGGGTATTTGGGTTATAGATTTCAAGTTTATGGTTTGGGCTTTGGGGTTTAGGGATTGGGGTTTTGATTTCGGGTCTCATGTTTGGGGTTTGGGGTTCGGGGTTTTAGGTTTGTGGTTTGGGTTTTGGGTTCTGTGTTTTAGGTTTCGATTTTCTGTGTTCGAGTTTTTAGGTTCCAGTTTCAGGTTTGGGGTTTACGTTTAGGTTCGGGGTTTCATGTTCGAGCTTTAGGGTTTGGGGTTTAGCTTTGGGGTTTGGGGTTTTGATTTTGGGTTAGGGATTTGGGGTTTTCAGTTTAGGGTTTCAAGTTTGTGTTTGGGGTTTGGATTTTGGGGTTTTGGGTTTGGGGTTTTGAGTTCGAGTTTAGGTTATAGTTCAAGGTTCGGGGTTCGGGATTTCGGTTTGAGGTTCCGTGTTTCTGTAAGGGTTTAGGGTTAGGTGTTTGGGTTTAGGGGTTAGGTTTTAGGGTTTATGGGTTAGTGTTTAGGGGTTAGGGGTTAGGGTTTATGGTTTAGGTTTTAGGGTTTAGGTTTTAGGGTTTTGGTTTAGGGGTTTAGGTTTGGGGTTAGTTGGGTTAGGGGTTATGGATTTGGGGTTTAGGGTTTGGGCCGAGGATTAAGGCTTTAGGGTTTAGGGTTTTAGGGTTAGGGGTTTTGGGTTTGGGGTTTTAGGGTTTGGGGTTTTGGGGTTTGGGGTTTGGGTTTTTGGGTTTTGGGTTTGGGGTTTAAGGTTTGGGGTCTGAAATGAGGGTGAGGGTTTAGGGTTTAGGTTTAGGGTGTATGGTTTGGGGTTTGGGTCTGGGGGCCGAGGGTTGAGTTTTGGGTTTGGGGTTTGGGGGTCCTGAGTATGGGGTCTTAGGTCTGGGTTCATGTTTGGGGTTTGGGGTTTGGGGTTTAGAGTTTGGGGTTTAGGGTTTTGGGGTTTGGGGTTTAGGGTTTCAAGTTTTGGGTTTTGGGTTTCAAGTTGGGGTTTGGGATTTCCGGTTTAGGTTTTGGGGTTTGGGGTTTAGGGGTTTGGGGTTTATGGGTTTGGGGTTTGAGGTTTAGGTTTTGGGGTTTAGGTTATGAGTTAGGGGTTATGAGTTGGGCTTGGGGCTTGGGGCATGGGGTTTTGGGTTTTAGGTTTGAATCTTCAGGTTTAGGGTTTAGGATTTAGGGGTTGGGGTTAGGGGTTTAGGTTTAGGGTTTAGGGGTTAGTGTTTGGGGTTTGGGGTTTTGGGGTTTTTAGGTTTTGGGGTTTTTGGGTTTAAGGTTTTAGGTTAGGGTTAGGGGTTTAGGGGGTTTAGGGGTTATGGTTTTAGGGGTTTAGGTTTAGGGTTATGGTTTTAGGGGTTTAGGTTTAGGGTTTTTAAGGTTTAGGGGTTAGGGTTTAGGGTTTAGGGTTTTTAGGGTTTTAAGGGTCTGGGGTTTAGGGTTTTGGGTTTTGGGTTTCGGGGTTGAGGTTTAAGGGTTGGGTGTTGGGGGTTGGGGTTTAGGGGTTTAGGGTTGAGGGTTGAGGGTTTTAGGTTTAGGGTTTAAGGTTTAAGGTTTAGGGTTTAGGGTTTAAGGTTTAGTGTTTAGGGTTTAGGGTTTGGCATTCGGGTTTGGGGTTTGGGGTTTCTGTGGTTTGGGGTTTCGGGGTTGTGGTTTTGGAGTTTGAGTTTGGTGTTTCGGGGTTTCGAGGTGGGGGTTTGGGGTTTTAGGGTTGGGGTTTAGGGTTTAGGGTTTTGGGGTTTTGGGGTTTGGGGTTTTGAGTTTAGGGGTTTCGGGCCCAAGTTTGGGGTTACGGGTTTTGGGGTTTGGGGTTCGTGAGTTTTGGGGTTTTGGGTTTTAGTGTTTTTGGTTTAGGGTTTAGGGTTTAAGGTTTAATGTTTAGGGTTTTAGGGTTTAGGGTTTTAGGGTTTTGGGTTTAGGGTTTTAGGGTTTGGGGTTTGGAGTTTTAGGTTTTAGGGTTTAGGGTTTTGGTTTTGGGGTTTGGGGTTTTAGGGTTTTGGGTATTTGGGGTTTTAGGTTTTGGGTTTTATAAAAATTTAGAGTTTTATAAAAAAATTATAAAAATTTAGAGTTTTATAAAAATTTAGAGTTTTATAAAAAAATTATAAAATTTAGAGTTTTATAAAAATTTTATAAAAATTTAGAGTTTTATAAAAATTTGATTTTTCGCTTGCAGCACGGATGAAGAAAAAAGAAGGAAATAACACCGAATAAGAACACTGAAAATATGTAGATCAAATAAAAATGAATCATATATCATCAATATATCCAAAACATGTTTCGAGGAATACACCCCTCATCAGTTGGATTGAAAAAGATAGATGAAAGAATGATTAGAAACGATCACCGGAGAGGCTATATATAGGCGGGGAAATTCGAAAAAACTTTTCGAAATACCTTTTCAAAGCATCCTTTCGAAATCAACCTCAAGGTCGACCATGAATTCTCAAGGAGTATTAAAAATTATTAAAATAATTAGAATATTAAAAATATGAGAAATATTAATAATATTTAAAATATTATAATATTTAAAACATTCTAATTAAAGTAAACCGAAAATACTCAAAGAGAGTATAACGGTAAGAGTAGTATTACGAAGGTAATATTACCATTTAAAAAGAATGTAGGAAATATTATAATATTAGAAATATTAAAAAATATTTAAAATATTTAAAATTATTAAAATAATTAAAAATACAAAAAATGAGAAAAAGAGGAGGGAAGAGGGAAAAGAAAGGGGGAAAGGGATAAGACCCACAAATCAAGAGAAGAATTTTTTGTGAATAAGAGGGTGAGTGGAGCTTTTAGGGTTCCACCAAAGAAACTCTCGTAAAGGAAATATATGTCGATCAGGAACTTTTTGGCAAATCTGATATAGTGTAGGGCTTAGGGAGGCCTTTAAGTTTAAGCTTTAGTGGAAGAACTATAATCCAACTTAAAAACGAAGGGGGTCCCTTTCTTCTTTCGAATGCCACCATGTAGCCGAGAGAGAAGAGTTGACTTATCTTTCAGAGAGACTTTGTTGAAGCAAGCAAGCAGAAACTTCTTAGGATAGCCACGGCACGAAGCCTAGAATAAAACAACCTCTTGAGTTTGATGAAGCCATAGGGATCAGATTCCCGAAGAAGATATCACCAAGTTCACTGACAATGAAGGACTTCTTTTGGTGAACGGGATGCCAAGAGTAGAAGGGAATATACTGATAGGCATTCAGAGGTTTCTGGAAGCAAGAAGTATCCAAGAGACCACTGCAATGGAACCGTTCACCTTTGAAGAAGGTGATATCAAGAAGATCAACAGAACAGTGAGAGACCACTGGAGTAATCCGTATTTCAGGATAGAAGCTCTGATACTGGAGAAAGAACTCATGAAGAGAGGCTTCGGAGCCAGTCCAGATGCCAAGGGCATCATCAATAAACCTCCTGAAGAAAGTGAGAGCCGAAGTGTTGAAACATTGCACCAACTGTCGTCCCTAGAAAACAAAGGAAGAGACAGGCATAAACAACAGCAAAATTACTGCCCATAGCAGTACCACGGATCTGTTTGTAACAGACACCATCAAACTCAAGATAGTGTTCACGAAGAACCAGTTCGGCCAAGTTGAGAACCATATCAAGAAGGCACAAATCCAAATTCAGCTCCAAAAAATGCTCCGTCACCAAAGAACGAAGAGCAGCAAGGCCTTCGTTTGTGGGAATGCTTGGGTAAAGAGATTCCACATCAAAGGTGAAAAGAAGGCAGCTGGAAGGAAATTGCTGCTGACCAAGCTCACGGAGAAGAGTAAGTGAATCTGGAAGATGGAACTTTTGCTTCAGGAGAATCGGATACAAGAGAAAATGAAGAAGCTTAGAAGCAGGCTCCAACATATACCCAGAATAACTGCAAATAGGTCTACCCAAAATCAACCGGCTTATGAAGCTTGGGAAGAAGGTAGAAGGCACAAGCTCTGGAGGATGATGGAGGAAACTTCTTTAAAAACCCGGAGATAGGATCCAAAAAAGCTTTGAATTTGGAGATGATGAACAAAAGTCTGCTCCAAATGAGTCTCCAAGGAACAGTTGCAACATGCTCATAAACATTAGAATTAGAAAGTTGGCGAAGACCTTCATTTTGTACCAAGAGGAATCCAAAACAACCAACCCAAGATTTTTATCGGCTGGTTTGAGAATGATGGACTGATCCAAGCAAAGCTCCTTGAGGCTCTTGAGGAGCCTAATGGGGAGGGCAGGTCAAACACAGAAGGAACAAGTAACAATCTTATTGGAGAGAATAAACTCACCTTGATGAATGATCTCCTCGAGTGAGTAATTAGGCTCATCAGGATGCCAAAAAGGATTTCTCTGATGAAACTGATGAGGAAAAGACCGGCTGATGAAAGGAGAAGTGATGTTTGAAATGCGGGAGTTGGGGGAATTCTGAGAAGTAGAATTCGAGCTTTCTTCAGGGCCAAAAAAGGCATGGAGGTAAAGAAGTCTGGAAAAACTCCTGAATTCAGCATGGATGTAGAGAGAGCAACTTTCGATCATCAAAAGAGAGGCGGCGAGAAGAGAGATTATGAATGGCAGAATTAGAAATTTTGTTGTCTACTTCAAAGGCCGTCTTTCTGGAGAAGAAGGAAAGGGCAAAGAATTCTCGATCTAGGGCAGGTCCCCAATAATTTAGGCGGAAGTGGGTGCAGGAGTGGTGGAGCCACCCGACCTGAAGTCATGTTCGATGATTTGATTTTTGACAATTTGAATTTTGACGATGACCCCACCTGTGCTTGGATTTTGCAAGGCGTTTAGACGTTTTTAGTCATTTTAGATGTCAAAATACAAGCACTTTTAAAATATGACCGTCATGCTTGACAGGCAAAATTATAATTTAAACGTCAAAATGACATGTACATTACAAATTTAACCGTCAATAATATATATATATATATAGATAGATAGTTAGTTAGTTAGTTAGTAAATTACTTATTATATTATATATATTTTGAAATTCATCAAAAATCTAATATAAATAAAAATCAAAATTTAGAAATATTTAGAAAAAAGAAAGAATCTTGCAGATTTGCAGTTGCTATCTTTTTCATGAGTATGAAATAGAATTAGAAACTACACAGTGCAGATTATTAATTACTAACTTACACACCTTACTCAGAGTCACAATTCACAAATCCCTCCACTCGTAGACTGCAGTCGCACTATGGTGAATAGTAAATACTAATATTAAGAGCCCATCAAATTATCAATGTGGCACAACAAGTTTGGAGAAGCTATGGTCAGGATGGGGACTGGGAGCAATAGCATACAGGTGTCCACTAGATCTCAGGGTGAAATCAGAAAGAACTGCCGCATCGTCTTATGAACATCTCTTGTTGCTTTACAAGGATAGATTCTTTCATCGTGTTGCTCGCTCTTGGCACTGCAATTCTTTCATTCTTTTGTTCTATGCCAGGTCAAATATGACCGCCACGAGGGAATCGAGTGAATAATGCCAGGCTCAGCAAATTTTGCTACCTTAAATACAATATATGTTAATTGTATGCGACTCTTTCCTTTGTTTATTATATGGATTGGATATATTTTTGAATGAGCCGCTTATCTCTTGGCTATATGGAAGGGATGGACATTCCATCATTTGACATCGAGGCTTGTAAAAAAGAGTTGCATCAATTTATTGATACACTCCACTCAGGGTGTGAGGGATTTTCTATTAGAGAAGCATGGAGGGTTTTTGTATTTCTAAAAGTTGGCAAACCAACTTTCCAAACATGTTAAAACTATGGCAGAGTACACTTGTGATTCCTGCAAGTACAGTAGCATGTGAACGAGGGTTTTCAAAGCAAAACCTAATTAAAGATATAAGAAGATCAAAGCTAGAAATCATAACATTGGATGCACTCATGCGAGTATCACTAAATGGACCCGATCCTTCTATAATCGACTGAGAGAAAGTGTATGACATTTGGAGAGGGGAAAAACAAAAAAGGTCACAAAATATTTTGTGAAAGCATGGTTGATCAATGTAAGTTTTAGCTCTTTGATAAACTCATTTTATCTAAATAAAATTTGTAGTGATGTTTTATTTCACATGATGTTTATATTCTACTAAATATCTAGAAATATTATGCATTTAATTTTATATTATTTATTTCAATTTCATTTTAGAAATTTATTTAAAGTTATTTTTTCAATCTTGTAGATGTAAAATTTTACTCAATTTTTTATTTTTGTAATAGTTATTATAAAAATAAATTTGACATGCATATTATATTTTGAACATCAAATGACATCCATATAATTTTATAATTTTTTAGACCGTCAAGTAAGATTATTGTGACATGTAACATTGAACGTCAAAATCCAAAGACCGACCCCACCCTCTCCATCTCCCACGACCATTGTTGGTACCACAACCCCGAACGGATCTGCTTTTCTCTGGATGAAGTTATAAGTGCAGTAGATGGGGCACTCTTCACTGGAGGAAGATTGGAAGCGGGCACGGATGCAGATGGACCAGAGGCAGTCAAGGTGGTATTCTGAATGGAATCCTTGACTACGGATCCCCGTTTTTGGCAAGTCGGAAGGAGTAAAGAATCAACAGGAAGCTTCTTCAAATTGTTGTTTTTCTTCAATTTCTGGTTCTTGTTCTGATTACGATTAGAATTTTCGGAGGAACATTTGAAGAAACAGGAGCAGGGCCACCAAATTGGTTGCAAAGACCCTGAATTTCTTTAATAATGTTACCAACTTTCTGATTCAACTTGGTGTTGATAATTTCTGAAATAGATGGATCCACAGGAAGTTGATCAGCTTCAGCCATGGCTTCATCACAAGATTGTTGACGAACGGAATCTGCTTGAACACGAGCAGCTTTTTTGAGAGCACGATCAATTTGGAAGGAATTACACAAAAGGTTGTATTCCTGTAGAGCTTCCTGGAACCAATCACCAGAAGGAACGGAAAAATTGCCAAAGAGATGAATTTTCTCAATGGCAATACAAGTTCCTTTGAGAGAATCAGAGAAAACTCAGTGGCTTGAGAAATAGCCCGCTTGTGGTTGGTCGAAGCTTTAGAGAGAGCATCGATATAAGCATCCAAAAAATGTTGATTAGTGTCGGATTGAATAGAATCTAGACTGGAGGAAAGAACAGAATTTCCTTCAGAATCATTAATGGTAATTTTGGGAGGCTTAACAAGCAAATTTTTGGGAAGAGAGCCACTGGTTTTAAAATTCTCCAATTTAGATAAAAACTCAGAAGAACGTTCTTCGATTAAGAAGAGACGTTTAAATTCACCAAAATCCTTTTGGACCAAGGAATTGTGCAGTCCAGGAATTTTTGGAGTTCGAGGCCACCACCGAAGTGCCGGTAAAGGTAGCGGCGCGACAGAGATAGCAGAGGACACGTGAAGTCTCCATGTGAGGGGCATTTGCATCCAAATTGCCAAGCGTGGAGCTTGGGGGGTGGGCAGGTTCACGCAGATTCATGGTTGCAGCGCCGAAACGAAGATGGGAGATGGAAAGAGAGACAGCGTAGGGATTTTCCAATCGAGCATCAAGGTCTCGAAAAATGAGCAGCAGTCTCATCACGAAATTGGGTGAACAAAGAGAGGAGATCTAGAAAATTAGGATGATAGGTAGAATCTTTGAAAATATTTTCAAGAGAGGACAGTCGGGAGGAGAAGGCGGTTTCAGTATCGGCCAAATAAGCATCATAAGCAGGCGAGAACATTGCGCAACAACCTAGGAAAATTTCTCTTGGGCGTGTACCTCTCGCATCGGAAACTTTGTTCAGTGCGAGATTCAAGAGTAGCCAATTTTTTATATATGCTTTCCTCTGACTTGGTGATATATTTGAGAGCCACTTTGTCATTGTCAAGCTTGAATTGGTTAATTTGGGAATCCATAAAACCTGCACGGAAGAAACCTGAGAGAGGAAATCAGAAAGGCGTTTATTGGTGCTAAGAAAAATTCTCAATGTGTTGGTCAAGCATAGACTTGAGAACAGAAGATAGATTTAGAGCAGCAGAGCAAGCGAGTTCAATAGGAACAAGGGCATGGTCATGTTCGAAGGAGAATCTAAAGTTCTGCGACGTTTCCTTTGGTTACATTGTTGCAAGTCGACTTGGAATTGTTTGGGACCTAGGATGGGAACCGAGTTATCCTCAGAAGCAGACAAGGAGCAAGGAACAATTTCATCATCCATGGCCATCGTGAAGAGAAGAAAAATTTAGAGTTTTATAAAAAATTGATTTTTCGCTTGCACACGGATGAAGAAAAAGAAGGAAAAAACACCGAATAAGAACACCGAAGAAGATGTAGATCGAAAAATGAATCATATATTATCAATATATCCAAAACATGTTTCGGGGAATACACCCCTCATCAGTTGGATTGAAAAAGATAGATGAAAATAATGATTAGAAACGATCACTGAGAGGCTATATATAAAGGAAATTCGAAAAAACTTTTCAAGTACCTTTTCAAAGCATCCTTTCGAAATCAACCTCAAGGCCGACCATGAATTCTCAAATAGTATTTAAAAGTATTAAAATAATTAGAATATTAAAAATATAAGAAATATTAATAATATTTAAAATATTATAATATTTAAAACATTCTAATTAAAAACCCTAAATACTCAAAAAAAAGAGTATAAAGGTAAGAGTAATATTACAATATTAAAAAGAATGTAGGAAATATTATAATATTAGAAATATTAAAAAATATTTAAAATATTAAAATTATTAAAATAATTAAAAATACAAAAAATGAGAAAAAGAGGAGGGAAGAGGGAAAAGAAAGGGGGAAAGGGATAAGACCCGCAAATCAAGAGAAGAATCTGCTGCGAAAAAGGGCTGAGCGGAGCTTTTTAGGGTTCCGCCAGCAAACTCTCGGAAAAGGAATATGCGTCAGATCGGGAACTTTCTGGCAAAGCCGATAAAGTGTAGGGTTTAGGGTTTAGGGTTTAGGGCTTCTGTGCTTTGAGATTCGGAGTGCTTCGGGTTTAGGATTTTGGGTTTTGGGTTTTGGGGTTCAGGTTCGGGGTTCGGGTTTAGGGTTTTAAGGTTTTAGGGTTTAGGGTTTAGGGTTTAAGGGTTAGGGGTTTAAGGGTTTTGGGGTTTTGGGGTTTAAGGGTTTTGGGGTTTAAGGGTTTAGGGTTTAGGGTATTAGGGGTTTAGGGTTTAGGTTTTTGGGTTTTGGGTTTGGGGTTTGGGGTTTTAGGGTTTTATGGTTTAGGGTTTTAGGTTTTAGGGTTTGGGTTTTAGGGTTTAGGGTTTATGGTTTATGGTTTAGGGTTTAAGGTTGGGTTTAGGGTTTCGGGGTTGGAGGTTGGGTTTGGGGGTTGGGGTTAGCATTTGGGTTTTAAGGGTTTGGGGTTTAGGGGTTTAGGGGTTTGGGGGTTTAGGGGTTTGGGGTTTGGGGTTAGGGTTTAGGGGTTTAGGGGTTTAGGGTCTTGGGGGCTTGGGGATTGGGGCTTTGGGGTTGGGCTTTGGGGTTTGGGGTTTTAGGGTTTTGGGGTTTAGAGTTTTGGGGTTTAAGGGTTTAGGGTTTAAGGGTTTAAGGGGTAGGGTTTAAGGTTTTAGGGTTTTAGGGTTTAGGGGTTTTTGAGTTTAGGGGTTTTGGGGTTTAGGGTTTATGGTTTGGGATTTAGGGGTTAGGGGTTTGGGGTTTAGGGTTTTAGGGTTTAGGATTTTAGGGTTTTAGGGTTTTAGGGTTTTGGGGTTTGGGGTTTAGGGTTTTAGGGTTTAGGGTTTAGGGGTTTAAGGGTTTTGGGGTTAGGGGTTTAGGGGTTAGGGTTTGGGGTTTGGGGTTTAGGGGTTTAGGGGTTTAGGGTTTTGGGTTTTGGGTTTTAGGTTTAGGGGTTTAGAGGTTTAGGGTTTAGGGTTTTGGGTTTTGGGTTTAGGGTTTAGTATTAGAGGGTTTAGTGTCGAGAGGGCTTTATGATTTTAGGGTGGTAGGGTTGTAGGGTGTAGGGTTTGAGGTTTGGGGTTTGGGTTTTGGGTTTTTGGGGTTGGGGTTTTTGGGTTTTAGGGGTTTAGGTTTTTAGGGGTAAGGGTTTTAGGGTTTGGGGTTTGGGTTTGGGGTTTTGCGGTTTGGAGTTTTAGGGTTTTAGGTTTTGGGGTTGTGGAGTTTGGGGTTTGGAGATTTTGGGGTTGGGGTTAGGGTTTTGAGGTTTGGGGGTTTGGGGTTTAGGGTTTAGGGTTTGGGGTTTCAAGGTTTGGGGTTTGGGGATTTGGGGTTGGGGTTTTGGGTTGGGCGTTTAGGGTTTGGGGGTTTAGGGGTTAGGGTTTGGGGTTTAGGGTTTGGGGTTTAGGATTTATGGTTTGGGGTTTTGGGTTTGGGGTTTGTGGCTTTAGGGCCTTAGGGCTTGGGGTGGGTGGTTTAGGATTTTACGGCTTGGGTTTTCAAGTTTCGAGTTTCGTGTTTCATGTTTTGGGTTTCATGTTTTGGGTTTAGGGTTTTGGGTTTAGGTTCGGTGTTTGGGGTTTGTGGTTTAGGGTTCGGGGTTTGGTTTGGGTTTGGGTTTGGGTTTTGGGTTTCGTGTTTGGGTTTTAGGGTTTTAGGGTTTTTGGTTTTTGGTTGGGGTTTGGGGTTTTGGGTTTTAGGGTTTGGGGTTTTGGGGTTTTGGGTTTTCGGGTTTAGGGTTTTAGGATTTAGGGGTTTAGGGTTTAGGTTTTTAGGGTTTTAGGGTTTTAGGTTTTAAGGTTTAGGGTTTTAAGGTTTAGGGTTTGGGTTTTTAGGGTTTTAGGTTAGAGTTTATAGAGTTTTGGGTTTTGGGTTTGAAAATAATGATAAGAAGATTGTTTCAAGCCACGATCTCGATGATAATAGCACACCACATTAGATTTGTAAGAGAGAAGAGTTAAAATACCATATGTGGAAATCCATCATAATCCATAATGCTCAATACATTACAATAGAATGACTTGAATTATTCAATAAGAAAGATGTACATATAGGAGGAGGAAGTGCAACTACTACCTAAATCAGTGGTGAAGAACTCTCACTAACTCGATCTTTGGTAGTTAAGTTAACTCAAAAGAATAGTAAGCTAACTTCACATAAGCGAGAAGCTAACTCAACACAACTAGTAAGCTAACTCCACACAACTAGTACACCTACAAGCTAACCCAACAAGTGTAGGGCTAACACAATGTAAGATTACCCTATAACTAAATAAAAGGATAAATAATTGTAGACACCAAATAAGATCCACATCACCTCAGAAACCTAATCCCCCCAACCATGACCTAGCCCTAACCCTAAACTAACCTAATTAGGACCCATGACTTGGTCTAGACTCACATCCATAACTAATGCCTCCTTACTCGCACCCAAAGCCGACCTTCTAGCCACTTGACCAAGCCCGCAACTGATCCCTCGGGAGAAAAACAGGGAAGGTGGGCTATTTTACTAAAAATAGCCTACTTTTTCCTAACCGATGCCGGTTCCTACTCGACCGCCGTCGGTTACGCAACCGCCATCGGTTCCCTGTAAATGGGCTCCCCAAACCAAAACAACGGATCGGAATTTCATTTTGAGAGAGTCACGAAAGGATTTTGGATCAAAGGAGAGTCCAAAGCGAGCGAACAGAGTCCGATCTTCACTTGATCAAGCAGAGACGAGTGAAAATACCAAGACGTGTTTGGCAGCCAAGGAGATCAACTGCACCTTCATCAAAACCAGTAAGTTACATCTTGCATGTCCTCCATTATAACATTTCTTATGCTTTTGGAATTACATTCCTCCCAAACCGTTTCGATCCATTATCCAACGTACTCATCATTGCTCTCTACTGTCATTCTTTTGTTTCTAACCATCCCATTTCCTAAAAACTATCCAAAAACCAGCCATTACAAACTCCACAACCAGCCCGTAAGATCCTAGAACCCACCCAGATCGGTTATCAAGAATCGGCATCGGTTATAGGTAACCGCATCGTTCCTTTGATCAAAACTGTGAAAACACCTTTTCCCTACCCAGCTTCAAAGCCAAGCAATTTAATTGATATTTTACAAGTATTTTGTGTTAATTCATGTTAGCAGGAAACTCACCACCTTCGAAAGGAAGTTTTACATTTCCCGGCCCAAGGCGCTTCCTCATTTATTGTTTAATCAAATCTTGTGGTCTTGTGTTCTTATTTTGCAGTAGTCCTTCCCAGACAAAAAGGAGTTCTCCGCAGTCAACCTGATCTTTCTCTACGGTACGCGCACATCATCTCGACATTCTACAGGTATTCCTCCTAACCCTAACCTTATCTGTTTCTATAAGGAACGAAGCATTTTCCGAGTGAAACATTTTGGCACGCCCGGTGGGACCCATTTTGGGTTTATCTTTATTTCTTGCTTGCTTTCATATAGGGAGCATACTTGCTGTTTTCTTCTTCTAGAGATATTCACAAGGTATTTTATTATTCTGGTAAAAGAACTTGCTTTGTTTTTGCATCTTGCATTAGTAAAAGTCATCTCTTTTGCTTCATCGAATATCACTTTCGATTTGGGTTTTAAAACACATGCATTGCATTCCTGCCTGTTGTTTTTCAATTCTAGTGAACATAGATTAAGTAACAGGTCGTACACGTGGGGGTGATATCCACGGTATTGACAGGAAATTAATCTTACATTCACTGCACAACACATACCGAATCACTTCACAATTAACACAACAGCTCAAACATCCCCTTTTTCCGCGGTATTCCTCCGCCCGATTGAGGTAACCTTATAAGCCAAAACAACTTGACATTTCCCCTAAGTCTCTTGTTTAGGATTCTGACATCATTCTACGTCTAAAGGCATAAGCCCACAATAATTAAAATTAACCCTAAGGTTAATCTCTGGATTTGCGTGTGCATCTTGCTTGTTTTCAAATTCTGTTTTCTCTGTCATACTTTGTCTTTTGTGATCAATAAGTTGATAAACCTACTCAACGTTGCTAAAAATCAAATTAGCAGCCCCTTTGTATCTTCTTATCCTAGATTTTTTTGACACCGACATCGGTTAAGGGACCGACGTTTCGTTTTCGCGACCGACAAATGTTAGTAAACCGATATCGGCATCGTCTCATCATCACCGACAAACCAAGAACTTGCCAAATTCATCATTTGAGGTTGTTTTTGTTCTTGATAGATTGAAACTTTACCGTGTGTTCTAGTCCATGGTTGTATCACTGAAAGCAAGCCGCCGCCATGGTTTCACATGCTTGCTCTGCTTTCTTTGCCTCGAATCCCCCTTCACATTCTATGGGGAACCCTACTGATACCAAGTGAGGTCCCAAAATTCCCGTGGGAGATAAGGACTTTGCCAAAGTTTCTCGGATGCTAATTCCAAGCGCTGCATAATACTATTTGTCTCATACCCCGACCGTACACCGATGGTCAGCCTCCTTGTGGGCATGCCTATCAAGTATAGCTGCTCATTTAGCTCCTACTCCTCCCGATAATACCTTACTTCCCGCATCTCTAGCCCCGTCTCCCAATCCGACCTTCAGAGGTTCATACGACCCCGATTAGCTTTCCTTTTGTTAATCTTGGACCCCACGTATCGCTACCACCAACCGCCCTATCTCATCTCTTTCGCACCACTCCATTCATGACTTACTCTCTCGCCACCTATTCAAACGAGCTTTCCTTCTCAAGCTCCGCCTACCTTTTCATTCCCATACACGTATCCAAGAACCTCAACACCTTATATGGGACATCCCTATTCTGGCACCATCATCTCATCCAACCACAGATTTCATCAAACAGCAAATGATGGACAAAATGCAAAAATTTGAGGCTTCGCTTTTGGGAAGTCGTAGCGCTGACATACGAGCAAGTTTGTCTGGGAGCCCATTCACCCTTCTCGTCCCCCTTCATTCATATCCTCCTCAATGGGAGTTGCCAAAGTTTACTCGCTTTTAACAAGAAAGAGGATCCTCAACAACACTTGCGATCATTTAGACATGCTTGTTATTTGATTCGCCCATGATGATGCCTTGTTACTCGCACCTTTCCCATGTCCTTATCGTGGACCTCGCTGAGTGGTATAAAGTTGCTTTAACCCAAAGACTCAATCTTCTCTTTTAACCAACTAGCCCAATCTTTCGATCATTTCTCCATTAACATTGCAAGAAAGTATCTATCATCGACCTTATGCCATCCGACACCAAGACGAATCTATCGCAGATTTCGTTGGACGATGGCGGGGCCTTATCAACCAACTTACGTATGCCTTGCCTCAAACCGAACTTATCGAACTCTTTACGCGGGCCTGCGCTAAGCACATCTCCCCTACCCTCCAAATTCAAACTTTCCGTACATTCGACGAGGCCTTTACTATGGCTCGAAAATTAGAAATTCGGGCCTTAGAGGAAGAGAAATCATGGGTCAAGCGCAACAAGAACTCCACTTTCCGAACTCCTGATTCTACCAATAAACCAAATACCACCACTCCTCACGCGTCCACCTCTTCTAAATCAAAAGGAGCTGTCCACGCGGTGATGGTCAAATCCCAACCACCGTCCAATACTCCACCAAAAACCACCTATAAATACAAAGCCGAACCCATCAGCTACACTCCCTTGGGAGAAACCTATGGTGTGATATTGGAGAAATTGCTCAAAGTCAGGAGCATTACCTTACCTCCCGTTAAACCTCACTCCGGGTTTGACTCCACCGCGCAATACCTTCCTGGTACAAAAAAAATGACTTTTGTTAACTTTCACCGCGTAAAAGGACATAGTCATGAAAACTCGCAAGATGTTGAAAAACATAGTGCAGAAATGGTTGACGCAGGGATATAACACTCGATAATCCTAACGCCCCTGCTAACCGAAATCTGAAAATTTTCAACAAGCCATTCCCGAATCACTGGCCCAACAAAGAACGTGAACCAAGATATCTTAGCCGAGGAGAGTGTTCATGAGATCCATGCAGATTCGATTCTCACCAAAAGCCTCTATCGAGAAAATTTTGAATCAAGCCTCTTCACTAACACAGAGCCCGAACCTCCTTTACCACCATCAAGCCAAAGCGAAATCATTCCTTTACCCATAGAAGAGTTAATCGCCTGTGCTTCCTTCCCATCAATGAGTCTTCTTACACCACATCCCTACAAGATCGTGAGCGGATGCTATCTAATTTATCTATTTCCCAAACGTCCCCTTCTACCACTTCGCTACACAAGAGGAAGGCTCACCACTCCTTTGACATCCTTAGACGAGAAATCTCTTACACTAACATCACTAAATTCTTTAACGTGATGATCTCTCCAACATGCCCTCCTACCTATTAGTCCCTCATCGCCTAAATCTTTTCAACGACCGGTCGACCTCTTAACATCTATTGATACAAAGGCCTCATCTACCCCCGTGTCACACCCGCAATGGACTGGAATTACAACCCACCTTTCTTCCGTACTCAAAATTACAAATCACACTGAGACTGTCATTCCATGAAGATAGACAGCCCTATGGGAACGCTTGAGTACCCCTTTTCTACTCAAATGCAAATGACGATCCCGATGTCTCCACCATCTACCCGAAGTGCTTGCATGTGCTTAAAATGCCCCCTGCTCTCGCCTTCACCCCCTCACCTCTACCAAATGCCCCGTCCACTTCTATCAACTTAACCAGATCTTCCCCTACGCTGGGACCTCACCAATGCCCAATCTAACACACCCGCCTAAGCGACTCGATCTATCCAAAATAAACTGCTCCGCCACCTAGAGACGAACGCAATCCGGCCTCTATCACAATTAAAACCTCATCGTCACACCCACCTTCCATATTGGGACCTCATCCCTCCACATTACACCAATATATCATACCTCCTTTGTTTTTCGCAAAACGACCTACGCCTTCTACACACCTATACAGAGATCAAAGGGTATCACAACATCGTTACCCCGCGTATCCGGTCCACCTATCAACCCTAAACCAATCCCATCATCAAAGGATTTATTTTTCTGTCACCCCTTTCTCCGTGGTTGTTTCCCGCTACCACGCCATCTCGTAGCCTCATCATCTAACCACCAACGTAATTCTATGTCCAAGAAACCACGTTTAGTGAAAAACATGTGTCACACCCTCGGCTAAACCACCACCCATACGAACCAAACACGCCCAAACATTACCAAAACCCACACAATCAATACCCTCATCCTCTTCCGATTTTGACCCACTCAAAGGATCTTACGCCAAAATCCTTGCTATGTTGGTGGAGAATGCGACCATTTCCCTACCTCCACTTAGACCTTATGACACGTCTAAACCCCGACCTATGGGTTACGATGAGTCTAGAATCTGCGCTTATCACCGCACACCAGGACATGATGTGGAGGGATGCAAAGCTCTAAAACCATCCTTCGCGGCCACCACCTCTCCTGATAGAAAGATTAAGAAAGACAACTTACGAAGGGAGAGACTCTAGCTTCAATTCCTCTACTATATCATCTATCCCCGCCTCACCAAGATCTATCATTATTACAACCCCACCTCTCAAGACCATGAATTATCCCAACCATCTTCCTCATCTCATCTACGAGATTAATATGATTAGTGTCGCTACTCGAGGACAAAAACAATGGGAAAGCGCTAAAGAAAACACACCTGCGCGCATCTCTTTCTCCTTCAACCATCCCGATTACACCACCACCTAAAGTGGTTATTCGCGGACCCGCCTATCCCGCCTCTAATGGAGTTGCCCACCGAACCATGATCAAACAAACTTCATCAATCGCCCGTAAAAATGACACTATATGATCTCATTCGACTTTCAATCTCATCGACAAGCTCTCGTTGAGATCCTTCAAGGGATAGAGGTTTTACCCAACGAAACCCCGCCCGTGGCCTCCATTCTAACACCCAATCACGTTTCCTCTCTCACCAAACAATCCATCTCCCCACCACTTGCTCTCAAAACAACAAGCCGCAGGTTAGTTTCTAAGATGAAATTATCGACTTTGGTGCGTAAGACCCCGACCTCGCCTTTTCATTTCCGCTTACGTCCGAGACATTCGAGTACGCGGGTTATGATTGACGGGGCGCTAGCCTAAACATCATCTCTTCAAAAGCCTTCCAACAAATGAACATCCCTTCTAGTTGCATGTGTGCAACCCCATCATGTTGCGATCATTCAATGACGCTATTACTTTTACCTTAGGCACCGTGATCCTCAACATTCGCGTAGGCCCACGATTTTTACCCGAACTCTTCTATGTCCTCAAGGAGAGTTCCAATATAATATATTGCTGGGTCGCCCTCGATCCGAGCCATGGGATGCGTTCCTCAACATTACATCGATGCATAAAATTTGAGTACGAGGGAAGTCCTACACCGTAAAAGCTGATCCTCCCCTTCAAAACTGCAATATGTTATACCGCCCAAACGATGTGCTTATACCAATTAAGACACCCATACATTCAACCCAACCATCCTCTTCAAATGTACCTCAACCATCCACCTCAACTGCACCTACGCCTTCAACTGATGAAACCACCGTCGCACAAACCACTTCTCTTCCCGCAGCTAACATCCCAACCTCCGACCCCTTAGTAGATGTTTTTCATCGCCTCACGCTGGGGGAGTACCGCCTATATAACGTTAGTTCTTTCCCTACCCCAGCAGAGTACGGACAATTACATGCACATCCCACCTACGACCGTCGCGTGGGGGAGGTAATCTCTTACGGACCACCCCATTGTCGCACTAACCTAACGTATGGGGGTGTTGACGCATCCTCCATTACCCCTGAACCTCCTCTTGGTGTGGTTCCCTTCCAATCCGATTTTCAATACCTGACAAATCGTCGCTTCGCCCTCACCTTCTTGACTCGCTGTGCGTGGAAAGGCTTTGGTTTTGGCCTTTACGAACAAGGCCGACATACTCTCATCCCCATCACCACACGCAAACATAATGATCGTAGTGGTCTTGGATTTCCAGGAACGCTTACCCCAAAAGAACCTCGTGACAGTTGCCTTCTGGAAGAGGACGACGTCACCCCTACCGAACCATCATCACCCATTTTGCCTTCGTCACCCACGGAGTCGATGGATCCTGAATCTATCCCTCCTAACTTTTCTCACCAACGATGATTTCCGCCAAGAGCGGTTAGCCCAATTGGAGCTTCTTGACGAACGTCGTCTTACAGCTCTTGATCATCTTCAAATCTATCAAAAACGCATCAAGCGTGCTTATGATAAGCGACTTCATGAGCGTACCTTTAAGGTTGGTGATCTCGTCCTCAAAGAGAATCAACATGTAACCAAACTAGAAAAGAGCAAACGCGGAAAATTTGCTCCCAATTGGATTGGGCCTTATATAATCACTCACACCTATGGATCAGGCACTTATCGTTTAGCTTCGCTTAATGGTAAACCCGAGCCTCGAACCCTTAATGCCTTGCATCTTCGACCATTCTACTGTTGAAATTAGTGTTATATCACTTCTTATCCGCCTACTGCTCGTCCCTTGAGCTCACATACCACCACATACACTTGTCTCTTACATCTCGAAATAAAATCAAGCTCACCCCTCACCTCCCCTTACGATGCCTTCCCTTTTAGTCTAGTCCATGACTTCAAAGTATTAAAATAAGCCGTATTCTTATGGGATTTTCTTGAGTCAAACTTCCTACTAAACTAGATGCTTCACGCCAAAAGAACATCTAGTCATCTAAATTAAATATAGATCGCTCCTCGAAGGACAGCTATATGCCAAACTATTGCTGCTTCTTATATATAGATCGCTCTCCTCAAGGACAGCTATGCACTAAAATCATATCTCGCTACTAAATAGATCGCTCCTCAAGGACAGCTATATATGGGTCAGCCTTTATCAAGCTTCTCGCATTGATCAGCCTTCGTGAAGACCTCAAGAATAAAACAATCAATATCCTCAGAGACTTTCCCGCATCGATCGCCTACATTCAATAAAATAAAAGCCTCATTCAAAAGAACTTTTGGTCATGGACTTGTCTATTTAGGGTAGGTTCTCTTTCACTTTGTAACAAGTTCTTCAGTACCTCGCCTATATCATCCACATCACCTCACCATTTGTTTCAACTCAAGGGACGTAACGTACACCTGATATATTGTGATCATACAACTCTTTTCAACTATGGACTTCTCGTCTATACACGGCACTTAGGGCTTCAGGCTCATTCTACGTTGTGTGGTTTGTTTAGCTCTTTTCACCTACGGAGCACTCTTTCCGCTTTGCCTCGCATCTAGAATTGTGTGTTGATCTTAATCAGGACACTATTCCCTACTACTTGGGTATGCTAACCTTTGCTTTACCTATACCTACACCAACAACATTATCCTACCAGCACCAACAACATTACCCTACCAACATCAAATTTTTTACCAAACGACAAATTGCCTAAACCATACCAAATTGCCTAAATTCACCCCTCCCTGATCCTAAGGGAGAACTACATCGGTCTGAGGCCCTTCCTTGCTTTGTGCAATGGGCTATGTAGGCAAAGACTTGAGACATGGGGTCTCCCAAGGTTAGCTCGACCATCCCCTACCATAACCTATCATGTGTGGTAAATATAAATATTTTGGTGTATTTCTATTTAATCACATTCCTCTTTGATCCTTTTTCAAAACACCGAAAGTCAAAACGAAAAACATTCTTATTATTATCATAACTCAAATCAACATACATATTCAATTTTATTTAGATGTTAAACAAATACATCTTCTATATCATCGACACGCAGTCGGCATCCTTATTTATTCTCATACCTTGCTAACATTTATTTAGACCTCACGCCTCATCCCGAAACTAGGTGATGATGATCGTGATCGTCGACCCTCTCGCCAGGCCTCTCGTCCTCAAAGGTACCGCGGCTATTGGTACCACCGCCACCGATCCGCCAATCTCTCCCGTAACATGTGAATACGCTCTCTCGCATGGAGGTATCTCCCAGCCTCTAGTCCCTCCGCCGTGACTCACAAACATCGCAAATATCTCTACCTCACTCCTTGCCACAGCCCTTGTTAACCATTTGGCCCGACCCAAGGCCCAAGGCCGCACCCAACCACTTGGCCCACCCAAGGCCGCACCCAACCACTGGCCCGACCCAAGGCCCAACCAACCTATTTCGCCCGACCCAAGGCCTCAACCAACCTATTTGGCCCGACTCAACCAAGGCCCCCAACCTACCTATTTGGCCCGACCCAAGGCCTCAACCCTACCATTTGGCCCGACCAAGGCCTCAACCTACCACTATTTGGCCCGACCCAAGGCCTCAACCTACCATTTGGCCCGACCCAAGGCCTCAACCCAACCTATTTGGCCCGACCCAAGGCCTCAACCTACCATTTGGCCCGACCCAAGGCCTCAACCTACCTATTTGGCCCGACCCAAGGCCTCAACCTACCTATTTGGCCCGACCTAAGGCCTCAACCTACCATTCGCCCGACCCAAGGCCTCAACCTACCTATTCGGCCCGACCCAAGGCCTCAACCTACCAATTGGCCCGACCCAAGGCCTCAACCTACCAATTTGGCCCGACCCAAGGCCTCAACCTACCTATTTGGCCCGACCTAAGGCCTCAACCTACCAATTGGCCCGACCCAAGGCCTCAACCTACCTATTTGGCCCGACCCAAGGCCTCAACCTACCATTTGGCCCGACCCAAGGCCTCAACCTACCATTTGGCCCGACCCAAGGCCTCAACCTACCATTGGCCCGACCCAAGGCCCAAGGCCTCCTACCTTGGCCCGACCCAAGGCCTCAACCTACCTATTGGCCCGACTCCAAGGCCTCAACCTACCATTTGCCCGACCCAAGGCCTCAACCTACCCATTTGGCCCGACCCAAGGCCTCGCCCTACCAATTTGGCCCGACCCAAGGCCTCACTACCCACCTATTTGGCCCGACCCAGGGCCACCACCCAACCACTTGGCCTGACCCAAGGCCGTATCACTTCCATACCATACCCACAATCAAATTTTATTTTATACATCCATCATGTACCTTGTGTTCAATCGAGCTCACCTGTTCGTGTTTTAGCATGATTAGGGTCCTTGACTTGATCTGTCGACCAGCTTTGCCCAGACCTAGACCGTGACGTTTATCTCAACCAAACCAACCTTTTGGTACTGCCGAACATGCCTAAACGTTCTCGTACCTTACACCGTTATATACCCCGAGCTACTTCCTATGCCTTGATACCAGGATTATATCACCCTTGTTTGGATAAACTATCGACCTTTGCCTATACATGCTGGTTTGCTTGTCAAATCATGTACCCTAGTCATACTATTGCATTTCAACATGCGCTCGCTTCCTCGACCTACCCCACCACCTTACCATCCTCTCTACCACATATACCCTTTATCAACCCTATCCCTGATTTCCCGTTCACTCAATCTGTGATAGATTTGAGGGGGATTACCTATATCCTTAACATGAGAAACCACTTCATATTATTGTCCGCGCAGCTTTACAAAACAAGCTACACGACAATAAGGGGCTAATGTAGACACCAAATTCGTGTCTTACGACCCTCGTGACCCGCATCCCATTTCACAACCTAACCTCATTACCTAAACCTTACACAATTATTTATTAATTACCTCATAATTGATAAATCCACATCACCTTACCCGCCACCTCACTTGGCCACCTCACCATGACCTAGCCCTAACCCTAAACTAACCTAATTAGGACCCATGACTTGGTCTAGACTCACATCCATAACTAATGCCTCCTTACTCGCACCCAAAGCCGACCTTCTAGCCACTTGACCAAGCCCGCAACTGATCCCCTCGGAGAAAAACAGGGAAGGTGGGCTATTTTACTAAAAATAGCCTACTTTTTCCTAACCGATGATGTTCCTACTCGACCGCCGGTTTGCAACCGCCATCGGTTCCTCGTAAATGGGCTCCCAAACCAAAACAACGGATCGGAATTTCATTTTGAGAGATCACCAAAGGATTTTCGGATCAAGCGAGGCATTGCAAAGCGAGGAACAGAGTCCAGATCTTCACTTGATCAAGCAGAGACGAGTGAAAATATTAGACGTGTTTACAAAGAAAGGAGATCAACTGCACCTTCATCAAATCCAAGTAAGTTACATCTTGCATGTCCTCCATTATAACATTTCTTATGCTTTTGGAATTACAAATCCTCCCAAACCGCTTTCTCGATCCATTATCCAACGTACTATTGCCTCTAACCTGTCATTCTTTTGTTTCTAACCATCCCATTTCCTTTAAAAAACTATCCAAAACCAGCCATTACAAACTCCACAACCAGCCCGTAAGATCCTAGAACCCACCTAAGTATCGGTTATCAAGAATCGCGAATCGCATCGGTTATAGTAGGTAATCTGCACGGTTCCTTTTGATCAAAACCAGAAAACAGCCTTTCCCCTACCTGGGCTTCACCAAGCAATTTAATTGATATTTTACGCCTTTTTGTGTTAATTCATGTTAGCAGGAAACTCGACCACCTTCGAAAGGAAGTTTTACATTTCCGGGCCCAAGGCGCTTCCTCATTTATTGTTTAATCAAATCTTGTGGTCTTGTGTTCTTATTTTGCAGTAGTCCTTCCTGCATAAAAAGGAGTTCTCCGCAAGCCAACCCGATCTTTCTCTACGCACGCGCACATCATCTCGACATTAGCTTGACTCCAAAACTTGTACAATCTTTGAAGAAGTGTGGTGCATACTATGGTCCGAATCCTTTGCTCGATCATAGAACTCAAAAACAACTGACACTAGGCTTCACCAGAATAGCTCCATGCAAGGAGACTATCAATGGAGTGATGTCGAAAGTGCAAAACAAACACCAAACATAATTTGATCAACTGCTACAAATAGGTGTGCCATAATCCAAGAACAACCAAGGCAATAAGGTAAGGACATGAGATCCAAATAAATAGGAGTGCCACGATCCAAGAAAATCCAAGGTAACAAGGCAAGGACACGAAACCCGAAGAAGCAGTATCAACACGTAACAAGGTAAGGACACGAAACCCAAAGAATCAATATCAACACCATACCCTCCCATACTGTTGAATGGGTAGAGTGACACCACAGATCTGTATGAGTTACCAAAATCAACTACTCAAACACTGACAAACTAACACTGGGCTCCACCAGAATAGCTCCCGCAAGAGAGACTGTCAACATGCCAAAAGTGTCAAAAATATAGATCCAGAATATCTCAACAAAAAAGAGAGATATAAATGCATACACCCATAGATATACGAATGCAACACCCAAAAGTTGAGGACGTCGGGCTCAACCGAAATTGTGTCCACAAGAGATTACAACACCCTCCCAAATTAACACTTTATAATTGAGTGCATGTAAATATTACAATGAGTAAAAGTACCTTTTACATTTGAAATATGTGTATAAAAATCTCACCAATGCGTAGATCTCGAAAAAATACATAATTTCAAAAAAATAATCACCTTAATCCAAGCTACGGATCAAAATTTATGAGCTCTAGAAGGTTTTGCTATTAAAATAATATTTTAATGTTGATCTTCATTTCAAAAGGTACACGTGACACCCAAATGTCCAAAGGGTAAAAGAGTGCATCCACACAATACAGACTTGCGACCAAAGGATAAAATCCTGTGCCCAAAACCTAAAATGTCCAGAGGGTAAACCATTGCATCCAGAGGGTACACGTCAATATCCAATGGATAAAAGAATGCACCCAGAGGGTACAAATCTACGTCCAGTGGATAAAAGACTGCATCCAAAACTGAAATATCCAGAGGGTAAAAGAATGCATCCGGAAGGTACATGCTTTTATTCAATGGATAAAAGAATGCACCCATAGAGTGCATGAGATCGCATCTAGTAGATAAAAGGCGCATCCAAAACCAAAATATCCAGAGGGTTAAAGAATGCATCCGGAAGGTACACGCTTATATATAATGGATAAAAGAATGCACACATGGTACAGATCTTTATCCAGATTTGACTGTCTCAAAACATGGTCGAGTTTACTGGTTGATTCTAGGGTTTGGCACCTTTCAAATCCAATTCCACACTCTACTTTATATAAAAATGCTTTCGCAAAAAAATTGCTAACAAATTCCATAGAAACTCGGAGTCCATATCATGGTGAGGAGGATTTCTTGCTATTGATTGCTCGAGGAACTGACGGGACGAAAAATACCGGCAGCATTCACGAGTCACTCGTTCAACTGTCCTTCGGAGAGCCCGGGCCGATCGGACTTACTTTGTCTCTTCGCAACGGGCTATGTCAGTCACCCATTGTTTATGAGGTAAGTTGCACCCCTCGCGAGCACCTGCAATCCATGTCGTGATCATATTCGGAAAATCCAAGGTAACAAGGAAGGGACACAAAACCCGAAGAAGCAGTATCAACACATAACAAGGTAAAGACATGAAACCCAAAGAATCAATATCCACACCATACCCTCCCATACCATCGATTTAGGTAGTAGTTACACTTCCCTCATCCTATATGTACATCTTTTTTATTGAATAATTCAAGTCATTCTATTTTAATGTATTGAGCATTATGGATTATAATAGATTTCCATATATGGTATTTTAACTCTTCTCTCTTACAAATCTAATGTGGTGTGTTATTATCATCGATATAAGCAGCTTGGAACAATCTTCTTATTGTTCATTTCATGGTATTAGAGCTACACGACTTGTTGTCACACCAAAAGCTCAAACTTATGGTGGAGAGGGATCTCATCGTGTTAATCATTTGCTATAACACCCTCCAAGACGATGGAGCCTTGTATACTTAATCGGCCAATGACAAAGATTAGGAGGTAGTGACACCGGGAATTTCCCAAGAGGTCACCCATCACCACACTACTCTAGGGCTAGTGTGCTTAGCTCTTGCCGCTCGATACCATGTATCTTTTTCGTCACACCAAAAGTTTGAGCTTTTGGTGTAGCAGAAAATCGTTTGGTATCGAGCGAGTAGATTAAGCGCGCGCCAACCCAGTAGTGTGGCGATGGGTGACCTCTGAAAATTTCGGTGCCACTTCCTCCTAATGTTGTTGGGCTGATTGAGTGTATACCCGGCTCCATAGTGCAGAGGGTGTTGGCATAGCACTGAATAACACGATGAGATCCCTCTCCACCATCAGATCGAGCTTGTGGTGTGACGGCAAATCGTACATGGTATCAGAGCCTAGCAGTTAAGCGCACCAGCCCCAGAGTAGTGTGGCGATGGGTGACCTCCTAGGAAATTCTGGTGTCACTACCTCCTAATGTTGTTGGGCTGATTGGGTGTATACCTGGCTCCATCATGCGGGAGGGTGTTGGCGTAGCAGCTGATTAACACAATGAGATCCCTCTCCACCATAAGTTCGAGCTTTTGGTGTGATGGCAAGTCATGTAGCTCTGATACCATGAAAGGAACGATAAGAAGATTGTTCCAAGCCATGATCTCAAATGATAATAGCACACCACATTAGATTTGCAAGAGAGAAGAGTTAAAATATCATATATGGAAATCCATCATGATTCATAATGCTCAATACATTACAATAGAATGACTTGAATTATTCAATAAGAAAGATGTACATATAGGAGGAGGGAAGTGTAACTACTACCTAAATCAATGGTGAAGAACTCCCACTAAGCGATATCTTTGTTAGTTAAGTTAACTCAAAAGACTAGTAAGCTAACTTCACATAACCGAGAAGCTAACTCAACACAAATTTAATAAGCTAACTCCACACAACTAGTACACCTAAGAAAGCTAACCCAACAAGTGTAGGGCTAACACAAGTGTAAGAATTATCCTAATAAATAAATAAAAGGATAAATAATAACCTACACTAACAAGGTTTAGGGTTTAGGGTTTCAGGGTTCAAGGTTCAGGGTTGGAGGTTAGGGTTTAGGATTTGGGGATAAGGGTTTAGGGTTTAGGGTGTTAGGGTGATTAGGGTGTTTATAGTATAGGTTTTTGGGTTTTAGGTTTGGGGTGTTAGGGTGTTTAGGGTTTAGGGGTTCGGGGTTTGGGTTTTGGGGTTTTAGGGTTTTTGTGGTTTAGGGTTTAGGGTTTAGGGTTTAAGGGTTTAGGGGTTTGGGGGTTGGGGGTTTGGATTTAGGGGTTAGGGGTTAGGGTTTTGGGTTTTGGGTTTAAGGGTTTGGGGTTTTAGGGTTTTAATGTTTTAGGTTTTAGGGTTTAGGGTTTAGGGTTTTAGGGTTTAGGGGTTTGGGGTTTGGGGTTTAGGGTTTAGGGTTTAGGGTTTAGGGTTTAGGATTTAGGGTTTTAGGGGTTTAGGGGTTTAGGGTTTTAGGGTTTAGGGTTTAGGTTTTAGGGTCCGAGGTTCGGGTGTTGAGTTTAGGGTTCGGGGTTTAGGTTCATAGTTTAGGGTTTTAGGATTTAGGGTTTTAGGGTTTTGGGTTTAGGGTTTAAGGTTTTAGGGTTTAGGTTTTGGGGGTGGAGGTTCAGTGTGTTCGAGTTTAGGGTTGGGGTTTAGGGTTCATAGTTTAGGGTTTTAGGATTTAGGGTTTTAAGGTTTTGGGTTTAGGGTTTAAGGTTTTAGGGTTTAGGTTTTAAGGTTTTGGGTTTTGGGTTTTGGGGTTTTGGGTTTTGGGTTTTGGGATTTTGGGGTTTTAGGTTTTGGGTTTTAGTGTTTTAGGGTTTTGGGTTTTGGGGTTTTGGGTTTTGGGTTTAAGGTTTTTAGGGTTTTGGGTTTTGGGGTTTAGGGTTTAGGGTTTAAGGGTTTAGGGTTTAGGGTTTTAGGGTTTTAGGGTTTTTAAGTGTTTAGGGTTTAGGGTTTAGGGTTTAAGAGTTTAAGGGTTTTAGGTTTAAGGGTTTTGGGTTTTAGGTTTGAGGTTTTAGGTTTTGGGGTTTAGGGTTTTAGGGTTTTAGTGTTTTCGGGATTAAGGGTTTAGGGGCTTAGGGTAGTGCTCGGGGCTCGGGGCTCGGGGTTGGGGTTAGGGTTCGTGGGTTCGGAGGTTTAGGATTTGGGGTTTAGTGGTTGGGGATTAGAGGTTCAGGGGTTGGTGGTTGGGGGTTTGGGGGTTAGGGGTAGGGTTTAGGTTTAGGGTTTTGGGGTTTTGGGTTTTTGGGGTTTGGGGTTTAGGGTTTAGGTTTTAGGGTTTATGTTTTAGGGTTTTAGGGTTTAGGGTTTTAGGGTTTAGATTTTAGGGTTTAGGGTTTTAGGGTTTGGTTAAGGTTTTGGGGGTTTAGGGGTTTGGGGTTTGGGGCTTTGGGGTTTGGGGTTAGGGTTTATGGTTTTAGGGTTTTAGGGTTTTCGGTTTTCGGTTTTGGGTTTTAGGGTTTTAGGGTTTATGGTTTTAGGGGCTTAGGGGTTTAGGGTTTTATGGGTTAGGTTTTAGGGTTTAGGGTTTAGGGGTTTAGGGGTTTAAGGGGTTTGAGGTTAAGGGTTTAGGGGTTTAGGGTTTAGGGTTTTAGGGTTTTTGGTGATTAGGGTTTTGGGTTTTGGGGGTTTTGGGGTTTAGGTTTTAGGATTGTATGGTTAGGGTTTAGGGTTTAGGGTTTAGGGGTTTATGGGTTTGGGTTTAGGGGTTAGGGTTTAGGGGTTAGGGGTTTAGTGTTATGTGTTTTGGGTTTTGGGTTTTGGTGTTTTGGGGTTTGGGGTTTAGGGTTTGGGGTTTAGGGTTTAAGGGTTTAGGGTTTAGGGGTTTAGGGGTTTGGTTTGGGGTTTGTGGTTTAGGGTTTGGGGTTTGGGGTTTTGGGGTTAGGGTTTAGGGTTTGGGGTTTGTGGTTTTGGGGTTTAGGGTTTAGGGGTTAGGGTTTAGGGGTTAGGGTTTAGGGTTTTAGGGTTTAAGGGTTTAAGATTTTTTGGTTTTAGGGTTTTAGGTTTGGGTTTGGGTTTGGGTTTGGGCTTTAGGGTTTTAGGGTTTTAGGTTTTAGGTTTTAGGTTTGGGGTTTAGGGGTTTTAGGGCTTATGGCTTAGGTTTTGGGCTTTAAGGTTTAGGGTTAGGGGTTTTAGGGTTTAGGTTTTAGGTTTTAGGGTTAGGTTTTAGGTTTTAGGGTTTAAGTTTTAGGGTTCGGGGTTTAGGGTTTCATGGTTTCGGTGTTCTAGTGGTTTTAGGGTTACGGGGTTCCAGGTTTAGGGTTCCGGGTTTACGGGTTCAAAGTTGGGGTTTGGTTCAGGTTCGATTCTAGGGTTTAGGGTTTATGGTTTAGGGTTTTAGGGTTTGGGTTTAAGGGTTTTGGGTTTAGGGTTTGGAGTTTGGGGTTTAGGGGTTTAGGGTTTTAGGGTTTTAGGTTTTAGGGTTTTAGGTCAGGGTTCCGGGGTTCCCGGGGTTTTGGGGTTTTGGGGTGTTAGGGTTTGGGGTTTGGGGTTTAGGGTTTTGGGGTTTGGGTTTCGGGTTTAGGTTTTGGGTTTGGCTTTTTTGGTTTTTGCATTTTGGGTTTGGGTTTTAGGTTTAGGGTTTTGGGGTTTGGGTTTGGGTTTAGGTTTTGGGTTTGGTTTTTGGTTTTTGCATTTTGGGTTTGGGTTTTGGGTTTAGGGTTTTGGGATTTTGGTGTTTTTGGGTTTTTGGGTTTTTGAGGTTTTTGGGGTTTTGGGGTTTTTGGGGTTTGGGGTTTGGGGTTTTAGGAGTTTTGGGGTTTTAGGGTTTTGGGTTTAGGGTTTATGGGTTTTAGGGTTTAGGGTTTGGGGTTTTGGGGTTTGGGGTTTTAGGGTTTTGGGTTTGGGGTTTAGGCTTCAGTTTAGGGGTTTCGGTTTCGTGGTTTCGGGTTTCGTGTTTGATTTAGGGGTTTAGGGTTTTAGGGTTTAGGGTTTAGGGTTTTTTTGTTTTTTTTTTTTTAGGGTTTAGGGTTTAAGGTTTGGGGTTTAGGGTTTAAGGGTTTTAGGGTTTTAGGTTTTAGGGTTTAGGGTTTTAAGGTTTTAGGGTTTTAGGGTTTTAGGGTTTTGGGTTTAGGGTTTAGGGTTTTAGGGTTTAGGGTTTTGGGTTTAGGATTTAGGGTTTAGGTTTTAGGGTTTTAGGGTTTTAGGGTTTGTGGTTTAGGGTTTGGGTTTGGGGTTTGGGGTTTAAGGGTTGGGTTTTAGGGGTTTTGGTTTAGGAGTTTGGGGTTGGGGTATGGGTTTTAGGGGTTAGGGGTTTAAGGTTTTGGGGTTTAGGGTTTTAGGGTTTTAGGATTTTAGGTTTAGGGTTTTAGGGTTTTGGGTTTTGGGTTTAGGGTTTAGGTTTTTATGGTTTTAGGGTTTTAGGGTTTTGGGTTTTAGGGTTTTAGGTTTTAGGGTTTTAGGGTTTAGGGTCTCCAAACCCTAATATAATCACCCGGTGTTGGTATTAGAGAATGGTTTAAATCTAAGAAAAAGGGTTAAGTATAGTTGTATACTATCGGAAGTTTGATGTTTCTCTTGTTTCTCTCAAGTAACTGTGAAGATTAAAGCGTAGTCAGGATCCCGTTATATGGCGTCAAGGTAGATGGCCGTTTAGCCAAATCAGGGAGTGACGTAAAGTGTAGATATTTCTGTCATAGCAAGAAGGCAGGTTACAACTCTCAACAACTTCCCATACTCCCAACTGTAAGTGGCACAATCCTTTTTGTGACATTAGATTTAATGGATTATTCTGTTATAAGTTCGGGTCGTAAGTCTATATCTTCATTACATGAATTTATATCTGAACATGAGTCTATGGAAAACGAACAAGGCAAGTTTACTTTTCCCAAAATTACTCCCTCTAAATTATACAAATCCACAGGATTTGTTCCCCGTATGCAGTTAGTTGTTAAAGCCTCAGAGGTTAATTTAGCTATAAAAGGCCAAGGCATCTCGGCCTTTGTTCTTACCTTTCATCACCCAAGAAGATGTTAATAGATGGATTAATAAAAAATATCTCCACATCCATTTCTCACAAATAGATTTCCGCATCCATCCCCATTTTAACTATGAGATAGAAGCGCAATACTTCGCTTCTTTAGTAGATGCTAGAAATCCTGATTGGGAACAAGGCGTCATAGCCCAGTTTAGAGGAATATTAGATAGAGATGGACGATGCTCTGTGTAACCAAACTTTACTCTTGGTCTTTTAGATGATAATATCATTCATAGTTTCTTACTTTGTTTTGAACTCAGAGGAATTGGCTTGATTCCTGGTAGTGTATATTGCACGGTTAGTTCTAGATGCACCTTCCGGCTCCTCAACCAAATCTGTGACCTTCCTGAAGGAACACGTTACCCAATAAATGCTGAAAATATTGTAGATTTTGGAAGGCATATGGATTCTGTAGGATTCAATGTTGGATATCCATTAGTTGACACACTAACTACAGAACCAACCCAATGCCACGAACTGTATTTACCTCGTAGATATCTGCCCCAAAATTATTTCAATTTCAATAAGGCACCAACTCTCCATCGCCGAAGGTCTAGCTCTATCAATCTCCTTACATATGACCCACCTCAGCCAAGCATGGTGCCATTACCTGCATCTGTTGCATCATCCTCTAGAACAACCCCATTATCCTACAGTGCAAAGGGTAAGAAACCCCTGGTCTCCCGAACCAATAGCAAAAGAACCATGAATCCATATCCTGCATCTCAAACTATGATTGCTTCACCTTCGTTCTCACTCCAGAATTCCTTGCAAAACTCGCACAACATCCAGATTTGCTTGATCAGCTGTCCAATAAGGTTAGTGAAAAATTGGTTCTCACTCCCAAGGCTGAAGAGACAGAAACTGTAGACCCAGATAGCCCAAGGATTGAGCGTTTCAGCATGGTCAGCGAAAGGTCAAGAAAGAAAGTGCTCCCGAGACATGCCACAAAAAAAGTTGATGACTACAAAGTAACAATTACAGGAGAGGAACAAATCATTCGTTCTTACAAACCAGGTAGATGGCCGACACCAGAGTCATACTCTATGTATGACATAGAAAATAAAAATTACGGCCACTACAAAGCAAGAGTTCATCAACGGATTGGTATAGCATCAAAGAAAATCATAAGCCAAAGAAATTGGCTAGCTCAATGAAACTTGTTGGCACAACAGAATATTGATGATATGGCGAATGACATATTAGATCTACAAGAAAGCACTACTTATCTGGAGCAAATTAATCTGTCTTTCCAAAGAAGACCCTAAAAAACGACATGAAGCCCTGCAATGGGAAGTCATAAAAATTGGCCAAAGGACAACATCAACATCTGAGGAAGTAAGCGCTTCAAGTTATCTCCTAAAACAGATGGAGAAAGATTAGTCATTACTAATTAAAAATGTGATTACAGGACAAGAAGGAAGTAAAGAGTGAGACTCAGATCTCATGTTTTCCCAGAGAATATGCAGCTCCCATCTTGACGCGGTGAGCACTGTTATGTTTTGGAGCCTATTTTCATGTTAGAGTTTGGTACACCTTCTATGTGTTACACTCAGGTATTTTTTTACAGTGGTCCCGCTTGCCGGTGAGTGGGTCAAGGGGGTTCAGGGGTTGAAGCCCCCCTCGATTGATGGGGCTTCGTGGGTGAAGCCCCTGAAGCAAATTTTCATGGGTGGTTTATTAACCCATGGGTAATGGGTAACCGTTATGGGCTGTTTTTGGGCCCATAGTTTTTTTCGTACCCATTGTTTTGATACCCACGGTTTTTTGCCCATGGTTTTGATACCCACGGTTTTGTATCAAACTGCTTAAGAAATTTTCTATTTATATGGTCTTATGCATATGATACATATACAAGAAAATGCATTGCAAATGTGCTTTGAATTCAGGTGTGAATTCTGTAGAGTTTGTTGAGCATAGCTCCAAACAGATCTGGGTATTGTATTGAGAGAGTGGAGGCTTGTAATAAAATATGAGCAAGTGATTCTTGGTGGACGTAGCCCAAATTGGGTGAACCACGTTAAATACTATCTCTCTATGTTGTGTTATTTATTCTACACTTTTATTTGAGATCTATAATATTTTCTGCATATTAGTTTCTACTATTGCGATTCTGTAAGGGATTATTCCACATATTTTATCTCTTATTTCCTATCAAGTACTAACTGGATAGGGTTAGAAAATACTATAAGAAAATTAGATTATCACGGGCCGACCATGATAGCTACGAAGAAGATTCTAGCCCAGATAGAAAGCTACCCCCTTTGGTGAAATACAAGGATGTACAGAGACATACGCCCAAGCCAAGGGTAGCAAAGAAAAAAGAAATCCAACCCAAGAAGGATGATAAGCCCGATCTGCAGATCCTGGCAGTCCAAGAAGAAGATAGGGATTGGTTGCAACATGCAATGAATATCCATCAACAACAAGAACCTCCACAGGCTCTTCCTATTATAGAAGAAGAAGAACCACTGACTGGTACTTCTGACTACTCTTCAAAAGAAACTAAGGAATACAGACTTCACATACTGAGGAATACATGGCATCAGAACCCAAAGATCTAATGGTTGTGGATGATGGAGATGTCAAGATGGAAGATGCAGATGATGAATTGAACTCAGCCTACAATTTTAGGAATGACTCCTTCGATCGGGATGGAGAGGCTTGTATCCTTCAATGGATACATCTTGAACATCGACAGACTTATTGATCCATATGACACCATCACAGTATGGATGGACAATATGAGGAATGCCCAAACCACCCATCCGACATAGAAAAACTCTGTTGTAGTCCAGTATGCTACACGCAACTTGTCTGGAATGGCTTGAGACTGGTGGGAAACCCTTCTCGATGATGGTACTCCAATGGAAGGTAGTGATCCAATTGATCCCACTTATCTTCCAGAAGATATGGGAAAAACCTAGATAATTGAAAGGGGTCTCAAGATAACTTGAAGTCACGATATTGGTCGAATTCGCCTTTGAATGACTAAAGAAAGCAAGCAAAGCCAAGATTCAACTCTACACCATGCATCTGTGTGATTTGAGTAAGTTCAATGAATACTCCTTGTCATTTACCAGATTAGCATATATGGTCAGGAGAACATTCCGAGACCAGTATCAAAATATTATATTTAGCATCTCTCCCCTGCAAATTAGGAGAATGGTTGCAAGAAGCTTTTAAGAAAGTTAATTTTAGGATTGAAGATTTCACCTTGTCTGAATTGCAAAATTACATTAGGCATAAGCTCCAAAAGCAGTGTGCTTTAAAATTGGTCAATTCTAACCTACATGCCTACAATCAATCCTACAACTTGCAAAAATATTGTTCACAGTCCACTAAGTATAAATCCTGGGGATGTAAGGCCAAGGGTAGATGTGATTGCACATTAAATTATTTCATAAGAATAAGCCTTACAAGCACCATCATTGTAATGTCCCGACTCACCATTCTACACAAAATTTTAGGAAAACATTCAAGAGATTTAAACCTGTTCCTATTCCTAAACACAAGTTCCCAAAATGGGCAAAAAAGGGTAAATGCACGATATTGCGTAAAAGAACTGAAAAGTCTATCCCTGCCCATATCAAATGTTACACCTGCGGTGGCAACCATTATGCCACAGATTGTCCTGGGAAGAACATTTCCCTCCCAGCCAAGGCATTTTTTGAAGCCCCTTCAGCCAAAGCGTGGTGGGATTTAGTAGAGTTAGATGAAGCATTGTCAAAACCGGATATACAGTACTATGAATTACTTGAAGTACCAGAAGAGTCATATTCTATGATTCGATCAAGCAAAGATATATTTTCTAAGGAAAACCTCTCTAAATATAAGGCCGAATCATCGAGAGGATGATAAAGGAGATCCTGCACTAACCAGAGTAAGAAAGCAAATCGAAAATTTGGATGCACAGCTAGAAAGACTCCAAGGAGCAAATATATTCTGGAATTCATCTAACATAAGAGAAATGTATGAGCTCATGCAGCAGAATGAGTAGGAAGTCCTGGATATCAAGAATGAAAAACAACGGCTCAAAGCACAGTTATCCCTTCTGTGAAAAAAGGAGAAAGCACCTATGTTTGACAAAGCCCCTAATCAGAACTATGATAGAAGGAACATTCCCAGAATAGGAATGTACATCACAAGTAATAAGAAACTTGAAGTCGACCATGGATACAGGGTCTCGAGGTGGCTTAAAGGAACACCAGAAGAAAAAAGCTATGCACGAGACTTTGGAGAAGAAATAGAATCGAACTGTAAGAAGTTCCGAAAGGTCCACTCTGATGCCCGAGAGGTCCACTATGGAGTTAGACATTAGTCAACTACGATCTAACTACGTGAGTTTAAGTTTTCAAGTTCAAGCTTTGGCTCAGTCAGCAACTACATAGAACAATCTCTTAAAAACAATTGTAACAAGTCAAAGAGATCAATACTCCGCTAAATGGAGAACCCAAAGAGGATAACGAGACAGAGAATCCCTTCGCCAATATGGAAGTAGCAGGTGGTGTTCTGTCTACAAGAAATGTTGTTTACATTAATGTGAGCTTTAATTTTGAAGGGTTCAAGCAATACACATTAAATGCATTTTTGGATACCGGATCGGCACGAAGCCTTACAAAAACACTGACTATTCCTGAGCACTTATGGCAAAAGAATCCACTTGAAATTTCAACTGACATCCATTACTTGAGAATCCATGGAGCTTGGAAGGTATGCACCCAAAATCCCAATCTAGATCCAAGGAATAAAATTCCAAATAGATTTCATTGAATACAACAAGCAAGGAATTGATATCTTGATAGGTAATATTTTTCTCTTTGAATACAAGCCATTCATTCAGTATTCTAAGAAAATTATAATTCATAGAAAAGAAAATCAAGTTGAGGTCCCTATATTGAAAAAAGCATATCATGTGTTTTCAAGGATTTCTGAAAAGCCTGAATGTTGGATAGAAGAAATAAGGGAATTCTATGCTAACAAGAACATGGAGAAAATACACAAGAAATAGAGATTCTTGTAGGTTGAAGAAAATAGATGACCATCTTTAAGGATATCAAAAAACAATTTGAGCAAGAATGTTGCAGCATGAATCCCCTGAAATTCTAGAAACCCAAACTTGAAGAATGTGGCATACAGCTCAAGGAAGGAAATGTTAAGATCCCTAAGGAGGAACCCTATCAGTTCACACCTTATAAAAGAAAGGAGCTTGATATAGAGCTGGAAGAACTGCTCACTAGGCGGGTTTATCAGACCATCCAAAAGTAGTTATGCTTGTGCAGGGTTCTTTGTTAACAAAAGAGCCGAACAGGTGAGAGAAAAGAAAAGGTTTTGTATCAACTACAAACCCCTGAACTCCATTATTATTGAATTTAATTATCCTTTTCCCCTAACCAAAGTGACCTCACAAAGAGAGCCTCGCAAGGAAGGATATTCATTAAATTTGATTGCAAGTCTAGTTTCTGGAAAGTCAAGGTCAAGGACGAAGATAGGCACAAAATGACGTTTAGAGTTCCATAAGGACTGTTTGAATGGAATGTCATGCCATTCGGGTTACAAACAGTGCCGGCCTATTTCTAGAGGAAAATGGAAAATGCATTAAAATGCTTTCATAAATTCTCGCATTGTCTATATTGATGACATACTAATATTTAGTGATACTGGAGTTGAAGACCATCTTGGACATCTATAGTTATTGAAGGAAAAATTGAAAGAACACTCTATCTTCTTTCTCTGCAAAAAAATTAGAGATTGGAGTCACCAATGTCAATTTCCTGGGTTTGGTTTTAAGTAGGGGAAAAATAATACTCCAACCCCATATCCTGGAAAAGATTGAGTAGTTCCCTGATAGAATGCATGACAAAAAGACCTTGCAAAGATTTTTAGGTTTGTCTGAATTACTATTCATCATTTTTTCAAGATCTATCCAGCTGGAGGAGCTCCCTACAGAGACACCTGAAAAAGGATGTTGAGCCATGGGATGACAATCCAACAAGAGCAGTGCAAATGATAAAGACAAAATGTAAAACTATGCCACTACTTTATCTTCCTGTTGAGAATTTCCCATTAATTCTTTACACCGACACTTCAAAACATACTTGGAGTGTTGTGTTAGTTCAGCTCCACCCAAATAACGAAGAAATGATCTGTGGCTATAGATCAAGAACTTTCAACAGAAACACATTCTAGGTATCATGTCTATGAAAAAGAGATCCTTGTTATTTTCCAAGGAATAAAAAAATTAAGATTTTTCTTAAACCGGTAACTTTCACTGTCAAACGGATAGCAAAGCCATGGTAAGTCTAAAGAAAAAGAAACCAAACAATGATCTAGCGCAGGGTAGAATCGCACGATGGAACTTTTTCTGGTATCATTGGATCGATGATTAAGTGGATCAAGGGAGCTAATAACTCCCTATCCGACACCCTAACCAGAGAGTTGGCAAACTCTAGTGGTCCTAAGTGAACCATATCACTTGTGTTTGTCATTTTCCCAAAACTGGTTTTTGATTGAGCAACAATCAATCATAAATCTTTGTATTATATTAGTTATGTATCGGAAGCATAGTGGACCCTATATTAATCTTTATGTTGCAGGTTTAATGGACACTCCACTCAGGTGCATCCTTACCCCCAGAGGAAAAGTGAAATGTTGTGGAATCGGTTCAAGTTTCTACAAGAAGACAGTTTGTCAGAAGAGAATGCTTTGAAGCTATGGCAATGACACTGATGACTTACATGCACTACCCGCTTAACCATGGCGGGAGTCCTAGCCTATAATTACACGAATATGGGCTAATGCATACGACGGTTTCGACCTTCAATTATTAAAGGGTAACTAGTCCAGAAAGTAGATGGAAGTAATTGACATACTTTATTCCTCAAGTCTGCTATCTGAATGGACATTTGAATATTACGACATCATCACCACATATCTTGTTACTGTCTGGATGGATTACACCTTCCCACGATGTCAGCATACACTAGTTACTTACTAGAAGGACAAAGGAGCAC
>CM031242.1:714419193-714529658 GCA_018340775.1 Taxus wallichiana var. yunnanensis | reverse complement strand
TAAATGCAGGCAGTGGTTAGGTGAATAACAAAGAAAGGAATTACAAATGTGGACATCACCAAAGAGACATGGGAAGGTGATATCTAAGACCTTAAGAAATGTCAGTGTCTCTCTGATATAATCTAGCCATGATTAGTAGAGAATGAGTGTAGAAGTGATTAGATTTTGGCGAGATGGACTACGAGATGGAAGCAGCGTGGGCGTGGGCGGTGAGAATGGCCAGACCATGATAGTGTGAGTCGTATAGAGAGCGTGGAGATCATCGAATCCAAACTGGGAAATTCGTAGGAGACAATTTTGGGAACATACGGTGGTTGTGTGTAAGATATGTCGGAGTCATATGTACTCCCCAATAAGAATTATTTATGAAGAGAGTACAAGTGAAGGTAACATGTACAAAGGAGGAAAATGTGGACA
This sequence comes from Taxus wallichiana var. yunnanensis, assembly GCA_018340775.1. Lineage (NCBI taxonomy): Eukaryota > Viridiplantae > Streptophyta > Pinopsida > Cupressales > Taxaceae > Taxus > Taxus wallichiana. The sequence continues at coordinate 714,529,241 of CM031242.1, read as the reverse complement.
AAAGCCGAGGCGGGAGAAGAGCCACATGGATGAGGAAGGCTCCTGCAGGTATGACACGCAGTGGTAGTGGAAGGATCAAATGGCGATTGCAGAATAGCGAGGAAAATGACATCTCATACAAAGAAAGGAAACGAATGAGGGAATGTGTGGAAAACAATAAGAATATCAGTAGATATTAGCATAAGTGGAGAGTATGATAGCAGCTAAGATAATAACAGATTATGTGGTGAAGTAGGATGGACCTTATCAACCATGCAAAATGGTAGGTAGCCCCAGGTCGGTGTCTTGGTGTTTGAGATGGGGGAAGGGAATCATTGGATGAAGAAATGTAAGAAACGAGGAAAGGGCTAGAGTCGTTTGTAGTCGACGAGAGGATAGCAGACTCGGCTTATCACTACTATTTCCACTCTAGCATTTGCATGATTAATGAGGTACATAGATAAGCGGCGAACATCATTCGAATATAAAAGAGATTCATCTCGAGAAGATGACAATTGGATAAAGGATGCAAGTGCGAGGTTATAACCGCCGATATGATATAGGAGTGTTAACAAAAAGCAATTTACTCATGGCTGATCGAATCAAGAGAGTAGTAACAAACTTAGAGAGAAGAGGGACTTTCTATAGACGATTTTCCATGATGAGAGAGGTAAAGCCAAAACCACTTTGAGGTGGTAGAAGGAGGCGCTCGGGTTCCACCAAAAATGATTAGCTAAAAAATAAGCCTATATGGTGGGAATATAGTAATACGAGAGTTAATCGGGGGTCAGGAGGACTAAAATGTTGTATAAATACTATTAAATAAAAGCAAAAGTAATATGCAATAAATATAAAAATAAATTATTACCTAAGTGAATTAGCAAAACCTATTAATGCAAGGGAAAATGGGAAATGACTTAATTGGGATCACTTGACGTTGACATCATTGCATGTTGTCAGCAGACTTGAAATTGAATCTCTGGCACATAGTACCGACCACCGTGTGACCCTGCGAAGGATCGATCCATCACTTTGCCCTAAAGTGACACATATGCCCGGGAGTGTACTAGGGTGCCCCGAGGTTCCCCTCGGTCTAGATTTCCGGGCACTAGGAACTATGAAAAAAGCTTTAGGTTATGTGTTTGGTAGTGTCACAAGGACATCGGGGAACTCGCCGTATGTCACACTTTGGATTCACTGGATGAACTGGATGATGCCTCCGAGTTGAAGAAGAATGGGTTGGAATGACCTCAACCACCTAACTAATGTACTTTTTGTTGAGAGATACACTACATTTAGGACCCAGGATGTAGATCACGGTGAGTGTGTACATGTCATGCCCTAGATGCTCTCATGCTAGTAGCACTTTGTGAAGTAGCCTAACTATAATAGCTATAAAATATGTATATAGTAGAATAAAATGAATAGAATCCCCATATAAAAATGCATGTGATGTAGACTTCCTAGCTTGAACAATGTATGGTGCATATGTGGATACAAGTGATGCGATAGATGCATCCCTAGATGGAGTGATATTAGTGATGGGATGCAAAGACCTAAGACCCTCATTATGGTCTTATAAGCTTTATATTTATAGGGCTCTCAAGTTTAATTTCACAATTAATCCTGATAATGCCAACTGAGGAAAAGATAAATATGGCCAATGGCTAGAAGTGATCCAAAAAGGAGCGAAATGGTATTTTCATAGATTGGGGCACCTAGAATGGGACCAAGGCGCTTGAGTAGAGGGTGAGGCACCCAAAATTAGGGCTAGAATCTCAGGGAAGTTACAAAATGGGTAGATAGGTAATAGGAAATATATGGGAAATGTGAAATAAAATATAAAACAAAGATGGAAAAATGGGGGATTAATTGGTACTTTTTACACTTGAGAACCTTATAAATAGGTAGTATAAGACCGAGCTAAATATTGTTTAAAGTGCATGATTTTATGTCTACAGAGAGAGACCTTGAAGACAAAGTTTCAGAGCTCGAGAAGCCTTTTCTTTGGTCAAGATGAACCCATATATGATTTTTAATCCCAAGAGATTTATAAGATCAATGGGATGGGTATAAAGTTCCAATTTTGTGTGTAAAACCCTAAAATTTCTCCTTTGTTCTTAGGATAACAAGGCTTATCTTGCTGAAATTGGGCATCCATGAGAGAGTATTGAGCCTTGTGAAAGATGTTAAGGCTACATCATGTAGAGGACTCTTAAATATTTCCAATGACTACTTTTTTTTGACTCCTAAAACCTTACAGAGCTCTCGAATCATCCATGAGATCAGACTTGCTTTTGACTATACACTACCTTTCACTTAGAAACACACAATTGCCTTGTTTGTCCCTAAACCTCCAAAATCTTTCCCAAAGTTTCCTAAATTAGTTCTAATATGTTCATATCTCTTCAATACCACATTCGTATGAGTTAGATCCTTTTGTTCTATCTCAGAGTATGCCTACCAATCTTGAGAAGGTCAAAATTGGTCTTTCGCATACTTGAGAAACTAGTCGTTGGGAATACTTCACCGAATGAGATTGTTGACCTTGTAACATCATTCCAAAAAAATATACTTGTTTGTTTATCATCTTAGAAGTAATTGGAAGGTAAAAATGAACATAAAACAACTGAAAAACTGATCAATGGAGTGTTTCAGAAGACTCAGGGAAATAATTTTCAATTTTGGCTAAGTTGTCTAATGCTTGTCTTCTTGAGAAAGTTTGAAATTTTCATGTTTAGCACATTTGCATTACAATTCGCTAGATCTAGCTTGGGACTTGTTTTGGATTGAGTGCATCAAGGAGAGGGAAAACATGAACCCCATAATCTCAAGACATCACGTGGACTACTTGCTTTGTCCATTGGCCTATGAAATCACTATGAGATACACCACACAACTTCCTTTATTGAACACACACACAACATGAAATAAACACATGATAGGAAAAGAAAACACAAGAAGAGAATATAAAACATAAGGGAAACATTAAATGATATGGGAAACACATAAAAAAACAATCTAAGTCACCTATGTACATGCAGGGGACAACCCGATTTCTCATTGAAGTAGTGTTACCTATAAACATGAATTACCAAATTCATTTCTTCCGATAACCCACTTGATAGGCTCACTAAAATATGAACCTCTTCACAAATTCTTGAGATATATAACATGATTGCTAGTGAAATTGATGTCTCACTCATTCATTTCATTTCCTCTAATGTTTTGACACCTTCTTTGCATTTTCTTGTTGATTCCCAAGTTTGTTCCACTTGTTGATTTTCCATCATCACTTTGAAGATGAGCCTATATCATACTTGCCTTCATAATTTTGCAATACCGTAACCTCCAAACTTAATAGACATTTGTTCTTCACTTGTCATCTGCTTCATGATCACTTGTCTTTCTCATGAGTTGATTCTCGAAAGATGCTTCAAAAACTTTGACATTATCACCAATCTCTTGATGTCCCTTTTTCTCAATTGTACCAAGAAATCATCTTCCTCATACCTCAATTTTTTAATATGCTTCCTTACACAGTGTGTCACATGTATCATTACATCATCCTCTTGGAAAGAGAATGAGCTCAAGGTTGGGTGTGCAACATGGAAACTATAATTTTCTTTGTTTGGTCCATCTTGAGATTCAACATCAATTCTAGTGTTGATAATGTCCTTCTCTTGAGTAAAGTGAGCACTGAAAGGTTGAAGTTCATTAAAAATGTTTCCATTTTGAACAAAACCAGCCATAGGATGAAGAAACATTTCCTTTCTCCATTTTTCATTGAGAATGTTTCCATCCTCATGAAAAGGGAATGAGAAAAACATTGGAGATGAAATGTTTTCATTATCATTTTCCCATCCTTGATCATCAAGAACCAATAAATCCATTTCCTTGATGAAATCATTGTCTCCTAATAATTTATCATTCGAGAGACATAAACATGTTTTTATTCTCATATTTCTTGTCATCTTCTTCCAATGAGAAAGAAAATCTTCATATTCACAAGCATACCCATCACATGGAACCTCATACCATCATTGGAAATCATGATTGAAAACATCTAGGTTACCTATCAAGAAGTTATTGAGCATCCCTCCTTCTTGATCCGCATGACTCATCTCTTCAAGATTGCCTTGTATTGCAAGTCAATATTATCATGATCATCATTGATATCCAATTGAACAACTTCATTTATTCTCTCATCCCATGGGAATTACATACTCTCAAACTTTGATTTCATCAATTACCACTATGCTCTTTGATAGCTCCATGATGCTTAGACATTCTTCCACCAACATGGGAAACTCAAGATCATCCTCGAAGGTCATGAAAAAGTTGCAAGATTTGGAATTTTGACATGGGATGTCTGTCATTGGGTCATCTAGTATTTGAATAATATACTTCATTTTCCTAATGGGAAGAAGTTTATTTGCTTTACTGTTGATCAACATGGTGGCATGTGACCAATCAAGTTGCATATCTCCACCAACATTTCAACAAAAACTTTAGCCCACCAACAGACCACCATATGATTCGCATGTATACGACAAGTATTCTCATTGGCTTATGACTTTCTTTTCAAGGAAGTCTCACAATGCTACCTCAACATATTTGATCTGGCCCACAAGAGGAACTTATTTAATTTCCATGGAGAGGAAATGGCCAGAGGTAGGAGAAAGGGAGAGGATGAGATATTTCTAAAATTTTGTAGGCAATGACAATTATCTCAAGCACTAGAGTCAATGATGTAAATTATTTAGTTTGTACCCATTGACCAACAATTATATATAGAAAGGTTCTACCTTCCTAGAGGTGGAGGGTGTGGAAGTGAGGAAATTAATATATGGAGTGGGTTGAGACACATGAGGTAGTTCTTTGGTGGTGGAATTTTTAGGGAATGAAACAAAACTACTTCCTTTGATATGTTGAATGAGTTTCTCAAGTTTCTTGGGATGAGTTCTCAAGTACTCATATTCGGAAATTTGGAATTTGGATTTTTGAAATGGTCAATGATATCAAAGGATAAGGAGAGGTGGTAGGTGTAGACACAAAATCATGCACTTGGGTAGATTTCTAGGTCCTAAAAGCATACCGACATTTACATGATTCCTAAGCAAGAAAAATAGTAATTGACAACTATCTTTGGCTTCATTTCTTTGTATTATACTTTCTCTTTGGTCTCTTACACCCCTCATACCCATTCAATACTTAGCTCATTTATCTTTTATGGCTTTAGACATCAATTCCTAGTAAGGATAGTAGTGCCCATGTGCTCCTATCCCCTCTTGGAACACCTCACCCTTTTTCACCTCACTCGCTTCTTTTTGGTCTCTTTTGTATTTTGGTCATCCTTTCCACTTATGGGTCAATTTCAGTTGTTAATTACAAAATTCAAACAAGGGAATCATATAAATACATAGTTATGTTTAAAAATCAAGGACCAAGCACTAAGCTTACTACTATCACCTAATATTGCATCCAAAGGCACCTAAAACACTCCAAAAGCATCCATGTAACATCGATTTAAGGACAAGGGCTGCGTATTTCTCGCATACATTGCATAGAGAGGGGAAGTTCATTCTATTCCATCCACACATTCTACTACATTGCTACATTCTAGCTACACACCTGCTATCATTGGTGTAATTTGCACAAGGGCATCCTAGGGCATCATTTCTACACACACACACACACAAGAACTACATAGAGTCTGAGATGTAGTGCAAAACTTGTTCATAAGTTCACTTTATCGGGTAATCCAGTTAATGGGTCGATTTGAACCCCCATTCCACATTTTCCTTTTAGGTTTGATGTGATTTGTGGTATTATACAGGTGAACTTATCTTTTGCAGGTTACAGGTACCTTCGGTGATCAAGGAACAACCATCAAGAGACTAACAAGAAGAAACATCGAAGACCTTGTGACATTCCATAAATCGTAACCTAAGCATCTACATAGTCACGGTGCCCAAGTAGTCATCAATGCTTGAAGTCCTTGCCCTATTGTAGGCATGCATGTTCGACATTGTTCGTGCATTTTAAAATTTATAGAGACCAATTACGACATTGTTTGCATCTTATTCATCGCTTACACCCACCCATATTACTTCTTATCCATTTGGAAATAAGCTAAGTCTCTTATCCTCCTTCTTTTCTTAGGGTTTCATACTTTACATGCTAATTTTCTCATGTCCTTATTGTATTTTAGCATTTTTGTATCATAGGTTATAATAGTTACTTTGAAATTATATTTAATTACATATTTATTAAATCATTTGGTGAACCCATCCACTCGAGCCCTTCCTTTTTATGCCCATCACCCGTAATGAGTCGATTTGGGTCTTTTGAACACATTGAGCTACCTCCATCTACCCGTAGTGTCTCTAAATCAATGGGTGAATATGATAATACTTTTCTAACTCATAGCGTGTTCCTTTTAGGGATATTGAAACTTTTGATAGTGAGCAATCAAACGATGAGGATACTAATGTTGATCAAGAACAACTAGATAAACTTACCAATTTATGTCAAGCATTGCGTACCAACCCTTTTCATATTCCACATGTTCTTAAAGGTGCTTTGCTTGCTACTGCTAAACATCTCAAGATATTACTTCCGCCCCTCTTGTAGAGTTCCTCCTCACCGCCATGGCCTCCACCCAACCTCTTAACATTCCTACTTCTAGTGCGCCGCTGCTATCACTCCTCTCATTTCTAATACACAACTTGGTTCATCTTTAGGCACTTATGACCTTACTTCCTTATACCAGGATCTACAAGTTCAAATCTTTCAGTTACAACATGATACTTCATACTCCTCTCCATATCTTGATTTCTCATTACTCCTTCATACCCCTTTTGCACCATCATTTCTACTTATCCACTCCTCCCAACTTCATCACACCCAAGCTTCCCACCTTTAATGGCCATGGTGACCCTCAAGAGCATCTATGATCTTTTCATGTGGCATTTCTTGATTATGTAGATGATCATACATTGTTAGCTAAGATATTTCCTAGAAGTTTGCAAGATTATGCCATGCATTGGTTCTATGATCTACATGTTCACTTGGTAACTTATTTCATGTATTTAGCTTCGATGCTTTCTTTACAAATTTCGGTGAGTGGGCTTTCATCATTTAATGGTATCAGAGTGAGATCAATCCTTTGCATATTAGAGTCTGCGAGTGAATTATTCTGGATATTATTTGGTATTGGTCTCATTAATACTGGATAAACAACGTTCAAAAACTCCAAAAACATTTTTCTTCTTTTATTTGCTTAGTCACCCAAACTACAGACTAAATAATGTGAAGAATGCAATGTTTTTAATAATAAATTGAAGGTTTCAACGAATAATTCTTGGTATTGATAGACTCACGACCTCAAGGAGGAAAAAGAAACATTGAAATGTCTTCATAAGGACTAAACCAATCAAATCACCTTGGCTGCAAGGAGAACAAAGGTGACCACCTGAGAAAGACATTGCTTTCAATTTTGTCCTAAATCACTGTACACATTTTGCTAGATGTCCTTGCGAATTTGGGGAGCAAATTTCTCTGGTTTTACTAAACGGAATTGACTCAAATTTTAACCATTTCTTTGTCCAGGTAGGGAGAAGAGACCTCAAAATATTAGCTCGAATGGTTAAGTGCGGTGAAAGTTATTCTTACCCAAAAATGTGGGAATGAAGGACACGTATAGCGGTAGAGACTAAATTAAGAACATTTAAATTTCTGATTTAAATGAAAGATTGAAGATCAGTGAGTAAACAAGGAAGTATATGAATGGTTTGGTTGTTTATAATACATCGAGAGGTCATTTACTTGATGCAACCTTGAATTTACCACGAATAACCTAGGCGGGCTGGCACATCACCCAGCCTAAGCTGAGTGCTCACCTGAAGTGCGCAAAGGTACTAGGCCCCTCCTTAGAGTTTCTTGTGCAGGATGTTAACGTGATGAAGATATAATGCATTCAGATCCATAAATGGCATAAACATACCACAGAGCATATTCCGATCTAGATCTTAAAGAATCATGAATTAAATGATAAACATAATGAAATCAACCATGCAAGAACTAGTTACAGTCATGTTTAACACCTTTATCCACCCAATACACTCCATTATATTAAACACAGTAAATACATAAGCTTCTTACAATAAATAGTATCATAAGTTTATGTGTGCATCAGATCTGGTAGCATAACTCCATAATAGCTCATACATAGTGTCTCTGTATATCAAACTACATAGTTCAATCCATATTTATAAGGGTGGGGACTTTCCCTTCACCACTTACGCACTTCCTAAAATAGGTCGCATGTTAAAAATAACCATGTGCCTTTACAATAATAGGCACACATGTAAGTGCGCTAATAATAGATCTCCTACAATTAACTAGCAGTAGTAATCCTATTATTATCTTCAACTTGTGCATGGCGCTCATCAAACACTCGTCCCAAAATAGCAGTTGCGTGTCACACAAGTCTCCATCCCGATGTGTTCTCTGCACGCTATCTCCAAAAATAGCCCGTAACCATGAAAATGGCTAAGTCCCCAAATCAGCTTGTCCTGGTGCGCGTTTCCTTTCCTATCCTTCTGTGCCTTCAAATGTGCCTTATTCCTATGTGCAAATATTCTATGTGCCCTCTCCTTAGTGTCATACTCTGATCGCTCAATATTACTCCATGCTTTTATGAGTTTTCATATTTTCCAAGGAATAATAAAATCAATATTGTGTTTTAGAGAAAGTTGTGTCTTTGATTTTAGAGTATAAGCTTTTGATCCATTCCACACTCTGTCAACAAGGGAGATTTAGAATGATTGGAGTGTAAGATTTCATTTATTTACTAACAAATGTTTTTAATTGATTGATAAAACACTTGGTTAAATTTTCATAAGGAGGCATCAATTTATTGGTATCAAATATTTTAACATCATATTGCAGAGATTAAGGAGTTTTGGAAGCATTTAAATTTTTTTGGCTAACTAGTGTATTTATGCAAGTTTGCAAAATTTTCCACATATGGATTCAAGGAAGGAAGAGAGGAAATATATTGAGAAGAAGAGATAGATTAAGCTCCAATAAGAGACACGACCCATTAGAGAGGACTTGGAAAAGGTGATGCAACAAATACAAAAGAGTGTAATTCTCAAGTTACAGGGATGGAACCTTCACCTTAAGAAGGTTGTCAAGTGGCCAGTGCAAGAAATTGCCAAGAGAAGGAATAAGAGAACAATTTTGAAGAATGAGAGAGAAGAGATGTTGCCAGGAGGAGAGAAACATGGAGAGTTTCTTAGAGAGAAACCAAGGATGGAGTTACAAGTAGTGCAACTAGAGGGAGAGATGCCAGAAGAAGAGACATCCATGGAGACTAGAGAGTCTCAAAAGTTTTCTTCTAATTGTTTCTCTGAGTGGGTGATTGTAGGTACAAAGACCATAGAAGAAGAAGAATGTCTATTGGAGGCATTGAACCTTGAGGATGGAGGAACACCAAAGTATGAGTTTGTATACCTTCAACGCATGCAGAGAAGTTGAATTTCAATGTTGAAGATTTCCATTTCATTGATAAAGTAAAACTAGCTTATGAAGAGACCAAAGATGAACATGAGAAACAAATGGTGGTAGCACAAGTGAGGGAAGTCATCAAGTCTCACATTTGGGTACTTAACAATGACTTATATGAGTTGATTACAAGCATCCAGGAGGAACACATGGCAGAGGTGAAGCTCATGATGAAGAACATAGAAGAAGGACAAGAACAAAGGAAGAAGACCAAAATTATGAAGAAACAATACAAGTGCAGGTGTAGAGAGAAGCATGGAACACAAAATATATGTGTAAGTCAAGCAAAGGGAACAAGAATGAATCTGGAAGACAAGAAATAAGAAAGGTATAGGCATGCATTTGAGCAGGAGCTCAAATTTTCCCACCTAGGGATTTTGATGCAGAGCATCAATGCTTCATTTAATGATTTGGAGTCCATTTGTGGTTTAGGAATAAATTTTATGTTCACATGTCTATGTTGGGATAAGAGACAATCATAAACTGAATAATAATGTTTCATATTGTGTGTAGTTGCAAAATTTAGTCATATAAGACATAATAAGGCACTTAATGTCAAAATTGATAGTGAATTGGGTTGTCGTACGGAGTATTAAATTATTGTAACTCCTTGATTAAGTTTAGGGATGTTGTTGTGTTTATACTCTAAGTTTAGAGTATGGTTACCTAAAATTTAGGAGTTTGGTTCCAATGTAGTTGAAGCAAAATTTGGCTCTAGTCCTTAGATTGACCTCATAATGATATATTGGGTGTGTGTGGGATACATATAATTTTGTGAGGAGGAGTTCATATCAGAAAACAAGTTCATGCAACGAAATAAAAGGAACAAAAAAATGTAAAATAGAATGAGGTCGACATTTTATGATATATATACTATTAGTTATCTCTATTGCATCAAAATTTGACTCCTTAATGCATCCTTGTATTCGAGTTATATGTGAATCGAAGTGGATTTGAAATAATGAAATCGAGTTACGTTAATATATGTTTAGATTGTTTGGGTGGATTGAGTATGTAAATGACCACATATATGAACTAATTTCTGCATGATTGAAATTTTCATATATTTTATTGAACTAAAACCAAACTTTGACCTTTACATGCCCTTGTAGTGACGCCTTGCATCACCTCCTATGTCTATCAAGTCTAAAGCAACCTCTGCACCTAGCTCTCCTATTCGCACATGACCTACTTCATGACCTTGTCATCCTCATCGGTCCACTAGTCCACCTCGTTGGCCTAAGTCCCCTAATTAGGAAACCCCTTCACATATATGTTCACCACCTCTTTCTTCACATAGATCTCCTTCACATATACATTATTACCCTCCTACACCACCGATCTTAGAGCATTGTCACACATCTTTGTCTCCTCGGATATCGGGTGGAGGGCCCTTTCCCTTCACTATCATTGGATAGTCTTCTATCCCTCACACACTTGGGGGCATCACAAATTCTCCCCCACTCGCTATCGATGTCTCTACCCTCTCATGTATTTCACACTTTGTGCTTAATATTTAATCTTTCCTAGCATTCACATATCTTTGATACACACCGTGTTGTCATTAACTTATGATGCACTCTAGTTCTCAAGTTCATACTTGACTACGAGGGTATAAATCTAAAATGAACCAAACATCATTTAAATTCATGCTCTGTGATTCACATTACATATTTCTAGCATCTATTCTCATACAAACTATTTCCGATCACACACTCTTGTTCTATGGTTCATTCTTGACTGTTGAGGGGTATTTTATAAATGAACTTCATTTCCTACACATCCACCGGGGCATATTGCTTCTACCATATTCAAACTTTTGATTTCACACCATCACACTCATACATCATTTTCATATATTGGTTGCATGTAATCTTGCTAGCTTATTCTGTTTACATGTTTGGTGCTGTGGTCTTCTAGTCAATTCCACTATAAACCTCTAGTTTGAACACTTACCTCCTTCTGACTACCAAAAATATCTCAAAGAAGCTCTAAGATTCTTCATATTAGTTTACATATCCCTGCACTGAGGACCTCCAAGAAATTTATCATCACACAAGTTACCTACTCCAAACATCCTTAGACATAACTTGCCTTTGCTACACACATACACTTGCATTGGGATTAACATTCATATGAATACAATGATGAAATAGAATTACAGGACCATTCACTATGATTCCATTCTTTGATAGTATCCATTCACCTCTTGACATCATCTCTACATACCCTTCACAATCATTCTATACCCTGATTCATCAAAGTAACTTCAACATGCATTTACCCTATCTCTCCATGCAAGGGTCTAGATGGGATTCTTGGTGTCTAGGTGCTCAAACCAACATATAGGTTTCTTAACCTCCCTCAACTCTTCTAAGACACTTGTCTAACTCATTACAAGGTGTCTAGACTACTAGTTTGGTCATACACTTGCATTAAGGCCTAGTTCTCTTTCTTAGGCCCTTTGGCCTTATAGCCTTCTTAACACCTAGATGCCATGTTATCTCACTATATTATGAACCAACCCCACAAAAAATTTGTGATTCTAGGACCCTTTACCAAGTACTCACATCCACCAAAGCATCATGCTTTACTCCTTTATACTTATTGGACTTCCAAGATCTTGGTCCTAAGGGTAATTAGGCCTATTTTAGACACATCTCATGACATTACACCCTTCCAAGTAGAATTCCACCTGAAAGACCATCGATCCACTTCAAACATGTTAGGAACATGGAGTGTTTGGGGTTTGGAGGCTTGAATCCATTGTTTCCACCTTCATGTACTTCATTCTTACTCAAACCGTGCATTGTCAGTAGTCTACCCGAGAAAACTCCTCCAACTTCTCCACACGTGCGAGCTAGGTCATGAAACTTCATAGTTTTCTTGGCATCACCACAACAAAGGTACTCACTAAATTTCATCAAAATTGGACAATTGGGAATTTTTTGTTATGGCTTGCCTTAGTTAGGGCCTCCGAGAGGACAAATTTAATCCTACAAGTCTTTATACGATGGTTCAAGAGCTAAAATTTTTGTGGTGACTATTCTTACCTTCCTCCACCTTTATACATCTTCATAGATCTTCCAAAATCATTTTTTCATGAATATCATTTCTCTAAGCCTTGGTCGAGACAAAGTATACAACATACAATATAATTTCAGTACTATAATTATTACAAGTAAACAAATCCATGAGATCTTGCACAATGTTCTTCAACACCTTTATTAATCCTTATATGATCCTTTTACATGTTGTTAAGGGTGTTTTCTTGACTGTATCATTCGAATACATCCTCCTCCTCTCCATTACATTTGAAAACTCCCATATGAATAGGTGGATATTGACTACGTATGGACTCCTGACCAACTCAACAAACCCCTAAGAAGGTTCAACAACCTTCCTATCTTAGAAATCAATAAATATCACCCTAACACACTCATCTAGGTCATACATGATAAGTATTAAAGGATGATATAGATTTATTTTTCATATATTACTCATTTACCAAGTCAATTTACTCCTACAACTCTTTTACAAGCACTCATTCACTTCTTACAACAAAGTTCACGTTATCATTCATTCACTAACACCTAGACTTATATGTTTAATGGTCTCATATGGCCTTATTATCCTTTATATCTTGATGCTTTTGCATCAGAGTATCCTTGTAATAAAAATTTTAGCTCCTGCTCAAATGCATTGTAGAAATCTTCCTTCTTTCTTGTCTTCCATGCTTTCTTCTATGCTTCTTGCTTTTTTATTCCTTGGATTTTTGTTTTGTTCTTCCTCCCAACCACCACTCTGAACCTTATATTTTTTCTTCTTCTTCTTCTTCTTCTTCATATTCTTAGTCTTTGTCTCCAAGTACCTATCTGTCTCTATATTCTCTCTACTTTTCTCCTTCATGCATCTTACTTGAGCTACTTCCTTGTTTTGTGTTTCTTGTACCCTTTGGAGTCATTGTATCCTTGTCAAATTTAGGAATGCCAACATAAGGTCTGATCTCTTCCTCCACTATGTCTAAGACCATATTCTTCTCCTTTTCATCTATAACTTTTTCATATATTTTCTTAGCCTTGTTTACAAAATACAAATCTTCCACATTGAAGTCCGATTACTTTTCATCAGCTAAAAGTCTACATGAATTCTTAGTTAACATTCTGATCCACTAATTTTGTCCACCTTCATCATGATATAAAACATCCTTACTTCTATAATTTACTTGTGGTTTGATGATTGCTAGTTCCTCTAGCTCCTTAGGTTCTAATTGCACTTTCCCTTCTTGACTGTAGGTAGGAACTTTTTCACTACTTTGACTTCTTAAATGGAATTCACTTACCTGGTTTGTGTCATTGTCTTCATGTTTTTGGATTGATTGAATTCTCTTAATCTTAAATACTTGCTCCTTGTCACATATTACTTCATTATCCTAAATGTTCTTGAGTATGCTCATATCTTTACCTTTCACTTTGTCATCTATCACCGCAACAACAACTTGAGTGACTTGTTTTACCAAAGAAATTTTCTTCCACAAGAAAATCCTCGAGTTTTAATTTCTTTTTCCCTTGCATTACTTATTGAGAGTCTATTATCATGCACTTCACATAGGAGATCATTTCCTTGTGTGCTTGAGAAACTTTTCCCATTACTTTTCTTTACCCCTTGTTCTTATAGTTGTGTACCTCTTTTTCAAAGTTTATATCTTCACATTCTAAGTTCATTTGACAACACTGAGCTTCTTCATACTCTATTTTCATCAACTTACTCTTCACCTTATAAACTTTATCTTTCCCAACTAGCATTGGTCTACTAGTCCTATAATAAGGATTAATACATAGTGTTAAAAATTGTGCATAGCCATTGTCTATCATCCCATGAACTCATATGACTATTCTCAAAGAAGTTTGTGACTTTCTCAAGGTATTACTTATAACCAAATTCCTGCAATCTCTTTAAAATATGAATATATGCAATAAAGAATCATCATGTATACCTCCTTGGTGTGTTGGATGCCCGACTTGGTTCTCTATTACCTTTCTTGCTTGTGTTAAAATTTCCTTTTTGCTTCATGGCTCTAAGTACAACTTCATCCTCCTTGGAAACCTAGTTTGATTTTCCTTTAACCATGTAGTATGTCTAGTCTTTCTAAACTTGTTCATTCTTTCTTGGTCTTTGTCATACTCCATATGACTAATTCATCTGAGTCTTCTTCATTCTTCAACTCCATCATGCCTTGGCCAATACCAAACTGTAACTTACATATTTTAGTCCCTTGAGAGGATGTCTCCTTGCCTTTAGATGGCTTTAGGAACATTTCCTTGTTCCTTCTTTGACTAGTCATGTTTAATCTTGATAAATGACCCTACAACCTGACCTGCATTCACACATGTCAAAACAAAATTAGGTTCAAAAATCATAGTTCCATTGTTTTATTTGGCTGGTCCATCATTGGCTTCAACTTGCTTGCCATTTACATTCCCTTCTACGGGATTGTTTGTAAGCCTGGTATCTCTACCTTCCTCTGTTGCTCCTCATTTTGGTTTAGTTTTCTTACAAGGACTGATTGTCCTTCACTCTCTTTTCCTTGGTCTTCAAGAGACCTACTTGTTTCATTATTTTCCATTGCACTCTCTTGTGTCTTTTTCTTCTTCTTCTTCTTCATGACCCTATATAAGGTCTTCTAATATATCATTCCATGTTTCTTCTTCCTCAAGGTTAACTCTTGGTGCTTGTTCTTGTCACTCTTCCTTTGGTGACTCCACTAACCTTTTTGGCCATTATTCTCTCTCTTCAAGAGCTACATGCTCTTCCTCAACTTCATTTGGGATTATTTATTAGTCTTGACTTGTGCTTCTTGGTCCACTACCTTAGACTCTAACTGCTGCATTCTTCTATCAACCTTGTCTTCCTCTTTCATGAAGGCCAAAACCTAATCCTTGGTCTTCTCAAAAAAATCTTTAAATCCAAATACCATTCTTCTCCTTTCCTTTCCTACATGGTGGTACATCAAAGGCACTAAAACATGATGCATTCCTTCCTTTGTTAGAAAACACTTATTTAGCCTACCATTATAAACCACCTTCTTATCATATTGCCATGGTCTGACTTAGGAGTAAATGACATACATCCATAGGAATTACATCACATAACACCTCATCATGCAAACTTCCAATCTTAAAAGGTACTATACATTGCTCATTTACAAGAATTTGATGGTTCTTTTGAACCCATGAACTTTGTAAGGTGTAGGATGAACTAACCTTTTTAAACCCAATTTACTCACCATTTATTCGCAGATAAAAATTATCGATCTGCCATTATCAATAATTACCTGACATACCTTTCCTATTGTCTTACATCTTGTCCTGAAGAGGATTATCCTACAAACTGGATCCTTAGCTTTGACTTGTTGTTGTTGTAGAAGTACTCTTCTTACCAACAATGAATCTGCATGATTGTGATCACCACCTCCATCGGCTAACTTCTCTATACCTGAGCATACTGACTCCATACTTGTCATCTTTTTTCTCTAGGTTCTTGATTTCATGTTTCATATCCATTTGTGCATTCATCATGTCATCCATTCTACCCATCACTCCTTCCTGGATCAATTTCATGATTTACGTAGTGATGCTTTCTCCGACTTTGACATGCTATCAACAATCACTTTCACACTCTCAATCAGTCCAAATACTATGAATATTTACAATGTATTTTATCATAACAAAAACGATTTGATACCAATTTGGTGCGGGTCTTCTAGTCAATTCCACTATAAACCTCTAGTTTAAACACTTACCTCCTTGTTGACAACCCAAACTCTCTCTAAGAAGCTCTAAGATTGTTCATATTAGTTTACATCTCTCCCGCATTTGAGGACCTCCAAGACAATTATCATCACATAAGTTACCTCGCTCTAAATATCCTTAGACATAACTTGACTTTTCTACACACATACACTTGCACTGGAATTAACATTCTTATGAATACAATGATGAAATAGAATTACACAGGACCATTCACTATGATTCCATTCTTTGATAGTATCCATTCACATCCTAACATCATCTCTGCATACCCTTCAAATCATTCTATACCTAATTCATCAAAACAACTTCAACATGCATTTACCCTATCTCTCCACGCAAGGGTCTAGATGGGATTCTCGGTGTCTGGGTGCTCAAACCAACATACAGGTTTCTTAACCTCTCTCAATTCTTCTAAGACACTTTTATAATTCAATAAAAGTACATCTACACACCGTTATTAGTTTGGTCCATACACTTTCATTAAGGCCTAGTTTTCTTTCTTAGGCCCTTTTGCCTTGTAGCCTTCTTAGCACCTAGATGCCTTGTTATCTCACTATATTATGAACAAATCCCACATAAAATTTTATGATTCTAGAACCCTTTACCACGTACTCACATACACCAAAGCATCATGCTTTACTCCTTTGTATGGAATTTGACTTCTTAGACTATCCTAAGGGCAAGTTAGGCCTATATTAGACACATCTCATGAAAGTACACCCTTGACTAGAGTTCCACATGAAGGAGCATAGATCCACTTCAAATATGTCGGAATATGGAGTGTACGAGTTTGGAGGCTTGAATCCATCATTTCCACCTTTATGCACTTCAATTCTTACCCAAACTGTGCACTATCATAGTCTACCTAATAAATTCCTCCAACTTCTCCACACATGTGAGCTATGTCATGAAAATTCACAATTTTTTTGGCATCACAAAAAAGAGGTGCTCACCAAATTTCATCAAAATAGGATTTTGGAAATTTTGTTATGGCTTGCCCTAGTTAGGGCTTTGAGAGGATAAATTTGATCCTACTGAGTCTTTGTACGATGGTTCAAGAGTTGTAAAAATTTTTGGTGAATATTCTTACCTTCTTCCACCTTTATATGTCTTCACGAGCTTCCAAAATCATTGTTTCATGACTATAATTTCTCTAAGCCTCAAGATTAGGACAGAGTACACAACATACAATCTACTTTAAGCTATAATTCTTGCAAACAAATCCACAAATCTTACCTATATTGTTCTTCAACACCTCTATTAATCCTTATCTGATATTTTTACATGTTGTTAAGGGTGTTTTCTTGATTGTATCATTCAAAAAAATCATCCTCCTCTCCATTACATTTGAAAAATACCCTATGAATAGGTGGATATTGACTATGTATGGAATCCTAGACCAACTCAACAAACCCCTAAGAAGGTTCAACAACCTTCCTATCTTAGAAATAAGATAGATATCATCCTAACACACTCATCTAGGTCATACATGACAACTATTAAAGGATGATATAGCTTTATTTTTCCTATATTACTCATTTACCAAGTCAATTTACTCATACAACTCTTTTACAAGCACTCATTCACTTCTTACAACTAGTTCACTTTATCATTCATTCACTAACACCTAGACTAATATGTTTAATGGTCTCATATGGCCTTATTATCCTTTAGCTCTTGATGCTCCTGCATTAATGTTACACTTTGTTTTCTAATCTAGACAAATTATTAGTATGTCATCATCTTTCTATATATACACATGCGTGTTCACTTGGTATTTTGCAGTGAATGCGAGATATTTTGAGGTTTCTACATCTTGCAATGATGCTTGAATCGTACCTCTTACCAAGATTACCACCAAGGCTTCTGGGGAATCTACTTTCACTACTTTCACATGCTACATATCACATGTTTATTGTTATGTTTTTCTCTATTTCTCATTACAATCATTTTAATTTCACTAATACACCCATGTCTAGACATACTCTTTATCTTTCTAACATGCTAATGGGTCTTTCATATGTAGCATTTGGGACTATATGCCCCCATGGTTAGTTGACAAAATTTTCTCGATCTTGTTTGACATTGTATGCTATTGTTTGTAGGCTATACCCTATGTCTTGTATGATCATTCTATGCTTTTGGCCGATTTGGCCCTAATTGTCTTGTGACATTGTGAGTGATGTCCCATGTATGAAACCCGATTTTTTTGGTCTCTCTTATTTACATGGTTGTTACATTTTATTCTCTTACATGTTAGATTTTATACTAACACTTGTTACTAGCCATCTTGTTTTCATGTGCCTTGGTTTCTACCATTCAAATATCCTACCTCTGCAGGTATCTATTCTAGTTCGAATCATGGTCCTCTCCTTTGACTGCATTCTCCTATAGTTGTCACATGTGCCCCAAATGAGGGGGCATACATTGGGTGAATAAATCACTCCTACATCAGTTTAGAGCAAAATTCAAATGAATACAATACAAAATGGCACTGAACACAATAATATAATGACCCGAATCGACTTCGGTCCATAACACAATACGAAACCAGAGCCCAAAACTAAACACTAGTGTCTAGATGCTCTTGTCTTCCCCTGATGCTAATGTCTTGGGGCATGCACAATCGCCTCAAGACATCACTTGCAACAACTTTACAAAGCGGTTTCATAGTTACAAGCCTTTTGGACCTTATTTACTAAATACACTCTATCTCCTTTCTCCTACAATTAGTTTCAATAGGAACTAATATGGAACAACACAAACTAAATCAGACATACCATATGTAGTGGAGTTTATAGGGTAGAGTCATGAAAGGAGAGTAAAACTAGACCTATCTCCCCAACACTTTCTCTTTTGGCGCGAGATCACCCAAAACCTCACCTTTAACATTCATATTAGCTCTCTAACCACATGACACTTTTCTATCTTTACTCTCTCACATCTCGGTGCATAATTTCTTTTCAACACACTTTTACACTCTTTACATGCTTATACATAGATTTTAATTTTTCACATATAGAACTTTGAATACTTTCTCACTCTTCTTTGCAGGTATGTCATTATATGTAATAAGGAGCAACACACATTCAACGAGCACAAGCTCCCACATCATGCCAAATCGCATTTGATGCACTCTAGTGGTCCGCTTCCCTCTTTCCTAGCCTCCATGCTTCACTTTCACTCATTCCACGTTTCACTTGTCCACTTGGCATGCTATCAATACACTCTCTACATGAGAATCACGTACACATATTCTATCTACTTTATGTTATTGAGTATTAACTCAACAACATAAAGTGGGGGAAAATGTAGACACAAAATCATGCACTTGGGTACATTTTTAGGTCTTAAAAGCATACTAGCATTTACATGATTCCTAAGCAAGAAAACTAGTAATTGATAACTATCTTTGGCCTCTTTTCTATATCCTTTACTTTCTCTTTGGTCTCTTACACCCTACAACCCAGGTTGGTACTTAACTCATTTATCTTTTATGTCTCGGACACCAATTTCCATCCAGACAACAACACCTAGGTGCTCTTATCCCTGTGGGCGCCCACGACCCTTTTTCACCTCACTCGCTCCTTTTGGGTCTCTTTTATCTTTTTGGAATATTTTCCACTTATGGGCCGACCCTCTAGTTGTCAATTATAAAATTCATTGATGTCAAGTGGTTACTTATTTCATATGGTTTCTAAGGTGTTTAGGTGTCTTCCCAAGTGTGTTCATGAGATGTCAAATCATGAGTTTAGTGTTCGAATGGTCTAAGTGCATAGTCAAGCAAACAAGTTGTGGAAATGTGTCCTTCCAATGTGGTTGTATAAGGTTCACAAGGTAAAATGGTCAATGAGATGTGTGTGAGGTGTTAAGTTATGTAACAATTCAACATGGTCAAATTCATGAAAAGTCGGTAGCTCTAAGATTAATTCCTAGTCCTAGATAAATAGTTAGGCATGGAAACATGAGAAATGGATCAAGGAAAGATAATTAAATGCATGGTTTGAGTGTTATTAACTATATAACATGCATAGGAGGAGTATCAAGTCAAAAATTAGGCTTATAGGGCATGAAGATGGTCATTCTAGAGCTTTTCAATGAAGACAAGCCTAGTAGGCAAGTGAGATGATGAGCCAAGGTATGAGGATGCAAAAAACATGGAATGAGCACAATATGATGGTATATGAGGTGTACAAGATTCACAAGTGACTAAGGAGGTGATTTGAGACTTATATAGGTCCATATAACACTCTTTCTCAGAACTTAGTGAAAAATGTTGCAAAAATGAGATGGGATAGATATTTTTAGAGAAAAATGATAAATTGGTCATTGTAATTCATGGAGGGGTGATTTTTGAAGGTGTGGTCAAAATTTTAGGACCTAAGGAGGTGTTTTGTGCAAGTTATGGAAGTTTTACCAAAATCGGGTTTTGGAAAATGAAAACTAAGCACCTTAACTTCTTAACACTCAAAAAAATTATCAATCTTTAGATAAATCATAGAAGGAATTTTTAAGATCACTTAGATAAAAACTTTTTAAAAAATTTTGAGGTCAAAAGGAGCAAAAACAAAAAAGTTCTATTCATTTATTAACATGGTTCAAACCTCTCCAAACCTCCTTTTTGAAGCGATGGACATGAAATGAATGTTTTGACTCAAATCATCTTTTGAAAATGGGAAAACATATCATGGGTATAGAAGACTCATTATAGATCAATTTGGTGGTATTTTTCATTTCAAAATGTGATGGTATAATATGGATTTTTTCTTTGTTTTGAAGAATTTTTTTTGAACAACAGTAATGGAAATTTTGGCTCTAAGAAAATAACTTTGATGTGGAAAGCATGTATTGAGGTAAGATTTATTTCCATGAATAAATCTAGGTGGATTTTGTATAAATTTTTGTGTGAATTTTTCAAGTTTTGAGTCCTATTTCCAAGAAGAGCTAAATTATGCAAAACCAATCTATGAAGTTAAGGGTTTAGTGATCAAATAACATGACTTGAAAGTGAGAAATGGTATGATCACATGGATATAAGATCTCAAGATGACTTTATCAAGTCATGGTATACTTTGGTAAAGTGTTGAATTTTTCTAAATTCTTTTTGTTATCTTAAATATTTCATGAAGGCCTAGCAAAAGAAACTTGAAAAAAATGAAATGTTAATTTTTCCTCTTACACTCATGCATACAAAATGAAGATGGAGTAAAACATAGATTTCAAAGTGAATAATATGAATTTTTTCATAAAAAAATTTCAAAATGTTACAAATCAAGTTGAAGCAAAAAACTGAGTTTTGAAGCATCAAAAACCAATTTGAGTGTGCTTAAAATCATGCAAGGTTGAGCATGTATACATGAGATGAAAAAATGCAATCTAAGATCTAGTGAGTTAAATATGAAATACCTTAATCATATTTGAAATTCTACTTAGAGTATGAAGTGATGTTAAGAAATTGTATGATTCTTATTCAACCTTTTGAAGATGCACATATGTGGATGTAAAATATGTGAAATATATTGCTCTAATGCATGAGTTAAGAAGGAATGATGGGGTTTTATTGATTCTTAAGTGTTGAATATTTCCACAAGTCAAAAAATCCCCAAGCTCATGTACATTATTTGAATGAAGTCCTGTGTGATAAACATGTCTTAAAATCTAAAATCTTCATGACTGTGCATAAATGAGATGATGGAAGATCTCATCTATCATGTCTCAAATATGTGATAGCTTGAATCTATCATCTAAATCTTCTATGTGCTCAAATGGAATTTGAAGGACTAAATGAGTGAAATGTGGAATGTATAGGAGTTATAAGGAGTCCTTAAAGGATATTATATTCAACATTTTTGTTGATGAAAACTTGTAAGAGTAAATCTTTGAGTATAATTCAAAAGGTTACTAAATAAAAGATTTTTAATTCTTGAAGAGAAGAAAAAATCAATATATTCTCGATTCTCAAAAGGAATATTCAATGAGGTGTTAGAGGAATTTTTTAGATGAAGGAAAAATGTCGATGGATGGAGAACTTCCCATTATCATAAATTAAAAATTGAAAAGGTTTTAAGGATCATGACAAGCCCCTGAAAAATTTATGCAAGTAATCAAAGATGATCATGCATTATAAAGAACAAAGTATAAGGCAGTTTTGTGAATAGTCTTTTTATCTCCTTTATACGTATGGAAGAAGAGAGTCATTTGAAGAGTATTTAAATATGAAAGGTCAAGAGTCATCTTGAAGAGTTATGTTTTTTATATAAGCTCATTTTTATCATGTAAATGTTGTTGAAAGTGAGAGAGATGTGAGTTGCTAGTTTTTGAGAAAGTAAGAAAAGTGTTAATGTGTTGAAACTATGGAAAATTAGGAGAAGATAAGAGAAGAAAAGTGAGCTGAAACAGGGATCACAATATGTTGATGAAAGAAACAAGGTGGTGAAGGTGATCAAAAATTATTTTATGACAAAAGTTTGAGTTGTTGCTCAACAATTTGGAAGTGGGTGCTTCCTACAAGTAAGTGTTTTGCAAAAAATCAAGTGGGTGTTTGGATTTTTATTGGAGTGGGTGATTAAAAATTTGGAGTGGTGCTTTAAGGTGAGTGGGTGCTCACCACATGGTGAAATCATTGTAACCTTATAGGATAATTTGTCCAAGCTAGTTCTTTTATTTCAATGGGTTTTTGTCCCTTGATGGGTTTCCCACCTTAAATCTTGTCTTCTCATGTGTTCATGTGTGTTTTTTTCTCTCTCTCTCTCTCATGGTTGAATATTCATTCTTATCATGGTTAAGATAGTTAAGTTTGGATGATTGAATAACTATAAATTGCTTCAAAAGTTTTAAAGAGCACTGATTCACCCCCCTCTCAGTGCCTAGAATTTCTAACAATTGGTATCAGAGTAGGTTCTCTTGGTACAAAGTTTAACAACTTAAGAGAAGGTCCTTGAGGCACAAACATGGGTGGTCAAGCTGAAACAATATTGAAAAAGAAGTATGAGATTTCTCAAGCCCTGATTAAATAATTAAAGATGAAATCAAGCTCATGGAAGATAATCATCTCCAAGAACTCAATGAGGTGGCATCAGTTGTTGAGAATGTGTCAAAATATCTAAGAGATAAAGAAAATCCTGATCAAACATGAAGAAGAATTGAAGACCCTAAAGGATGAGCTAGAAAAGACAAAGATAAATTGATGATATATCAAAGAATTGAGGAAAGTTAAGCAATCTTGATGAATTGTTAAAGAAACAAAAACATCCTAATGAAAATCAGGTCTGGTTCTCAAAAGTGAAGAAAATCATCATGAATTGAAGCATGAGTCTAGTCATGAGCCATGTCAAGAAGCTATCAAATCCAAGGTTAAAGAATGTGATAAACTAAGTGCAAAATTGAATACTCTAAGGGAGGAACTAGAACAAGCAAAGGAAAAATGAATTGAAGGGTGAGTCAATCCATGTATCATGTCAAGGACATTCTAAATCAAGAAGGATATCAAAGAACACAAGAAGCTCATCAAAAACCAAATGCAAGGAGATTCCTAGTAAGTTTCATGGAATTTGTTTTTCATGCCATGTTTTTGGACATAGAGCTAGGGATTGTATAAGGAAAGTATAGAAAAGAACACCCATGGAGAGATTGTAGGACTGAATATGAAAATAATAGAGTTTGTTTCAACTTGCCATGAGAAGGGTCACATAGCCAAATTTTTCTTGAAGAGCCTATGAAGAAAGATTGGATAAAGGAACATCTAGAGACAAGAGTTCATCTTGTATGCTTTAAGTGCAACAAAATAGGTCACTTTGCAAGACATTGTAATAAGAGGAAGTTCATCTATAAGAGAAAGGATGAAGTCAAGATCTCACTCCTATAGAAACAACCAAGGAAGAATTAGAACTAGAAAATGAAGAGCAAAGTTCAATTAAGGTGATAAATTACATAGACAAAGCTAAGAAGGAGGAAGTTGGATCAGTCAAGACTAATCAACCATCAAGCCTTATGAGAGGTATGTTTTCTCTAGTAAATGATAAACCCATGTATGAAGAGAACCATATGTGTTTAATGGAAAAACAGAGAGATCATCATTCTAAGAAACCATGTAAAGGAATCACAAAAAAATTTACAAGAGAGAAAGAAGGTGGAGTCATTGGACTCCTTTGAGGAACTTCATGATGTTCTAGTGCTCTTAGGAGCATGAAATGCCTTCTCTAGGATTCTAGAAGGCAGGTGTCTTTCAAGGAAGAAATGAGAATTTGAAAGAAATTGGGTCATCTTGTCAAACCCCAAAAAAAGTCTTCTCCATGATGTTGAGTGAACATTCAAGGTATGTTTGTTATCATCTAACTATCAAGGTTTTTATAATATTCTTTTAATCAACATCAAAGTGTTGAAAATATCTATCTTGTGTATTCATCCTGAAGAAAGTGTGCTAGTAGGCACTTGAGGTAATGGTTTAAGCCATTACAAGGTTGTTTTCAAACATCAAGGTCATGTCTATCTAATCAATTTCCTATCTTTTCATAAAGATGTATATAACTATCAAAATGTATATGAGATTCTCATTATTCTCAAGAATAGAAAGAGTGTATTTTCAATCTTGTTTACCACTAAATTAATGGTTGTAAATTGTAAAACATCTATCTAAGGTAAGAAAATGATCATTATAAAGTGTGTATGAAATTTTCATAAGGTATGAGTTAGTGAAAGTGAATTCATCATTCAAAAACCTCTTAAGGCTTGTGTCCAAGGTTTTAATGGTCTTAAAAATGTAATCAGGTGGAAATTTACTCATGAAATGATGTATCAAAATAACTCTTGTGTTGAAGAAAATGAGTGTTATTGGTCATTCATCAAATGACATAAAGTTTATTGGTAAGACATTTATTATCAAATAAGAGTTTGTAGAAATGATCATGTATGAAGCAATTGAAATCTAGGTAATGAATGTTCATGAAGTATGAGTGATACTCATATCTCAAAATAACCCAGGGTATTTTATATCACATTGATCCATGAAATCCTTCAAACAATCACGTATGAGAAAAATGTGAGGTCAGATCTCACATTACCTTTATAGTCTTGGCTAAGTATGCAAAAAGTGGCTTGAAATACTATATCAATTCTAAGAAATGTACATGTTATAAGTATGATTATCAAGAATGATATTTAAAAATTTATCTTGTCTAAAAAATTTAAAGTATCAAAAATCATGGTGTCACTATATAGTGAAAAAGTATCATGATCTTAGTGAAATGCTTGTATGTCCATTGGAACTTGAATAGGAGGAAGGTCAATCATTGCTTTATCAAGAAATGTGAGGTTTTCAAGATTCATCTTAGATGCCTTGGTATAGGATTACGAAAAAGTGTCAAAATTTGAAATAGTATTGTGTGAACAAAATGTTAATGATAAGGTACAAAAAAATTGGTTTGAGCATCAAGAAGGTATAACAAGTCCTATAAGCCCAAAGAAAGCTTAATGCATGGTTGTAAGAACTATAATCTCAAGATATGCATCAATGGTGAAAGGAAAGAAAGAATATGAATGGTGAGGTTTGAAACTTAGAAGCAAACACCTAGATGTCCTAAATTGCTAAAACAATTCTCCATGTCAAAAGGGGTATATGATCAAATTGTATGAGAATGAGTTAAAAATCGGTGGAAAATTGAAGATCATTTATCGAGTTACGCAAAGGCGAAAATAAGACATGTGAATTCAAAATTAAGATGACATTGAAATCTAAGATTTAAGTGTGAATTAAGGTGCTTAAGTGAATAGTTAAAGTTAATAAGTTTTTTAAAAGAAGGGTTCATCCTAAATAAAACCTCTTTATAGGTTTTGGAAAAGATCCAATGACATCTCATAACAACAAAGAATGCAAAAAAATCTTGATGTAGAAAGTAAAGACTGATACAAAGATAAAATCTTCATTCTACAAGAAGAGAAATACATGATGTGTGATCTTTCTTCAGCATATTAGTTCATCTTGACCTTATAAGTTATAAATATTCATAAGGAGAAGGTCATAACATACCTCATGAAAAAGGAATTTCTAGATCTTGAAATGAATTCATCTTTAATTTAAGGTGATTTATCTTCTCTCGGGTTCACTCGAAACCCTCTTAGGGTTTAAGTTTTGATATTAACAATGCCTTGAATGATGGATTAGTTGAAAAACCTTCATATAAATAATCTTTGACAAACTCTTGCACAATTTTTGGTTTGGCTTATAACATTCAAAGTTCTCACAAGCAGATTAATCATTTTTGAGTGACAGTGTGGAAATTATTTAGAGACCTAATTTGAAGACTTGAACTGAAATTTGGAGCATTATTGACAAATATCAGTTGTAATGAAACTATGCACAAAGAGGATAAGCCCTAATGGGTACTCTAAAATGGTTCTATTTTTTTGAAAATTCCTAGATCAAAATATATTTGATAAAGTCTCAAGGAAGGGATACTAGGAAGCTTGGTGGCTAAAGAAGAATAAGGAAGAAATGAAGATTCATCTTAAGTTCCAGATAATATACCTTGCTTTCACCATAAGAAGGATAAGAGGAAGGCTTGAAATGGTCTTAAATTGTCTTGAGAATGTACAATTTTCTCCCAACATGAAAATGGTTTGTTATAGAGCTTAAGAAAGGGGATATGATAGATTAAGAGAGATAAAAAATATGAACATGGTTTGATGATAAAAGCATGTTTCTTTTTCTAGCCTCATATGATCAAGAGTAAGATATATTGTTCCTCCTTTTGCATCAAAAACTCATAAAATGAGATGCATAATAAAAGAAAATGATGAAATCTTCAAAATGGACCATGAATGAAAAGAAACCAGTTTGAAGTAGTGGCTGCCAAAGAAAAGGTGTGTTTGGATGATTTAGGGTTAAAGTTGTGTGTTTGATCAAGAACAATGTGCTCTATAAGATTGGTATGCATGAAATAAGTGATTACTATATCCTTTGACCATTAGAGAAATAAAAAATAAAATGAAGATGTTACTTTCTCTATCTACATACAATCATGAATGCAAAGCTAAAGGTATACATATAGGATGACCCCTACTATGTTTTGAAGATATATAAGTTTAAATAACCCTTATAAGGTGATGAAATTGCTAGAGATATGTGCTACTTATGGTCAAATGGTAAGGTTGCTAACAAAAATGTTACATACCCATGACAAATTTGTAGATGTAAAAATAGTTGCTTAGTCTAACATAGCATA
Source organism: Taxus wallichiana var. yunnanensis (assembly GCA_018340775.1). NCBI lineage: Eukaryota > Viridiplantae > Streptophyta > Pinopsida > Cupressales > Taxaceae > Taxus > Taxus wallichiana. Next base: position 714,501,658 of record CM031242.1, on the reverse strand, counting down.
AGGATGAATACCTAACATGGTCAATATCATAAATTGAAAAATGAGTTGATGATGTCCATGGTGTTATAATAATCTCAAAACTAGTATATGAAAAAGGATGAAGCTAGTGGTTTAAGGCATGATTAGTGGAGTAGAGTAACACTTAGGAATTATTGCTAAATATTGTGAAGAACATTGCAAAAAATTTCAGGACCTTGGAAAAATTGTGACTATCACATTGATGTGATGATCATGTTTTTTGCCATTAAATATTATGTTCTAAGTAGATGGAGATGTGGTCCAAACCTAGGGGAGCATTGGGAAGGATGAATCATGTGATAAGTTTGTTTCTAGAGGTTGTCAAAACTCAGCTAAAATGCACTAAAATAGATCTACAAGGATCTACACATCAGTTTGAAGACAAGATGGAGATCATGAGAAGATAAGGGTATATATGAGTTAACTAGTCAAAATCATGATCCTTTCTCTTCAAAGGAGGTTATAAAGTCCATGGGAGCTTGTTTTAGTCAATAAAGAAGTCTCTCAAAGCTTAAAAGTGCTAAATACTAAAGAAAATAGGGTATTTAGGCAAGAATGTGATGACTTGACAATGGTTTCTTAAGGGGACAAGTCTAGAAATAATGGTATAGCCAGATGACAAGATGTAGAAGCAAGATAAGAGGAATACACTCTCAGGGGGAGCTATTTCAATGCCCAAGATAGGACCATGAATCCAATTTACTTGTTGGTTGGAGTCAAGAAGAAAGAGTACAATCCTAAGGGGAGCTTGTGAACAAGTAAGTCTACCTACACTCATTGTTTGTCTTTGGTTGTCATTGTTTTTCATGTCAAGTAGTCAAGTATCTTTTCATAGATGTCAAAGGGGGAGAGTGAACCAAGAAACATGTGAAAAAGTCTTGTAGGTGTAGGTCTTATTGGTGGTAGTTTCCATCAATGACAAAGGGGATATTGTTGATGTCATAGTCATGTGTTGTCATTGATGTCAAGTGGTTAGTGATGTCATATGATGTCCAAGGTGTTTAGGTGTCTTCCCAAGTGGTCTAGGTGTCTTCATGAAATATCAAATCATGAGTTTAGGTGTTCAGGCATGGTCTAAGTGCATAGTAGAGCAAAAAAGTTTTGGAAATGTGTCCTCCCAAGGTGGTATGCAGACTTCACAAGGTCAAACATGGTCAATGATATGTGTGTGAGGTGTTAACAATTCTGTAACAATTCAACTTGGTCAACTCATGAAAATTCAAGTAGCTTTAGGCTCAATTCTAGTCCCAGATAAAGCAATTAGGCATGGAAACATGAGAAATGGATCAAGGAAGACCAAATAAAGCATGGTTTATGTATTATGAACTAGAATAACATGCATATGAGGAATATCATGTCAAAAATTTGGATTATAAGGCATGAAGATGGTCATTCTAGAGCCTTATCGGTGAAGACAAGCCTAATAGGTAAGTGAGAATGATGAGACAAGGTATGAGCATGCAAACCAAACATGTCATTAATAAAACATGATTGTATATGAGGTGTACAGGGGCTTCACAAGTGACTAATGAGGTGATCTAGGAACTTATCTAGGTCCATATAGCACTCTTACTGAGAACTTGTTAACAAATGCCGCAAAAATGAGATAGATAAGATATTTTAAGAGAAAATATGACTAAATGGTTATTTTAATTTATGGAGGGGATGCATTGTGAAGGTTTGGTCAAAATTTCAGGACGTAAGGAGGTGTTTTGTCCAAGTTATGGAAGTTTTACCCAAACCATATTTTTGGAAAAGGTAATATGAGAACCTTAACTTATTAGCACTCAAGAAAAATTTACAAGCCCGATTCAGATAAATCATAGAAGTATTTTTGAAGATAACTCAGATACATAAATTTTGCAAAACTTTTGAGGTCAAAAGGAGCAAAAACAAAAAAGTTATATTCAATTTAAGAACATGGTTATTCTCTCTCCAAACCTCCTTTCTAAAGTGATGGACATGAAATTGAATGTTTTGACTCCAAATCAAGTTTTCAAGCTGGGAAAACATCTCATGGGTATAGAAGACTCATTCTAGATCAATTTTGTGGTATTTTTGTTTCCCAATTCTAAAGGTACAATATGGATTTTCCATTGTTTTGAAGAAATTTGTCCGAATAAATAAGCAATGGAATATTTTTAGAGGCTAACTTTGATGTGGAAGCATGTATTGGAGGTAAAATTGATGTCCATGAAGAAATATAGGTGGTTTTAGTACAAATGTTTTGTGAATCTTACCAAATTTTGAGTCCTACTACAAAGGGCTAAAATATGCTAAAACCAATCAAGAGAACTTAAGGGTTTGGTGATCAAATAACATGAGTTGAAGTGAGAAATGGCGATGATAATCATATATAGGTCCAAGATGGCTGGTTGGAGCTCATGGTTTACCTTTATGAATAATTTTGAAGTCTTAAGCTCTTTGGTTTTAAATAGTCATGATCACCGATGCATGAGCACCAAGTACTAAATCATAATAAGGTCATATAACCATTAATCTAGGTGTAAGTAAGTTGAATTTGTTGTAAAATCACCTTTTTATGCTTGTAGAAGGTGAATATGTGTTTGTAAGTTAGTTATAAGGGTATTAGTGGATAGTAAAATAAAGACCATAGGCTAAATGGGTTATCTAAGCCATGACATCATATAAAGTTGCTACTATATGAGCTGATAGGTAGAATAAAGTGATCTTTATCACTATTTCATGTTTAACTAGTTGTTGAGAGTTTCTAGGAGTTTTTAGGGTTTGTTGAACCAATTTAAGAGTTCACACTTATAAAATTCACACCTATTTCATAGGTGGTTTGAATGTATGAAGAACAAACAATGGGAATTGAGATTGAATAATGGTGAATAAAAAGTATGCACGATGTTTTGTGAGAAGATTTGGCTCTGTTTTGCATGGAATTGCATGTTTAAATGGTATGATAATTGTCGCAAGACAATTGTGAGGAAACCCTTGATCTATGAAATTTTCACCAAACTATCATTGCTAAAATAAAGAGCTCCTACAGGTATCAAGGATCATAGGTATACTTTTTGTAAGTTTTGAAAATGTTTAGTTTAATTGTTATAGCAAATTGTGTGTTTTCGGTCCGTACTCGGGCATGCATTATATTTGAAGTGGATGGATGGGAATGGCCTAAAATTTTCAAATAATCTCTTTCTTAATAATACCTATCTACTCTCCAAATCTCGTGGTAATTGGACAGGTGTAGTTAGAGTTCTCTCTAACAGTAAATTGAGCTGAACTTGCATGATACAATGCACAAATAAACACATAAATAGACAAATTTTACATTTATAATTGATCAATCATGATGCTAGATTGCTAAGGAAAGGTGGAGGTAGGTGTAATTAGGGTGATTAATTGGTCCTTAGGTGTGTAAACTAATAAATTACCATCATTACAATCTAAGATTTACTATGCAGGGTCTAGAACTCCATTAGAGCACTAAGAAAAGGTCTAAAAAGGTGATTTGGGTATAATATGTTGAAAATATAATGTATGCAAGGTTGAGTAACACATATCCAGGTATGATTTATGGGTTTAAGTGCTTCTAGGAGCTTTAATTAGTCTTCATTTGAGTAAAAAGTGTCTTTACACTAAGAAGACTATGTTAGAGCACTCTAACGCTACTAAAAAGGGTGAATGGACACATTTTAGCATTATAACCACCTATGAAAGATCTGATACATCTTGATCATGGTAAGACATGTTGAAACTATGCCATGGGAGCCATCCATTTGCATTTGAGACCTTGAATAGGGAAAATAAGGAGTTAAGAAGCTTGAGGGCAAAGTTGGAGGAATGCATACAAGAAGACTCTTGTTAGAATGTTACTAAGTATCCTAAAGCTATAATGTGATGTCTTGAACATGTTTCAATAGGTAGAAAAAACCATGTAACTCCATTTGAGGAAGGAATCGATTCAAGGTAAGAAGTACTAAGAGACATCAAGATGTATGTTTTCCAAGAAAGCTCTTAAGTAGATTTGTAGCTTGAAGTTGACTTGCATGTGAAAATTGTAGTCTTACACATCTATTTGACATTAGCTCGGTGATAAAATTGATCACCTTTGATAAGTTGTTATATCAAGTGAACTCTCCTCTAGTTATTGTCTTCAAGTATTAACATGTACTAGGTCTCATTAGACCTCAAGGTAGAGAAACATAGCCAAAGTGCAAGTGATCTTAGGAGTGATCCTCAAGCAAGGGTTGGAGCGAGTCCTCTAGAGAAATTTTAAGCTCTTGATTATCATGAAACAAACATTGTGAACATTAAACCATCAAGCTAAGATAGATAAATTTATAGTAAATCAAATTTGGTATTGACCACTGCATCATCGCCTAGCCAAGAAACTTGAAAAACTGTGATGTTGTTGTTGCCTTTTACACTCAACTCATGCATACAAGCATCTAAAGATGGAGTAGAGGTTCTCTCAGATTTTCCTTGTAGAATTTAATCATGAAAAATTCCTCCAATGTGTTAGATTTAAGTTGAATAAAAATTGTGTTTTGAAGCTCAAAAACTTGTTTGAGTGTGTCTAGTGAATCATGCAAGGTTGAGCTTATATCTATGAGATGAAGCAAATTGCAGATCTAGTGAGTTGGATGATACCTTAATCATCTTTGAAATGCTACATTAGATCCCTAAGTGACAGAGGTATTGAATATTCTTATTTAACCTTTGAAAGTGCACATTTGGGCATGCAAATATGCAAATATCTTACTCTAATGCATGGGTTAAGAAGGAATGTCGGGGTTTTGTTGATTCATACCGCTTGTTGAAGATGATCCCCAATATCTTGTAGGTGTGAAGTCCTTATGCAATCCTAAAATCTGATTGCAAACTTGATAAGAACTCATCTATCATTCTCAAATCTGTGATAGATTATGTAGCATATAACTCCTCTATGTTCTCAAATTGAGTTTGAAGGACTAAATAGAGAGAATGTGGAGTGTATAGGAGTTATAATGAGTCCTTGAAGGTCTTGTAACATTTTTAACCTCTTGGAAAACTTGTAAGAGAATCTTTGAGCTACAAGACAAAAGCTGATCTGCCATAGAATATGACAAAATCAAATATGTTAGTTACTAAGGAATATTGCAGGTGTTAAAGGACAATTTTTGGATGAAGGCGAGAATGCTAGATGGGTCGAGAACTTCGATTGCTCATAAATTAAATAAATGGGATCATGAAAAGCTGAAAAATATATGCAAGTAACTGAATATGATAAGATGCAAAGTGACAATGTATAAGACAATTTTGTGAAATACTTTTCAAATCCTTTATATGTATGGCTAGGTGATTCATTTGAAAAGTCTTTGTAAGTGAAAGGTCAAGGGTTATCTTAAGGAGTCATGTTTTTTATACAAGCTCATTTTTGAGTATGTAAATGTTGTTGAAAGTGAGGAGAGTTGTGTACTAGTTTTGAGAAAGTAAGAAGAGTGTTAATGTGTTGAAACCATGGATAATTAGGATAAGAGAAGAAAATAAAAGTGATCTGAAACAAGGATCATATTATGTTGATGTAAAAAACAAGGTGGTTAAGGTGATAAAAATTCTTCTATGACAAAAAGTCTTAGTTATTGATCAACAAGTTGGGAGTGGGTGCTTCCTAGCAAGTAGGTGCTTGCCAAATCAGTATAGTGGGTGCTTGGCTTTGTATTGGAGTGGGTGCTTCAAGGTGAGTGGGTGCTCACCACATGGTGAAATCATTGTAACACCATAGAGCAATTTTTCCAAGATAGTTCTTTGATTTCTATGGGTTTTTATCGCTTGATGGGTTTCCTACCTTAAATCTTGTATTATTATGTGGTCATGTGTGTTTGTTCCTATTTATCTTTCATGGTTGAATACTCATTCTTATCATGGTTAATATATTAAATTTTGATTGATTGAATCACTATAATTTGCTTCAAATTTTTAAAGAGCACCAATTCACCCCCTCTCGCACTCAACATATCTAATATAATGGTTGCACACCTCTTTATACACTACATAGGAGAGGGGAGTTCATTTTATTCCATACACATATTATACTACATTGCTACATTCTAGTTACAATCCTCTATCATTGGTGCAATTTGCAAGGGCATCCTAAGGAATCATTTCTACACAGACACACACAAGAACTACATGGAGTTTGAGATGTAGTGCAACACTCGGTCATAATTTTACTTTGTTGAGTGACCACTGAGGTTAGTTTGAATCAAAATTATACATTTTCCTTTTAAGGTTTGACATGGTTTGTGAGCTTGGGCAGGTGAAATTATCTTTTGCGGTTACAGGTACCTTCGGTGATCAAGAAGCATCCATTAGGTGACTAAGAGGAAGAAACAACAAAGACCTTGTGACACTCTAGAAATTAGGTATTGAGCATCTACATAGTCACATGAACCTAGAAGTAGTCATTAGAACCTAAGTTCCCTTGCCCTACTATGGGCACCCGTGTCCAGCCTTGTTCGTACATTTCATAATTTATAGAGACTAGTTATAACACTATTTTCATCTTGTTCATCAGTCGCACCTGCCTAGATCACTTTGCCTTTACATTAATAAATTATTTAAGTCTCCTTATCCTCCCTTTTTACGTAGGGTTTCATACTTTACATGTTGTTTTTCTTGTGTCCTTACTTGTATTTTAGCATTTTTATATCATAAGTTATATTAGTTATTCTAAAAGTTGATTTAATTGCATATTTATTAAATCAATAGGAATATTAAGGATTGTGGCAGCCTTGACATGATTGTTCTTAGGATCAACATAAACTAATTTTTCAAAGGAAGTTGAAGGAGACTTACTTGAAGAGGCAAAATGATTCTTGGTTGAATTAGTTTCATGCTTCTTATTAGTTGACCCTGTGGGAATAGACTTTGATGATCCTCTTTTCATTGTTTTTCGTGGAGACACCATTTGAGGATTCAATTTCTTAGCTTGGGCTGCAGAAGAAGAGCCTTATTTCTTATTTTGTGATAGAGTGAATACTAAATAGGAGTAACTATATGTGGATTCTTCATCATTAAGCGTGAATTCACAAAATCCAATCTAAGCACATTTTTCTTCTCCTTCATTTTCAATTTCTAATTTCAAAATTTTCTTCTTCTTCTTCATCTTCATTGATCTTGCAAAGTGCATTGACCGATAGAGCCTCCAAGGCAAGTCTTAGGGGTGCTCTTGAAATTGAGTTCCTGTTCTGATTTAGATGAGGTGCTCATTGAGCAACTTATTTATTTAACTTTGTCAAGTTTTTGGCCAACCTTTTTAACAATTGGTCAACTCTCTCATCTTTGGAACTCTAGGGATTTATCCTTCGTTGAAGGATTCTTGATCTTTCCCGACAAGATGAGGTCATCTTCCACCTCAAAATAATTTCTTGAGTGTTGTCCAAATCTCTTGGTTGAAATATCCATAGAATGAAACTTACTTCAAGAAATTGAGAATTCACAAAGAACATCTTCAGATTATCTATAGTAGGAAGGGAAATGATGAGAATCTTATTGATCAACTTGTTGAATTTTGCCATGAAGTATCTCATGGAATTGTTGTGGTTCTTTATTTATTTGAGTAATTTGAGTAAGGAGGACATGAGAATCTTTGGAAGTCTTGAATATATCTTGAATATTTTTTCATACCACCCCAATCAAAAATTGAGTGTGAAGGAAAATAGTAGAACCAGTCTACCGCGACATCTTGCAATGTTTCCACGAACAACCGAACTACACCATCTTCATGTTTCCTCCAATGATGCCACCAAATGTGATGAAAGTTGTGACGTGATGGTTAGGATGTTGCTTACCATCTCTGTATAACTTTGGGAAGTTATTTCTTTATCCATGTGGAAGCTCATGCAATGGTAAAGCCAAAGCCAACAGACCAATGTTCTATCCCCATAACACAAGTACTTGTGCTGCCATATCAAGTTATTCTAGTCTTCTCTTTCTTCCTCTATTTATTTTTATTCATCTCCTTCTCATGGGAATTCAAAATCCAACGGTGGGTGAAAGATATGAGAATCAAGAGGGTTTGATGGAGGAGTATTAGTGGGAGTTTGGATAGGATTTCTAGGGGTACCACTTGATCAATCAGATGGAGATGAATATTGAGAGAAGTAATATAGATTATCTCTTACTCACTCTTGCTGATTTTGTAAAGGTTCAAAAGTAGGGTCAATGATTCCTCTCAATCTATTCAATCTGGTATATCTTCTCTAAGACATGTTTTCTCAAGTACTGAGGAAGGAAGGAAATGGGAAAGGGTAGATTTCTCAACAAGATTGCAAAAAGTATTTTTGAGCGTATATTATATTTTTGTGTTTTTCAATTTTTTTTTGTATTTTCATAGATCTATACGGGTGCACAAGGGTAGATCTCTCCCTAGAAGAGTCGCTAAAAACTGTTGGTGAAATAATTTATTGTATGGAAAATTATGTTTTTCCACCAACACTCATGGGGCTACACCCTCCTTCTTGTGTATGGGGAGGCTCCCATTATTAAATATAACTATCCTAATTATGCCTAATGCCATGGGGGTGTCCAAATAGGCTGAGGATCACACATGCATACTTCACTAAACCTATGGAAAAGTGCTTGTATGAGGTACAAGGGAGGAATTTATAGTGATGAGGGGTGAAGGAGAGAAATTAGGAAAGATAAGGTTATTATTGTGAGTAGGAAGTTGTAGAGTTCACACCCAATAACCAGAGTATTTCAATAATCAATTAGAGGAAAGAAACAATGAAGCATCTAGCGAGACTAAAAAACCAGAGACACACAACTCTTTAGGTTTATCTATTAAGGACACCAATTTCCTTCTTAATCACCATACTTGCGTAAAATAAAGGAGTAGAGGAAACATGAGAAAAGAAAATGGAAGAATGTAGATTTTTTTTTCTTGGGTCGGTGATACAATTCTCAACACTCAAACCACAATCCACAATTGCTTCCAAGAACTAAAATTTAGGATTTCATGATCCTTTGGAATAGATAAGCCTTCCCAATTTATAGCCTTATGAATTTTCTTCTCATCTCCCCACATGACTCTTCATGTTCCTATTCCACTTGTGACCTTTCAATTTCCCCTATAAGAGACAAATTAAGTACCTCTCTTATAATTTTGAGATAATACTTTTACAATTTACAAATATTGTCACTTAAGTAAATATGGAAAAAAACATGATTGTTTACAATGCATAATTAGAAGAAAGGGAAAGAAGAAGAGAATGGAAAGGGATTGGCTCATATTTTGAATAATTTCCCTTCAATTTAGAACTTTCTGATCCAAGACATGATGATCTCACTTTCCTCCTATTTCTAGATGTGTCGAATACCTTAGACTAGCGAGTGAGTGTTTAGAAATACTATTGAGAAACCCCCCAATGCGAGCTTGAGATGAACATGGTCATTACTTATGGTGATGCATTATTGATCTCATAATGAGAGTGAGGATCACTCTCTTTCTCCTTGGGCTTTCACAATTTTCATTCACGGTGCTCCAACCTCTTGATGTTTGCATTCCTATCCCACATACTACACTACACGCAACATTTGCAAGTTATATCTTTACTGATCTGTGAGATGTGAGCTCTGAAAGAAGAAAGAAGAGATATTTCCTAGGTCACTTGGCTTGAATAAATAAATCATCTCACTGAGCTCATTTGTCTCATCTCAACCAACTCAACCAGTTTAGTTTCCCAACTCACTTGGCGAGATGATGATGGTTTCCCCTAATGATCTTGGATTTAAATGGAGCCTCAAGTGAAGATCACTTATCTGACATTATTATCTCAAGGGTACCTTTGATGTTAGCATATAACAATATTTTTGTGCCCTTTATAGGAAAGGATGAGCTCTTGACTAGCTCACTTGACTCACCCAACTCACCTAGCTCTCCCAGCTTCACCGAGCTCAAATAAACCAGCTCGCATGAGATCAACTCAAATCGATATTTTTTAGGGTTCCCGTGAAGAGTGAGTTTCCTCATTTGAGTTATGAAAAATATTACAAACCTATGAGGATGCCAAAAAGTGGAAATATGAGTGAAACTGGAGCCGATCATTGCAACTTTCTCGTATCCAAAACAAAGACTATCTATTTTTTAGCATGTATGACCAGGACCTACTATTTTGGGACATATAACCTATTTTTTTCAAAACTAACCTTCTAAACCTTCTGAAATATTCAATTCTACTAAATTTATGATGCATTTCTATTTTTAACAAGTTTCTATTTTTAGAAAGTATTTTTTTTTGCTTTTTACCTTTTTAAGAAAAATTGCCAATTTTTCCCTGCCTTTTTTCAACATTTCGATTGTTTTGAGTGATCGAAATTGGAACTTTAAGGTACTTAATATTTTTAACATTGGAATGGGTGTGACATATTCTATTTTTATAAACTAGTAAAAATGATCTCAATTTACACCATAAATATATTTTTCGAGATCCAACTCCTTGTTACAATCTTGTGCTCCTAATTTCACCGTGTTTCACCCACTAGAACTTTTGAAAATTAGAAAAATCAGTTTTCATAGGTAGGGTTTGCAAGTTTGAAGCTATCATGTCATCCATTAATGTATTCACTAAGCTTCAATTTTGACAGAGATGATTCGAAGAAGAAAAACCAAATCAAACCCTTGGTACGATAAGTTTCCTGGTTCATTGGCGAAAGAATAGTTCCGTTATTGCAAGAACGAATGTCTTGGACTGATTTAGGTAGAATGATGGCTATGTTTGCAGGTATCTAAATGATTCATAGCTTCAACAATGGAATCTTGGTCGAACCAGGTAAGAAATCCTTATCGAGTTAGTCATTTTTAGGTTTTAACGGTCATATGAAAATCCAATTTACACACTTTGTGGGGTAGAAGAAACTAGGGCACAATTATCAATATTCTTGGAGGGGGAAATTTTTTTGTTCCAATTGTTACCTAGGGATAGGGAAAATATGTGTAAGAAAATGCACCTCATTCTGGGCTAGCCACTTATGACTCTAGGGTTAGGTGAGAGGGGAATGAGGCAAAATAAGCCATTAAATACCCGACGCTAAGATTGGGTCATATGGAAGACTTGAATGGGGGATAGAAAGGGGATAATTATCTTGTCCCCTATGTTACATAGGGAAAAGGATAAAAGGGAAAAAATTCACCTCATGTGGTGATGACAAGTGGTGCAGCGTGATTTCGCGAGGAAGTGAGGAAAGGGCTTGTTTTAGCACCACGGAGCTTAAACTTGGTCACATTAAAAACCATGCAAGGGGAAAGAGAGGGAAAATTTTATTGTCCCCTCTATCCATAAGGGTAAAGGATAGTTAGGATAGAAAAATGTTCCCTCACCTAGTTGTGACATGTGACACATTCTTACTGCTCGATGGGAGGGGGTTAATGTGAGGCGAGATAGGTCTTGTAGAGTGCTTATCTCAGTCATATGAAGGTCCACGAGGAATAAATGAGGTTGGGTGCATTTTATTATCCCCTTTATCCTAAAGGGATAGGGATAAGAGGGACACAAAAATGAACCTCAACCTGGAGGTGACAAATGTCCTCTTGTAAAAGTGGCTAAATCTTGAAAGCTTACCTTGAGAGAGACCTTGAAGATGAAGTTTCTAGAGCTCCAAGAGGCCTTTTTGATGAACCATTATATTATTTTGAATCCCAAAGAATTATAAGATCAATGGGATGGGTATAAATTTACAATTATTCCTACAAGACCTTGAAATGTCTCCTTTTGTCTCAGGACAACAAGGTGTGTTTGTTGAAACTGAGTTGCCATGAGAGAGTATTGAGTCTTGTAAAATATGTTAAGGTTTAATAATATAGAGGATTATTAAATATTTCTAATGAATAAATTTTTAACTCTTAAATCCTTATGAATCTCTTGAGATCATCCATGAAGATCAACTACCTGTTTTGACTATACACTCCTTGCACCTTAGAAACCCACAATTGCACTGTTTGTCCCTAAACCTCTAAAAATTTCATAAAATTACCTAAATTTTCCTAAATAAATTCCAATATGTTTATAACTCTTCAATATTAAATTCAAATGATTTGGATCCTTTTTTTCCATTCCGGAGAATGCCTACCAGTCTTGAGAAGGTCAAAATTGGCCTTTCTAGGCCTATTGAGAAACTAGTCGTTGGAAATACTTCACTGAATGAGATTGTTGACCTTGTCACATCATTAAAAACACATGAAATTATTTTTTCATCATATTTTAAGTACTTTCAAGGTAAAAATGGACATGACATAATTGACAAACTGATTAGGGGAGGGTTTCGGGAAGACTTGGGGTAAAATTTTCAATTTTGGCTAAGTTGTCAACATTGAAAGTTTGAAATTTTCATGTTGCACCTTTGCATGACAAAAATAATAAATAAATACAAAAATATACCAACTCCATAGAAATAAACTAGTCTTGTACCTAAATCATGTGTTTGCATAATGTTCCACTTTGATGTGTGTGCATACATATTAAAGTAAAACTAATCAGGTGACTACAAAATAGTTGAGATCACTTCTTCCCTTGTTCAGAGTTTTTGAAGTTAGTATATAAATTATAGTGAATTGAAATTTAATAGGAGAGATGTCACATGATATCCATAATAGAGAGTTGAGAAGATCTTGGAACTAATATCTATGCTCTTATATTAGGAATATGGAAACTTCTTCTCCCACAAGCATAAACAAGTGAATAGGTGTTTGTATGAATCCATAATCAAGGAACTATTGAAATGTAGGAAAAAAGTAGGAACAAATAAATATCATTGTGCTTAAAATAATGAAGATGCCTACATTAAGTTCATAAAATGGAGTATGTATATGTCTCGTGGCAAGATCAAGTGGAGTATGTACATGTCTTGTGGTGAAACCAAGTGGGGTATCTTGTGTACTTCTTGGATAAATGAATTTGAGATTACTTCCATATGAGGGAGTAAGGGAATGTCTTTGTGGTGAAGCCAAGTGAGGTATGTTGTATATTTTTGGATAAAACACTTGAGATTACTTCCATATGAGGGATCAAGGGAATTTCTAAAGAATCTTGGAGATAAAATACATGGAATATATGCCCTCTTTTTAGGTGGATGGACTTGTAAATAACACATCTCAAAAGAAAGGTATTATGTGCATCATTTGCAAGATAGGAAAATAATGCACGGTTGTATAAAATAGTAAAAGATATAATTGTGAGTCACATTTTTAATAAGAAATTTGCCTCATGTGGGCATGCGTATGAGCAATATAAGCACAATAGTAAGATGCCCCCACATGGGCGTGAAATACAATCTATAAAAGCACACATATAATATTCCCCTTGTGGGCTTGAGATAAGTAATATAATCTTAAGAAATTCAATCCACATGTGGTGAGGTTTATTCGATGTAAAAACAAACGGTACCATGCCCCAAGTAGACATGTATAACTAAGGATGAAGTTGCTCCCATATGTGCGAGATATAATCCATGAGAGCATAAGAGTGTCATGCCCTTTGTAGTCATGATATAATTAATGTAAGAATAAAATAAATGCTTGTATGTGGGTAAGGTATGAATAATGTAAGGCACACACAAAGGTTCTTTCCCTCAATAAATAAATGATATGAATCATAACAACCTAGTCAAGTAGTAGCACACAATTGGGCATGATATGGATCATGGAACCAAAAGACACTAGTTAAAGCTAAGTATAGTAGAAATATGTTATGTATGTATATATACCATGAAATTAATATGGAAAAACAATCATATATCAAGATACCATGGTAAAAATACTGCTAATAATAGAAAGAATAGAGTGGTGAATACACACTAAATACAAAAAAATAAGAGGAAACACATTGAACCATGTCAAGAACATGATAAAATTAAGCATAATGTAAATTATGTCACATATACAATAACACATATAATAAAAATCTTAGAGGCACCACTCAGGAGTATACACATAAGAAGATAAAAACCCATTAGGAAATAAAACACACATAAATAATGATTACATTAAGCATGGAGAAATCATAGACTATACATTGAAACATATCAAACATGCTAAAGGTACATCAAGAAAGGAGAAAACCCACTAAAGATATAATAAACAAGGAGAAAAAAGGTGAAAAGCATTCCAAACATGCATCATAGACACTGAAAGCACACTAAACGGGAGGAAACGTGCTTTGAAAAGACACAAAACATGGACCAAATGCTGAAAGCACAACATACATGGAGCACAAACTAAAATCATTGTTATACCAAACATGATGAAGACATAGTATAACTCGAGACATGCCAACCTCATGATAATACATGAATACATATCTAGCGCATAAGACATAACAATAAAAAATATATATATATATATATATATATATATATATATATATATATATATATATATATATATACTATGCGTATAAAATATCAATTCAATTAAACTTGAAGTAGGACAAGAAGATGCCTCACAATGTCTCCAAAGTTTCCTACCAATGAGCATGATAGGTGCTCCCATCCTACTGAGACTCCATAATCATAATCTAAATACCTGAACATGAAACAAAGACTATACCAATCTATATGATCACATAAGCTACATGGATATAGTAGTGCATCATATACAATATGGAAAAATATTATGTATTTTAGGTAAACAAAACAATATAGGAAATCATATAAATAGATAGTTCTTAGTGTCCAAGAAACATGATTAGTTATTAAATCTAGATAATAATGATAAGAGATGTATGATAATAACCATATGTGAAAGTTGAATCAATAAGGTAACTAGTAGGATGTGTTGGGTGTGGTGGAACCCATGAGCATAAGAATAATAATTGATCATCAACAATTTGTGGTATTCTTCACTTTTTAACTAGGTTTTGTTGGCACTCAAACTTGCACCCATCCCAGATCAAGTTGAATTGGGTTGTTGAGGAAACAATGGGATTGTCTCCAAGTTGTGGGACCTTGCATGCTTGAGACAGACCTCCGGAGAATGCCGGTACCTCTACCTATTTCTACTATTATAGTTACTCCTAGTGTTGAAATCAGATCCTAAACTAATCATACCAAGAGACCAGAGTTAGAAGGATGTGTAGAAATGAGAACTAATCTAGGGAGGCAAAGCACCAAAAGAGGGGAAATGAACATAGTTAGCTTAAGTAGAAAGGAAGGAAAATATGCACAAAAAGGATAGACATGCCTATCATAGTACTGTAAACAAATCCACACATTAATTTTCATGGGGCAAAATAAGAAAAGGAACCTGCAAGGGACGTGATGGAGCACAACAAGAACACAATGCAAAAGAGAGGCAATGAGAAACAATAAAAACAAGTTAAGGTAGAGAATAGCCACAAAACCAAGCTTTCATTACTTCCAAAATGCATAGTCGATTACAATGGCGTATGAGGCCAATATCCACATGTAAGAGCCGATTTGAAGGACTACAACTTAATATGCAAATAACTAAAGTCCTTAACAAGCCAAAGGGTTTAATAACCTATACAATGAGCCTATCTCTTACATATATATAGAAGAAGAAGGAAGAAGATGAAAACTCGGATTTGAATCTTCAACCACCAATAATCAACAATGAATGCCTATAAATTTTCCTGCAAAGCTGTCAGCTCGAGATACGCCTCCCCATGTATGTTTAACTTGTAGTGGAAGGAGGGAGGAAATATTTGAATAAAGTCTCGTAAGGTGGTTGAGCTGATCAAATTTTGCATTAATGGATAAAAACACATTTTCCCTGCTTCTCAACTACCAAATCCTACCAACATTTGAATTTGAATGGTCTGGAAAGTATCCCATGTCAGCAGCATTCCAACAAGACTAACCACACTTTAATCGATATATATAGAAAATTTATGACATTTTTATAGGTTGCTTTGGACATGCAATAACATTTGGCATGCACTGATTGGTGAAGGATTGGCCAACTATGCATTTGTTTTGTCACTTTTGCCACATGTCATGAAGTGGTTCATTACAAGGATTCAATGCCATGTTGGCGCACTTTGATAGGTTACGTAGAACACACTCAAGTTTGATAGGTTTCCACGTGGCATAATGAATGGTGTAGAGGAAGGTGTAAGTTACACACATAAGAAGAATGATCAAAAGGGGAAAGTAAGAGACATGTGTGAAGAAGTAACACATACGAGAAAAAATGGAAGCATACTTGAAGGAGATAATTATGCGGGAAGGGAGTGAGCATTAGAGTGACGACGCACAACTATAAGAAAGGAAAGGGCGTGGAAGAATGCGCTAAGGACTTAACCATTTTGTGAAGGTAAGTCAAGCATGCACACGAAGGGTGCAGAAACGCCATGAAGAAGGCGAGATGCACCGTACACACAATGGGAGATGGAAAGGATAAATGAATGGAGAAGGAAAGTGGAAGGTGCGTAAGGGTGCATGAGGAACAACAACCAAAGAAACGTTCTAAGAAATAACCAAAGTGTGAACAACCTACAATAATGAACTTCAGAGCTAAAATGGGGATGCGAAGTTGTCAAAATAACTAGGGAGTTATTTTGGTGACTTTCGGGGCCATTTTCTGCTAGATGAAGGACATTAGTAACCTAGAGTATCCATTGGGAATGTAATCAACTTGAAAATATGAAATTATGATATGCAGCTTAAAGAACTACCCCTACTTGCAAAAAATGTTGCAAGATTTATGGACCGAACTAGAACCCTAGAAGCAACAAAAGAGCATGCATGAGGAGCATGTGAGAGGAAATAACTATATACAAATAAAATAATGTGTGTGCAATGCACTTGGAGGAATTGAAACTACTCTAATATATAAAATGGCAAACTTAATGGAAGGGTTTGAAATAAATCTCATTAACTGGGATTGATAGTGCGCCTCTATCAAGGTGAGTCAACTTGAAAGAGTTACCCTCCCTGCAAGAATTGATAGTGTATGGGCCACTCCAAAGTGCATCAAACTTTGAATGACGCCTTGGTTTGGCTCTATCAGCATCCCATTTTAAGACTAAGTCACCAACTTTGAAATCTTGAGGCCTATCCTTTCTGTTAAACCACTTCTTTGTTGATTGTTGATGTTGTTCTAGATTGATCATGATTTTCTCAATTCTTCAAGTTTGACCAGCTTTGCCATTATAATTTCTATTTGATTTGTGCCCTCGAATTCCAGCCTTATCCATTGGGCAAAGGAGTCAAAAACAAACCAACACAGAGGGCAACACAAACAACAACAGAAGGGAAACACACCGAAAGCAGAAAAGCAAAAAAAAACTGTACAGAATATACAAAGGGGACTCCCTAGTCACCTAGGACTTGAACAACTTCAAATACTGCCCACTATAAGGAAGTGGGAGGGGGGAACCATCCATGTAATCAAGATAGAAAGAGTTCTTACCAGCAAAGTGTCTTATCTTGAATGGTCCGAGCCATAGTGAATCAAATTTTCCATGGCTGCCACGAGGTTCATGTCTTTTGTCCCATAACAGCACGGTATCTCCAACTTGGAACTCCCTGAACTTAGCTTTCTTGTCAAACAGAACCTTTACCTTCTGCTGGTGAGCAGATATCCTGTCAGCAACCTCCAATCTATCCTCGTTCAGTTTGTGCAGGTACATGATTCTTTTATCCAGAGCATCACTGAAACTAGTATCCTCAATGGCCTTCATCAGGTGCAAGGCTGGCAGTTCCACTGTCACTGGCAATTGAGCTTCCACTCCATACACCACTTGAAAAGGAGACATTCCAATGGCTCTTTTAGGTGTGATCCTGTCTGCCCAAAGAGCATCATAAAGCTTCTTATGCCAGTTTCGCTGAGATTCATTGACCAACTTCCTTATGATAGTCACCAGATTTTTGTTGGTGGATTCTGCTTGTCCATTTCCCTGTGGGTAATAATCTGAAGAATGAGCCAGAGAGATGCCATACCCGTAGCAGAAATCCATTATCTCAGTTGAGGAAAAGTTCGAAGCATTGTCTGTTACAATCTTGTTAGGTACACCATACCTTACCAAGATGTTCTCTTTGATGAAGTTGCATACAACTTCAGAAGTAGTGCTCTTGACTGGAATAGCTTCCACCCATTTGGTGAAGTAGTCAGTGGCAGTTAGCACATGCGTGTGACCAGCACTAGAAGCAGGGTTCAGTGCACCAATGAAGTCTAGACCCCACTGCTGAAATGGTTCCTCAATCACAACCGGCTTGAGAGGTAAAGATGCCAATTTAGGTCTTCCCACAAAGGTCTGACAAGCTTCACATTTATCCACCCACTTGGATGCATCTCTGAACAAAGAAGGCCAGTAATATCCTCCCCGGAGTATCTTGTGAGCTGTGACTGTTGATGAATAGTGCCCTCCACATGCCTGATCATGGAAAGCTGAGAGCAACTTTCTCTGCTGCTCCTTGTCCACACACTTCAGAAATCTCCCATCTAAACCACGCTTGAACAAGGCATTTTCCCATAGTACATATTGTGTTGATCTCAATTTAACAGTCCTCTTTTCCTTGGCAGTTAAATGAGAGGGGCATTCCCCATAGGTGAGAAAATGGGCAATGTCAGAATACCATTCATCGGCTGAACTAAGGAATAGAACAGTAGGAATGTCAGCTTTCTCCTCCAGCAACTCATGTTTGGCTCCTTCAGCAATGAGCTCACAAAGACCCTTTCCACGAACCAGCTTGGTTGGTTTGATATCAATGTCATACTCCTGGACTTTAGCCACCCAGTTTCCTCTCTTGGACCCAAATTCTTGCTGTGTAAGAATTGACTTAACAGTCGTATCTGGAACCAGCACCATAGAGTGAGAGTTGAGGATATAGAAAGCAGGCGCTTGCGGCTTTGACTACTCATGCAAAAGCATGCTTCTCCATCATGGTGTATTTCAGCTCATGATTCTTCGAGATATAGCTCATGAAGGCAATTGTAGCTCATGTCCATCGAGTCTTCTTGGGTTAAGACAGCGGCGGGTATTATACGTAGCATAGCAATAGATGATGAAATCTTTCTTGAAGTCGGAGACAGAGGCCAAAGCGGAGTTTTAGCAATAGCTTTCTTGATACCCTCAAAGGATTCCTTTCCTTCAGAAGACCAACCAAATGCTTGCTTTCCTTTCATCATCTGAGAGATGTTCAAAGTTAATTCAGCAAAATCAGGGATGAATCTTCTTAAAAAATTGATCTTACCGAAAAAGGAATGCACGCCTTTTTTACTGGTTGGGAGAGGAATCTGCTGGATGGCTTGAACTCGTTCAGGATCAATCTTAATACCATCCTTGGATACAATGTGCCCTAGTAGTTTTCCTTCTGTAACACAGAAGACAGATTTTTTAGGATTTAAAGAAATCCCATGCTCTCGGCATCTCTGCAGAACTGTTTCCAGGTGGTCGAAGTGATCTGCTCTTGTCTTTGAAAACACTGTCAGGTCATCAAGGTATATGATGATACATTTCCCTTTCAAGCTTCCAAAAGCCAAATCCATAGCTCTCTGGAAAGTGGCACCAGCATTAATCAGCCCAAAAGGCATTCTCTTGTAGGCGAAGGTACCCCAAGGAGTGGTGAAGGCTGTCTTGTGTTGATCTGCAGTATCAACCTCTACCTGATTGTATCCCGAGAATCCATCAAGCATAGATAACATTTCAGATCCTGTTACTGCTTGCAATATTTGATCCATCATAGGCGAGAGGGTAGTTATCTTTCGAGAAGCTTTGATTCGAGTTCTGAAATCAACACGAATGCGGATCTCACCATTCTTCTTCCTAACAGGCACAATGTTTTGCAATCCATGTTGAATGGTGAATGGGAAAAATGATTTTAGCCTTCACAGTTTACTGAATCTCTGAAATATAGTGTCGGCTATTTTGGGATTATCTTGCCTTTGTTTACGCTTGAAAGGCTTGATTCTGGTTTGAGAGGGATAGAGTCTTTGCATGTCTTTTGGCTTGAAGGCTTTTAGATCCTCATAAGAATATGCAAGAACATCCTTATACTTCCTTAGAAGATCAATTGCTCTTCTCCTCTCATCGGTTGTGCAACATTTCCCAATATTTACCAGCTTGGGATCAGTAGAACTCCTATATCAATCTTATCATACTCGGTGATTCTTTGAGGTCCAGATAAAGCTTTAGATTTCACGTATCTGTCATGTTTATCAAACAAATCCTCCAAACTCACCAAACCTTTGGGAATCTTGTTTCCTTTGAGTTTAATGCACCCTTCACGATCTGTTTCTTCTCCTTGGATGACTTGCTTGTGAGAGGACACACTCTCACGAGGCGAGTTGTTACTTCCCTCAAAATACGGTTGCTCGAAATTCCCCTTGAGTTCCGGGAAGGAAAGAAAATGCTGGTCATTGTTGAAAACTTGCCGATTATTAGTATTATCGGGAACACTAGGCGGTGGACCATTTCAATAGTGAACTTATCTGAGAGAATTCGGGATGGGGAATCGATAATGACCACGAGACGGCCGGTGAATCAGCCTGCTTGTTCTTTTCTCTAGGTATTGCTTGATAGAAAAGCGTCAAGGAATTCAATTGAATCCCAAACTTGATTCCGTAATGCTTGACCTTCCATTTTTACACTGAAAAATGCTTGACTTGTTTCATAATCAACTCTACATCACCACGAGCCAGAAGATTTTTTACACCTCGTTCTTTGGCCACTTGCAGTCCAAGAATGAGAGCCTCATACTCTGCTGTATTGTTAGTGTTTTCGAACTGCAACTTAAATGAAAAGGGTGGAGGCGGCCTTGGTGACACTAGCAGGACACCAGCTCCAGAACCAGCCGAGGAACAACTTCCATCAAATTCTAAAATCCAAACCCCATTGGGATCTTTGGGTGATACTTTGGAGGGTTGGATTTCATCAGGGGACAGAATCATGTAATTACCATGACCTATGTCTTCATAGAGTATTTGTGCCTTAGGATCATCTGTTTTCTGCACAATATACTCAGACTGTTTCTCAGGGAGTAACTTCTTCATTTGTCCATTGACAGGTATGAGGGCGTGTGACCAATCCATTTGAATCTCCCCACCCACATCTTTACAGAAGTTCCGACTTAGCAACATTCCGTAAGAAGGAGGAATGTCTGCTACTAGGATGGTGGCCAAGACTTTCTTTTCAGGTAAAGCAGCAAAAGCCACTTGTGCATCTTTAATCCTTCCAACCAAAGGTACTTCCTTACTTTCCATGGAGTAGCAAGATCCATAAGTACGAGTAAGGGTCAAGCCTAAAGCATGAGCTACCTTAGCAGGCATCACATTATCTGAGGCTCCAGAATCTATGACACAGTTACTGAGCCTATGGCCAGCTATAAGAAGTGTTACATAAAAAGGCTTGATTTTGTCACCAGGCGAGGTGACAGCAGCTACCAGACTAGGCTGTGGTATAGAAGGAGGAGTGGGCAAAAGGCCTTTAGAGGTGGTCTTGGAATGAGAATTTACAAATTGGATCATCTTGGCAAAAGCCTTGGGATGGGTTTGGTAGTATTGAAACAAATTTGAACCTTGGTCCTTTTTAGGTGATCCACAATATCAAAGGATCCAGAGGTGGATGGGCCATCATCATTTGAAATTCTAGGCTTATCAACCTTAGGAGAAAAAGAAGAAGAAGCAACTTTGGTAGCAGGATTGACAGTACTTACCTTTGGTGTAGATGAGGTAGGGATAGGAGATCCTCTTACAGCAATTACGAGAATAGTTGCTGGTTGCTCCTTAGATTTCTTCGTGGGCTGTGTTACTTTCTCCTTCTGCCTCGTCTATTCTCGAGTCATGACAGCAAATGATTCACTGTTCATATCTGCTACCACTTCATCATAGTTATCTCCATCATCGATGCCTTGGTGGTAAAGAAATTAACCGAGATCCTTCGAGTTCTTCCGCCTCATCATCAAATTCCTCCAGAATTCCTCACGAGCTTAAATCGTCCACATCATCATCGGGCTCTTCAACTTCACGAGTTGCGTTCACGGGAACTTTGATAGGAGGGCCTTGAAGTGCTAGCCTTGTGTGAGGGGCGAGAAAACGATTTACGGGCTGAAAATTTCTTCTTGGAACATCTATGTACGGGGCATCTTTGGGCCAATTGTTTCTTTATAGCTACTAGATCATTTGCAAGTTTACGGACTAATGGATTAGTATTGGGTCGAGAGGTGGAAGAGGAAGAAGCGGCGATTTAGATTTGGGAGGATCTCTCTTGACTTCACGACATGATCGAGATCATCCTCGACACTAACAACCGATTCTTGATCCGAATTAACGTTCCAAGATTAGCCCTTCTTAGAGCATAAGCCGACCTTGGGCGTTTGAGCATTTAGAAAGAAACATTTTTGAATTTGATCAACCCGGTCGAGTATTTATAGGAATTTTGTTGATCGATTTGTTGAACCAGAGCCACAAATTATCTCATGGGTTCTAATGGATCTTTCTTTATCTCGAGAAATTTGGGCAAGCGGGGCATGCACATCTTCCCGCCGCTTGAAACGGCTTTGAACCGAGTTCTCATTGTATTCCATCGGTGATGGCACCAGGTAGGAAGGTGATAGAACCCGATCAGGCGAACATTATCTGTAACATCTCAACGAAACGACCTTGCGAGGCGTCTTCATGTTCAACTCCCAAGACTCCACATGCAACTATGAAGGCTGCAATGTGTTCATCGAGGGTGTACTTTGCCATCTCCTCTAAACTTGGGAAGTTCTTTCGGTTACCTCTAGGTAACTCATGCAAAGGCGAGTAAGGGCGGGGGCGGGCCCGACACGTTGACCCCATGGCAATTGTGCCGCCATTCTTGGAAATACGGCTTGGAGGGAACTTTAACACCAGCGAGGATCAAAGCTCGTAGATTGGGACTAGCGAGGCTCACGAAGGAATACCACCCGTAGGACTTCTATCTTGAGCAGGCGGAGTGCTCGTCGAGCGAGTTCTTATTTGAAGGAAAGGAAAACCTGTTGCTCCAAAAGCTAAAGCGAGAATCTTCAATACCAGAGGTCCTTCTCCCTCGAGTGAAACGCGGAGTCGCCGGATCAAAGGATGATCGAAAAAAAAATTGCGATCTTGGAATGCGATTTTCCCAGTAAGTCGCCAAAAACTGTTGGTCGTCGAGATAGGACTTTTAGAAGAGCAACGGTCGGGGGACAAGAAGTCCCTCCTCTTTAATGGGAGAGGTTCCCTTATTCAGAAACGAACTTATTTACAAATGTGCAGAACATTGTTTTATGGTCAAACTTGGATTTTACGAAAGTGTTTTCCACAAGGATCATCAATCACGCAAGGACTGAGGAAAGGGAAAAAGGAGATGAGCAGAATAGCAACATTCAGAATTATAGATAGCAGAATAATTCCTCCCGTATGCGAAGCTTCAAAGAATTTAAGACAAGATCATTTGCGTTGGTGAATGAGATTAAATTTAAAGACACAAAGTTCCATAAATAACCTTCTTGATTTATTAATCAAGGACACAAAGTTCCTTCTTGTTTGTACAAGATCACTTTGTATTTGCAAAGCTGAACAGGCAGTATGCAATCGGAGAGACTAACGAGTTAGGAACAAAATGATCTTCACGATATTAAAGGAAAACACGAGATATAACAAGAATTAGACAGAAAAAGAATGAAAAGCCCTTTTGTATTGATTTCTTTAAGAGCTATTTACACTTTCAAAGCAAATATTCCAAGTTCTTCCTCTTTCAAAATGGCGTGGAAAGGCCATTATATAGCTTACAAGTCGGTTACTCTTCGTAACCATTTCTTTTAACTAAAGAATAGTTAAGGACCGCGATTCAATACTTTAACGATTACAAAGAATACGAAAAGAAAGGGAAGAAGAGGAAAGAAAGAGAAGGAGGCAATTGTGGCGGTTCTTTGGGAGGGACCCACTTGTCTTGAGAATCCATGCTGAATTTCTTGATGACTCAGCTATATCTACGCCACGAGGAGTGCGTGTTGGCTGCGGTGAGTCCAAAATCCCAGACATTTCTCCATCTCTTTATCAAACTCGCGTGAGTATGATAATCTTTGTTTGCTTCTTGATATGCGGTGAAGAGAACAAATTTCCTTCATCTTTTCCTTAGAGATGGAGCTTTCCTTGAATAGATGATCTTTGACAAAAGCTCGGCCAGAGCTTTGATTTCTTGCGAGACAAGGAAGCACCGAGTTTTCATCTTGAAGATGACAATGCATATATCTTTGAAAGCAGCAGTGCCCAGTGTCTTGAAAGCTTCTCCCTACCAACCGTTCTTCATTTCTCCCACAGACTTCCTCCAGGACTTTGATTTTCCACTCTACTGTTGTAGACCCGGGGATTTTGATAGATTATCTTTGGCATCATCGAAAATATTATTCGCGATAAGACGTTCTCGTTTATTCTGTCCCATGAGGCGAAGGTCTACAATCTGCAACTTCTCCGAGTTTAAGTTCTTTATCCATAACCCCAATAGTAGAGGATAGCTTACATTGCAAATTGTCTACCTTTCCATGTAGTTTAAAAGCTTCATCGATGAAGTTTAGTCCAGCAACAAGCATGTCATCCACCATGGCTTCAATAGCTCTGCCATAGACGAGAATACTTGTGCATATCTTTAATACTTTGCACTTCATCTTGGCTTAGAATTACGGGAGGCGGTAGAGCGATCGGGGGTAGGGTCCAAAACTTTGTCCTTAGACAAGAGTGACTTGATAAAACTTGTGAGAACTTGGGCTTGTTCTTCCAGTATTGATAGTCTGCTTTGCCCTTTCTCCACCCTTCCATGACTCTTGTGGATGTTTCACGGAGGTTGTGAATTTCACCTTCGGAGTAGACTCTCCCATAGGGATCCTTGAGAGCTCCAAGTCAGATGTTAGCAAGTCTGATTCTGATTTGTCTACTGTAGGCTTAGCAATCTCCAAGAATTGCTAACCTTGGGCATCGACACACATGCGGAGGTGGTTACGGCTTTCTTGGCACGAGAAGGAGTGGTGCCCAACAAGGCGACTACTGACATCAAAATTTGGTCCCAAGCTTTGAGAGGAGGATTTCCTCTTCCTTTTGTCAACCAGAGGTTGCACCCAAGCAAAAGAGGAAGAAGAATCTGCGGGAGAAGCAAGGGGACCCCGAGACGAGGAGCTCATGACACTTAGGGTGCAACGCAGTGTTGACTCAAGGTGAGGCGTAAGTAGAGCACCTTTGGAGGCAATGATAGCGGTAGAAGAATCGGTAGTACACGGAAGTTCGGTGCTCTGACCTCCTTGTCCTTATCTGCTTGGATCTTCGAGAACATTTGCGGGAGTTGGCATCTCACTTTCTTCACTTTCACTTTGAGAACAACAATGTTCTCTGGCCCTATAGGCAACTCTACTGTTTTCTTGGAGGATCATTCTCTGCGAGCTCCTTCTTTACCTCTTTGAGTTTCTTCTTGTATACAGGTAGATGGAGAAGGAGTAGATTCTGAGTCCCAGAGCTGTTGAGGCGGGAGGGGTTTTCACTTTGGTGTTCCGACTGGAGGCCGATGCCTCTCTTATGGGTGTCGAATCATCCTTGGAGCTAGATTCTCCCGAGTGCCTCTTGAATTCTCGGATCTTCTTGCTTGAACCGGACCTAGTCTGATTAAGGCTGGAGCAAGAATCTCAGCGAGATCATCTCTCTCTTTCTTGTTCCAATCCGAGTCCTCCGAGGGTGTGCTTAATCACATTTTCATACTCATAAGAGTATAGCTCAAATTGTCATCCAGGAGACCTTCGGGAACTTGAGTACTGACGAGTTCTTGGATCAATGCGAGGAGAACCTGCCCACAATGCCTTCTTAAGCGGCTTCAAAATCATCTACGGTCATCACCCGGTAGTCTTACGTATATTCGCCCTATGATGATAGAATATTTTGATGTTACTCCGTTCGATGAACTTCTTCAAGTCAAAACGAGGTTCTTGGCAGAAGAAATGAAACGATGATAGGGACGAGGGCTCTTTCTATGTTACGAGCATCCAGAGCTGTTTTGCATGTGTAGTTTCCCGAGAGAGATGGGAAAGTGCAAGCCGAAATCTTCTTGTCTCTGCAAGTTACGTGCAACTTGTCTAGTTGCTGCATATTTCAATCAAAGCCATTTTGTCATTGCGAGAACATGGGAAGCCGCAGAGGAGTGCTTTCATAGCAATGAGCTTTGATATAGGAAAATTTCTGAATTGAATGAAATAGGCTCCATATTGCGATATCGGGTTCATGGCTTCATCGAAAACCTTCTAGCGGTATCACCTTGAGCAATCGACCACGTACATGGTGAAAGCATCATTGACCCTTACGAAATTGCGGTTCTTTGGTCTCAAGGTGAACTACGGGCAATAGGCATACAACTGGATCATCTTTGTGTGCGTCTATATAGGAGAAACCAAACCCCTTTGCTGGATCTTTGCTAGGGTATACATCAGATATGAAGTCATATAGAACTTCTTTGTTTGCTGGACGTTGGATAGCTGCTCAGCCAAATTCATACTGATGATCTCTGCCCAGTTGATATTTTGTGTTCCCTGGCACACCATGCTGATGAGCGGGCACATCCAGAAATGAAACTCATTGGTGGAGGGCAAACCCATAACCCGAGCCAGCAGGATTATGAAGTCTGACAGTTCTTCGTTGAAATCTGCTCGGAAGAGGGTTTTGGTTAGGCGAGAAGCACCTTTCTTAGGGTTCTTCAACCAAGACTTCGCCACTCGCGCCTTGTATTTGTCACTGTCTTGGTCGAACATAGCCTGTGCTTGATCTCGGGAGACGACTATAGCATTGTCCATCTCCGGAATCCTCAGAGCAGCGCCAATGGCAGCAGCGTCGGCTTGCAATGATGAGTTCCCCATGTACATTTGTCAATTCGCTCGAATCGGGGTCGAAGTGAGCTCCACATGAAAGTACTGTATCAGCACACTGTACTGAGATTGGGAATCCTCCGGCAAAAGCTAAACCACTATCATTAATCATCTGTGCCATTGGTGTAGGGTTTGCATCTGTCATTCTTGCCCAAAAATCGCCGAAGTCGAGATGACGAGCTTCGCTGTCCCCTATATTGCTAACGGCAGATTCAAGCGGAGAAATTTGCTCCTGTCCCTGGAACTTGATCTTCATGTTGATAGCCTCGGAGCTGCAACCTAGACTTCTGGAAGGAATTTGCAAATGGAGGGGGAATCGCGCAGGTTTTCAAATGGCGAGGGTTCGAGCAAAAGATAGCATGGAAGCAATGCGAAAATGCAAAGGGGAATGCTCGTTATATAGCCGTTTGGAGAGAGAAATGACTTTAATGCGCATTGAATACACAACCACCAATTTGAAAAGTATCATACTTGGAGCGAGCGGGAAAAACTAAGTGTGAATGACACTAGGTACGCTTGGGACATGTGAGACGCGAATGCGCGAAACACGCTGGCTCGGCAGTTCGGGCGAAACGAGGAGAGGGCGCACAAATGCATTTGGGACAAATGGGACGAAAATGTCTGAAATCACGCGATTCGGGTGTTTCGGCCAGAAATTGGAACAAAGGGCCCGTTTGGACTTGGGACATTCGGGACAAAAGTTCCAATCGCGCGACTTGACCGGCTCGGCCGAAATTGGGAAAGCTCGCACTTTTTCAAATGGGGCAGTTGGGACAAAATTGCGCGAAGGACGCGGTTCGGGCAAATCGGCCGAAAATGGAAAGCTCGCACTTTTTAACTTTGGGACATTTGGGACAGGAAAGTGCGAAGTACGCGGGAAGGATGATTCGGCCGAAATGGAACAACAACACGTAAGATAAGTTTTGGGACACTTGGGACAAAATTTTCTCGGCGGGCCGAAAAAGGGACGGCTTAGAGGGATTTCGGCCGATCGGGAAATAGAGTGCATTTTCGTACTTGGGACAGATGGGACAAAAAGTTCCGACAGGCCCGAAAATCACACAAAATGACCCAAAACACAGATTTTTTCGATTTCACGACTTAGGCACCTCAGAGAAAAACACTTAAGACTCAAAATTTTGAAATTTTACTCTTATCAGAGCGGGAAATTTTGAGTAGACAACAGCTAGGAAAGCTCTAATGAAGGAAACTCAAGGGATAAAGGAAGCCTGGCCTCTTTTCTATAAACAAGCTTGTAAGGTGAAGTACCTATTTCCTTCTTCATCATGATTCTATCTACCCAAAGCATGCGTAAGACATTTGTATGCCATTTCCTCTGGTTAATATTCATTGTTCGATTCATGATTCTGATCAGGTTCTTATTTGTTGACTTTGCCAGGCCATTACCTTGAGGATAATAGTGGAAGAAGTCTTCAAATAAATAACAAGACTAAGAGCCCAATCAGAGATTTTAGTACCAAGGAAGGATTTTTCATTATTTGAAATAATGGTTTGAGGAATGCCAAACCTTGTTATAATGTCTTTAAGAAAGTTAAGGATGATCGACTCAGTTGATTCCTTGAGCACACCATCTTCTCGTCTATCTGGTGAAGTAGACCATAGCTATCAGTACCCATTTATGCCCAACACTTGAAGGATGATTGATCATGCTTATGAATTCAAAACCCCATTGTGTAAAAGGTTGATCCTCTTGGATTGGTTAGTGGGGAAGCACTACCAATTTCTTCTTTCCTATAAAGAAAGAACATTCTTTGCATTTCAATACCTACTTGTGAACGTACGCGAACAGGTTAGGAAAAAATTATCCCACTCTTATGATCATCATTTCTGTTGTTTTGGAAAATAAGTGTCCACCAGAGAATCCATCATGAAATTCTACTAATACTTTGTCATTTTATGCACCGTCAATATACCTCAACAACACATCATTAAGGTTTCTTTTGAAGAGAGTGCCATCAATTAACACATATGGAATAGACTACAATATCATATGTCGCCACTTTGGTTTGTTCAAACCATGAGGGTAAATGCTAGATGAAAGGAATGTTACCATCTCTTCCATCTAGCTTCACGTGTAAGGATTTTTTTCTGTTCAGGTTTAGTGCGCGAGATATCCTCATCCGAGAAATAATGAAGTCTCTTGATTATTTTACACATCCTCAACAATATTCTTACGGGCGTGCTACCTCTAACCATCTTTGTGGATTTTATAGTCACATCAAACTCCATGATGTTGATCACCCATCTTTCTCTCTTCTCATTGATTTCTGCTCCCATGATAAAGTCTCTCACACTTGAGTGCAAAACTAACACCTTGATATGATTTGTGGTGAGTGTACTCTTGAACTTCTTGAGCATGTGCATGATGGTGTAGACCTATTTTTCCATGTGGCTATATTTCAACTCATAATCCTTCAATGTTTGACTCAAGAAAGCTACTGGATTCTCTAGTCCTTATTCATTTTCTTGTGTCAAGAAAACAAAAACAATCACATCAACTCCATAAGCATAAAGAATGAAGTCCTTTGAGTAATATGGATTGATGAGTGTTGGCGTGTAAGAAATTTCTTGTTTGATCTTATTGAAGCTCTCTGTTCCTTCTGCTGTCCATTTGAAGGAAATGTATTTCTTGAGCATGAGGGTGATGGGCCTCACCAGTCCTACAAAATTGGGAATGAATCTCCTAACAATGTTTTTTTGCGTAGGTATGACTGTAAGGCCTTCGTGTGCGCCGACAAAGAGAGAGCAAGGATGGATGAAACATGCTCAGGATCAATGAAAATACTATCATTTGAGACCACATGGCCCAAAAGCTTACCTTGTGCCAGAGAAAAATTACACTTCTTGGGGTTAAGAGATACCCTAAATTATCTACACCTCTCAAAGAATTTTTCTAGGTGCACCATATGATCAATGCTCTACTTTGAGAAAACAATTATATCATCCAGGTAGACTAGGATGAACTCATTGATATATCCTTTGAAGAAAATATCCATGGCCCTCTAAAATCTTGCTCTTACATTTGACATACCAAACAAAATCTTCTGATATGCATATATTCCCCATTTGGTTGTAAATGCTATTTTGAATTGATCCTCTTCCTTGACCATGATCTGATTGAAGCCAGAATACCCATCCAGCATGGAAAATATTTGCGTGCCAACCACAGTATGCAAAACCTGCTCCATATAAGGAAAAGGATAATGATCCATCAAAGATGCCTTATTCATTTCTATGAAATTGACACATAATCTGATTTCACCGTTCTTCTTCCGCACTACAACAAGATTCATGACCTAGGTAGAGTACTTGATAGGAAATATTATATTCACCTCGATGAGTTTAGAAAATCTTTCGTCACGGGGTTCTATCTTTGGATTGAATGGTCTCTTCTTACTGTCTTCGATGGGATTGACACCGGGGTCAAGGTCAATGGAGTGTTGAGAAACACTTGGATCAAATCCTTTGAGGTATTCATACTCCCATGAAAATATGTCATTGTATTTATGGCACAAAGAGATGAAGGCTTGCTTTTTATCATGTGTGAAATCCTTACTTGAACAACTCCTTCTTTGTGCACAATAGTGACTTGAGTGTAGTCTTCTTGTGCCTTGCACATATAATTTTCTTCACCCTTAAACACATCATTAGAACTAAATTTTTTTCTAAGGTTACCATCCCTTTAGTTAAATTATTTGTCTTGAGTTAAATCACTTGGTCACCATAGCTATCATGCAAGTGAGTTTGCATGCTTGAAGAGAACTCAACTTCATTCTGAATGAACTAGAAAATCTAAGTGTCAATTTGTCAAACACTTGCTAGCTAGTGTCATTATCTGGAATAGATGGCCTCATCTGTTTCGCACCGAATGTTTCCGTTCCCGAATAGAGTTGCTTCTATTCTTTCATTCTCTTGAGAAATAGATAAGGGTTAGGGCTAGGAGGAATACCCGTTGAATGTTGGGAAGGTGTGCGCGTGCACGTAGAGATCGAGATCGATTGTGAAGAACTCCTTTTTGTCCGGGAAGGACTACTCAGTAAATAAGAACACAAGACCATGGTTCCCGATGAAGATACAGTCCAAGGAATGTGGTGGTGACAAAGCAAGGCTTAGTTGGGATGATCCGGTATTGGAAAGAAAGGCATGAAGCTATCCTCAGTCTTTTCCAATGTTTGAATGAGGGTGACAACCCGATCCAGCTTGCTCGATTGCGAGCTTGACTCAATGCTCTTCTCTGCAAACTCTTCTCTTTTCTTCACTTGTCTCTATCTTGCAAATGAATTCCAGATCCTTTCTTTTTGGTTGGGGGAGGTCATTAACAGGGAACCGATGGCGGTTACGTAACCGACGGTGGTCGAGTAGGAACCGATGTCGGTTAGGTCAAAGTGGCTATTTTTAGTAAAACAACCATCTTTCCCTCCTTTTCTCCCGAGGGATCAGTTGTGGGCTTGGTCAAGTCATTATTAGGCTCGTTTTGGTGCGGGTGAGGGGTAATGAGTCATGGGTGTGGGTCTGGACCAAGTCATAGGTCTTAATTAGGTTGGTTTAGGGTTAGGGCTAGGTCATGGTGAGGTGGCGAGATGAGGTGGCGGGTTTGAAGATGTGGATTTATTAATTATAAGGTAATTAATAAATCATTAGGTGTGTAAGGTTTTAGGTGGTGAGGTAGGGTTAGGTTGCGGGACGAGATACGGGGTAAAGGGCGTCGTAAGACCCAAATTTGGTGTCTACATTTTCCCCTTGTTGTCGTGTAGCTTGTATTTTAAAGCTGCACTGACAAAAATAAAAAGTGGTTGCCCCAGTTAAGGGTATAGGTAATCCCCCTCAAATCTATCACAGATTGAGGTGACGTGAAATCAGGGATAGGGTTGATAAAGGGTGAATTATGATGAGATGATGGTAAGATGGTGGGGTAAGTTCAAAGAAGCCGACGCACGTTGAAATGCAGTAGTGCGACCAGGGTACACGAGTTGAAGAGCAAACAAGCAATTCATAGGCAAAGGTCGATAGTTTATCCAAACAAGGTTGATATAATCCTGGTATCCAAGGCATAGGAAGTAGCTCCGAGGATATAATGGGTAAGGTATCGGAACGTTTAGGCATGTTCGGCAGTACCAAATGGTTGGTTTGGTTGAAATAAACGTCACGGTCTTGGTCTAGGCAAGGCTGGTCAGCTGAACAAGTCAAGTATCCTAGTCAGGCTAAAACACGAACAGGTGAGCGCGATTGAACAAATAGCTACATGATAGAATCGTAAATTGCGGGTCTTGGTCAAGGTACTTAATTGGTGTGGCCTTGGGTCAGGCCGATTGGTTGGTTGCGGCCTTGGGTCGGGCCGATTGGTGGGTTGCGGCCTTGGGTCAGGCCGATTAGTGGGTTGTGGCCTTGGGTCGGGCCGATTGGTGGGTGGTGGCCTTGGGTCGGGCCGATTAGTGGGTTGTGGCCTTGGGTCGGGCCGATTGGTGGGTGGTGGCCTTGGGTCGGGCCGATTGGGTGGTTACGGCCTTAGGTCGGGCCGATTGGTTGGTTGTGGCCTTGGGTCGGCCGATTGGTTGGGTGCGGCCTTGGGTTGGGCCGATTGGTTGGTTGTGGCCTTGGGTCGGGCCGATTGGTTGGTTGTGGCCTTGGTCGGGCCGATTGGTTGGTTGCGGCCTTGGGTCGGGCTGATTGGTTGGTGCGGCCTTGGGTCGGCCGATTGGTTGGTTGTGGCCTTGGGTCGGGCCGATGAATTCAAAATAAGGCTATTTAGCAAAGCCGGGGGTAGGTGAGGTGGTGAAAAATGGAGATTGGTGGATAAGGGCGGGAGTTAGGTTAAGTAAGTAGGTAACTGATATCGGTTATGTGTGACCGATATCGGTCACAAGACCGATACCGGTCTTCTAGGGCACGCCGTAACCGGCATCGGTTATATGTCAAAACCTATAAAAAGAAAAATACGGCATGTCATTTTCACATTGTCAATTTGAGTACCAACCTTTTGCTTGTCTGAGTTTTGAATTGATTTTGTTGAGTTTGTGGGCTGAGTTGGCACTAGTTGAGTGGAGGAGTGAGTGATTGGTAGGCCCCAGCGATCAGGAGGCAGAGTTTGATTGGTGGAGGACCCTGCTGAGGAGATTTGGAGCTATGGCACACCTGGAGGAGCAGGAGGTGCGGGAGGAGCTGGACCACCACCACCTATCCCACCGCGACGACGTGTAGTCGTACCGGTAGGTTCTAAATCCCTATTTGTGTGAAGTTGATGAATTTAGCTAGGATGTGGGTTTTGGGGTAGGAATCTAAAATGTGATAAAATAATGAATAAATGAAGGTAAATCGTAAAATGGAGTGGGTAGATATGTTAGGTAAGTCAACACGGTAGGGTGGGTAAGTTTGTAGGTAATTGGGCTAGGTAGATAGGTAAAAATATAAAAAAGGGGATTTGGGGGCCGTTTTCGATCCGGCCCCGAAATCTGACAGTGACCGATGTCGGTCACTAAGCGACCGGCAGCGGTCACAACTAAAGACTAGTTGGTTCCGAGACCGGCGTCGGTCATGTGTCGACCGACGGCGGCGGTCGTGTGACCAAAGACGTCACTATGGGTAGGAGGTAATGTTGTGAAAGTAGGTATATTGATTTGTTGTAGGCGGGTAGGATAGAGTTTTGGGGTGAAGGGGGAGAAGGTAGAGTGGCTAGGAAAGGTGAGTGGGGTGGGGGTAATCGGGTGGTCGGGGCCGGTGCGGGTAGGATAGGTTATGGGTTGTGGATGAATCGGGAGGGGTTAAATGGGCTGGGATATAGTTAGAGGACGAGAATAAAACGGGTGGAGTATGAGCGGGGGTAGTTGCTTCAGGCATGTGGAATAGGTAAAGGGATATTGTAGGTGTTTGTTGGGTGAGGCTAGTGATATTGGGGTTATTGGGTGGGGAGTGAGTATAGAGGGTTAAGGTAGTTGTTTTGTAAGGGTAGGCTTGATGGAGTGTGTTGTTTTACAGCACGTCGCCGGCGACGATGCGGATCGGATGCCACCTCTACTGGGGCGGATGTGGCCACATGTGACTGCAGCACAGTGGGCAGTCATGCGGGAGGTTAGACTCGGTGGAGTCCAGAGATATAGGGCTAGTGGATAGGGACCACAGCTTGATGGTTGCCCTCATCGAGAGATGGGATCCGGCAACCAATGTCTTCCATCTCCCTACTGGAGAGATGACGGTCACACTAGAGGATGTGTATCGCATCCTGAGACTGCCGATCATAGGTGAGGCGGTGTTCCAGGTGGATGCGGAGATAGTGATGGACAACATGTCTTTGCAGTATTTAGGATGCAGCCCCCATTGATTACATATCATAGCGTGAGCATTCTGCACGGCGATATGTATCGCGTACAAGCGGCAGGAGACACGGCTTGCCATGTCCGATGATGATTGGTATCACTTGCTTCGCCTCCGGACTCGAGGGGAGGTCGCTTCCCATGGGCACTGATGGGAGTATTGCATGAGATGGTGGAGGAGCACACTGCGCTATGCATGGGCACCGATGTATTTGGTGCAGCTATACGAGAGAGCTCTGGGCTACTCGCCGTATGAGGCGATTCCTGGATATGGTCGACATTTTGCTACATTGTTGGGCCTACTTGAGCACATTGTGTGTTTACGACTTGTAGGGCTACCCAGCCGGCTGGTCAGGCAGCAGCGTATATAGGTATGGGTTCCAGAGGTGGTTGGGGGTCGTGGGCCAGCCACAAGTGGTGATTGTAGGGTGAGATGTGGCATACTACCGGCATATGTTAGAGGGCCTGACCATACTTGATATTATATGGAGGCCATACAGAGGCCATCAGCCCCGAGGAGGAGCTTGAGCGTAGCTACGATGGATCCAATATATCTTCTGGATAGCTAGACGGAGACCCGGGGAGCATGAGCGGATTCCCCTAGAGAGGGTACGCCGACAGTTGGGTCTACGACAGGACGAGCCACCTCCCTTCCCATAGTATCGAGGGAGGATGTAGAGGCACCACTGCCTCCTCCGCAACCATTGGACCTAGTTTGGGTCACAGAGAGACCGGCGGATGATACGGTGGATGATGCCGTGTTACAGGTGTATTTTTGGTTTTGGTGGGCGGCGCAAGAGAGCGTGCCATGAGAGCACAGACCCATGCACGGCCCAGATTTGGCGGCTATTATAGTAGAGAGGGACCATCTCTTAGGCCAGTGCGGTTATTACGAGGCAGCTTGCTGCCCACACGAGCACAAATTGGGGTGTTACAGGCGCTTAGCCCAAGCATAGGTACAGCAGGCACAAGTACGAGCACAACCGCAGCACGAGGCACAAAACCGCGAGCAACACGACACAGCACAAGGATAGGCACGAGCACATTCACGAGCATCGGCACAGCACGAGCACCGCCTCGAGCACGTGGTGTACAAGCGAGTCGGGAAACTTCTATTAGGGAGTCGGGGACCAGCCCACCACCATGGTGGCACGGACCTAATATATGGAGGCGAGAGCGAGAGGCACGATATTATCGGGACGTGCTTAGATGGTACACCAAGGTCTTGACTTATCACCCATATGTGGCTCACGTGGTGAAGACATCCCGAGTCACAGAGTCACAGGGGTCACACCCGCACAACCGGTGGGTCAATAGCCCGGGTAGGAGGTGAGATCCGCACGAGGGCCACCTGGAGAGACGAGCCGAGGAGGGGAGAAACGCCGAGTCACCCCAAAGAAGCGAGAGATGGGTATATAGAGGATTTGTTGATAGAGACACCGGTCTGCAAACCGAGTGTGTATATAGAGGCCTACGTGCCCACATAGGATTTATTTATTCATTTTTGTTGTATATACAGCCTCATGAGCCGAGTACATTTTGTATAGTAGTGATACTAGCTTACTATGAGTCGAGTTGAGATTTTGACAGAGGCATGTGGCTTGCATGCCGAATTTGTATTTATAGATCACGTAGGCCCCATGCGGGGTAATTTGTATATTTTGACATTGATTTGATGATGATATATAGATGAGTTTGCTCCACATGGTGTGTAAATTTTTTGATTTGATGCATGTATTAGAATGTTTCATGTGTTTTGTCGATGGTATTGAAATTTGATGTATATATAGATGTTGTTGATGAAGTTTTGCATATGTGTTGATGGGATTCGATGATAGATATTGATAACTATGTCGTTATGCAAGGAAAAGAGGCGGGCACCACCATAATTTGCAAACAAAACAAAGAAATGGCTTTAGGATAACCAAAGGGAGAGAGTGAACGATATCGGTTAGGTAGCAGTAAATCATGTCGGTGAGTCATTCGACCGATACTGCTAGGTAACTTGATATCGGTTATGCTAAAACGAGCTTTTCAAAAAATAGAAAAACTTAGGAGGTAACTTAAGTTCTTATTTTTAGAGTCATGCAACAAGTTAAATATGAGAATGCAATGTTTGTTGATGCAAACTTATACGAGGTAATCGTGCATAAGAGAATTGAGTGATAAGGAGGAAAGAGACAGTAAAGTAATCGTGGGCTTAGATTAAGAAGGTAGAAAGGCAAGTTATATTGAAGAGGGTGGTGAACATGGCTGAACAAGGAGAAGCATCCAAAGGGGCGAGAGAAGAGAGGGAAGACAGGTTCCACCTCAAGTCGCCGCATCCCAAGAGGTATGAGTTTTGGTTGGAATGCAATTCTTGCATGTTTATGAATAAGATGAGAGAAGGTAAGTGGGTAAAAAAGAAAATGTGATAGGCAAGGGTTTGGGATGGGGTGAGTGTTATGGGGTAGGTAATCAGGGGTTTCGGGTATGTTTGTAGGTACAGAGAGGGGTAAACGAGTGAATAATTATCGTAGGTGGTGTTTTTAAGCAGGGTGTATAGAATTGACAGTGACCGATATCGTTTAGAGATAACCGGTATCGGTTAGGTAACCGGTATCGGTTATCTATAACCGATATCGTTACTGTGTAAAATTCCAGAATGTGATAAAAAACACCTGGGGATTTTATTTATTGATTTGTTGTTTGTTGATTTGATGTATGCAGGTAGAGGCAGGGTTGAGGATGAATGATAGGGTGCCAGCTTTGTTGTCACGGGTCCGAGCGGATGTAATACCAAAGTGGGGCATTGATAAACCGTGTGGGATTAAGTGGAATCTGCTATTATTCACGAATCGCATGCAATCATGCTATGTTGCAGGCGTTGATTGAGAGATGGAATCCTGAAAAGAATACCTTCTATCTGCCAATAGGGGAGATGACAGTGATGTTAGAAGATGTGTTCCAAATTTTGAGACTCCCAATTACAGGAAGACCAGTGTATCGAGCGGGCCTAACGCGCGCGAGGAGCGAGAACAACAAAAGATTTGGTCTATTGCACAAGACTTGACCTGGGGTTTCACATTCACTTATGGTATAATGTTTACAAAGACACCACGAGGCAACAAGGTCATGGCGGGGTATTAATGATAGCGGTGGGGTATTATGCATTACCAAGGGTGGATGGGGAAGATTTCCAAAATCATTGATGTGAATTATTTGGGAAATGATAGAAAGGAGTGTGAATTTCGCATGGGCACTGCATATCCGGCGGAGCTATACAGGGTTTATGGGCATGCAGCAGCGAAATCACAGGACTACACTTGGATTGTGCATACTTATTACATTGTTGGGCCTATGAGCACATTATGTGTGTGTGACCAATAGGCCGACCAATCCAGGAAGGAGAGACAGGAGTGCAGAGGTTGGGATTCAGACGATGGGTCCAGATAGAGCAAGAGGCGAGATCCGAGGCCGTGATAGATGACGTCGAGTATTATAGGTAGATGTGGGAGATGGTGATGATTGCGGATATCCGTTGGAGGCCTTACGGGAACTATATGGTGATAGAGAACATAGCTGAGGATTTGAGGGGTGTAGAGCGATTAAGGTGGATTGCGGGACACAGGCCAGGTGAGTACGAGAGGATTCCTCTAGATCGTGTGCGGCGACAATTTGGATTTGTTCAGGATATACCCATGGCTTATAGACCATACATGAGGATTGACGCTGAGGCAACATTCTCACCTCCCCGACCGACACCTCCAGAAGGACCAGAAGAGACAACAGTCGATCGCAGGGTAATGGATGCAAGGAGTGACAGAGGCTTATAGATTATGGTGGGTAGCAGAGCTGCGAGGTTCACATGAGAGGGCCGATCATCCTGACATAGCTGTGATTACAGCGGAGAGAGATCACTCGAGGTTTAATTCACCAGCTTCAAACGCAGGTGAATGAGACAACGAGATTGTTAGTGGTTGCGCAGTCACGAGTGGAGAGACTAGAGGCGAGATTCCTCCATGTGAGAGGGCGTATTCATATGTTACAGGAGAGATTGGTGGATCAGTGGGAGGAACCAATAGCAGTGGCACCTTTGAGGATGGAGAGGCCAGGTGAGCGGCATCGACGATCACGATCACCACCTGGTTCGGGATGAGGCGCAAGGGTCTAAGTGAATTTCATAGGGGTAGAAGAATAAATAAGGATGCCGACTGCGTCGATGATAGAGAAGATGTATTTGTTTAACATCTAAATAAAACTGAATATGTATGTTGATTTGAGTTTACGATAATAATAAGAATGTTTGTGTTTTGAATGTTTTGAATTGATAAAAGACCAAGGTGAGTGTTATCAATATAAATATGCGAAATCATTTATATTTTAACAACACATGATAGGTTATGGTAGGGGATGGTCGAGCTAACCTTGGGAGACCCCATGTCTCCTAAGTGCTGCCTACATAGCCCATTGCACAAAGCAAGGAGGGGCCTCAGACCGATGTAGTTCTCCTTAGGACTAGGGAGAGGTGAATTTAGGCAATTTGGTTGTGGTTAGGCAATTTGTTGGTTGGTAAAAGTTTGATGTTGGTAGGGTAATGTTGTTGGTGTTGGTAAGGTATTGGCGGTGTTGGTGTGGGTATAGGTGAAGCGAGGTTGAGCTTACCAAAGCATAGGAACCGTGTCTTGATTAAGGTCAACACATAATCCTGATTCGGTAAAAGAGGTAAAAGTGTCCCGTAGTTGAAAAGAGTAAAACAAACCACGTATTATCATAGGATGAGCTTGAATCCCCGGGTACCTTGCATAGGTGAGAAGTCGATAGGTGAAAAGAGTTGTATAATCACAATATATCGGATATACGTCACGTCCCTTGAGTTGTGTTGTTTTGAAGAATGGTAAGGTGAGGTGGAAGGTATAGGCTGGGCGCAGAGAACTTGTTATAAGGTGATTATTCGATGAAAGAGAACCAAACCGAATAGACAAAGTCTCGTGACTCAAAAAGTGCTTTTGAATATTGCTTTTATTTTTCGGATATAGATTGATCGATGCAAGAAGTCTATATGGGATATGCATTTTGTTGTTCTTGAGGTCTTCACGAAGTTGATCAATGAGAGAAGCTTCGATAGAGGTGACTTTGTATAGCTTGTCCTTCAAGGAGCAGCGATCTATTTATAGTGAGCGATGACTGACTTTTGTGTATAGCTCATTCCTTCGAGGAGCAATCTATTTATAATAACAGATGTGGCTTTGCACATAGTCCGTCCTTCGAGGAGCAATATGTATAACTTAGAGGTTTAGATGTCCGTTTGGCATGAAGCATCTAGTTTTGCAGGAAGTTTGACTCAAGAATATCCCATAATTGTATAATTGAGAACGTGTTATTTTGATACTTTTAAGTCATGGACCAGACTAAAAAGGGGAAGGCATCTTTAAGAGGAGGTGATGATCAAACCACGTGAGGTTGATTCTACTTTGAGATGCACGAAACAAACTGTATGAGGTGGTAAATGAGCTCAAGGGACGAGCACAAGGTAGATAAGAAGTGATGTAACACTAAATTCAACAGTAGAATGGTCAGAGATGTAAGGCATTAAGGGGTTCAGGCTCAGGTTTACCATTAAGCGAAGCTAAACAATAAGTGCCTGATCCATAGGTGTGAGTGATAATGTAAGGCCCAATCCAATTAGGAGTAAATTTTCCACGTTTGCTCTTTTCTAGTTTGGTCACATGTTGATTCTCTTTGAGGACAAGATCGCCAATCTGAAAGGTACACTCATGAATTCACTTATCATAAGCACGCTTGATGTGCTTTTGATAGATTTGAAGGTGGTCAAGAGCAGAAGACGATGCTCGTCAAGAAGCTCTAATTGGGCTAACTCGCTTTCTTGGCGAAATCATCATTGGTGAGAATATCTTGGAGAGATATTCTTAGGAGAAAGATTTGTATTTCGAGAGGTAAGACAAATTTCGGTGCACCATATACCAAAGAGAATGGTGTGGCATTAGTGGAGGTAATGCGAATGCTGGTAATGATAAGCCCAAAGGGCAAATGGGATGTGATCGTGCCAATTGTTTCCAAAATTATTAATTTAATTTCATGAGAATTTTGGTTAGGGTTTTGTTAGAAGATTCGGCTTGACCATTTTCTTGTGGATAGTAAGGTGATGAGAAGCTAAGTTTGATACCAAAGTTGTCACAAAGGTCTTGTAACAACTTATTTTTGAAAGATTTTCCATTATCTCATTATCAAGTGATGAGGAACACCAAAACGGCATGATAATGTGATGGTTGATGAACTCTACGATTTTTTCTTTTGGTTGAAATGAGTGGAATGGCCTCCACCCATTTAGTGTAATATTTGGTTCTTGTGATTATCTAATGGTGACATTGCGAAGAAGGTGGGTGAATCTCACCAATAAGGTCTAAACCTCATTGTGAAAAGGCCAAAGATCTCGTGTGACTTAGAAGCGGGTGGCTAGGAGTATGTTGAAGGTTAGCATGTTGTTGACACATAACACAACGCTTAACATATTCGTAAAGCAGCTTGTTATTAAGAGTAGGCCAATAATAGCCTACGCGAAGGATCCGTTTGGCCACGCAAGACCACTAAAATGTCCACCACAAATTCCATCATGGACTTGTTGGATGGTATAGGTGACCTCCGCGCATGTTAGACATCGAAGGAGGGTGCCATTAAAGCCACGTTTATAGAGGAGTCCCCCATGACGACATAACGAGAAACACTTTTAAGAAAAATGCGTTTTACATTACTAGTAAGGTCGGTGAGAACAGAGGTCAGTAAGGTATTCGTGAAATTGGTGATACCGGTATCCCGTGAATTAGCAGATACATTATTTCCCATACAAACAAATGGGACCGAGTAAGATGGGGCAAAGAGTTGTTGGACCAAGACAAATATGTCGAGTCGGGCCAGAGGTAGGAATTTGCGAGGCCAAGCAAGCCATAGTATCCGCAAATTTATTAGTTGAGCGGGGAATGGTTTGGATAGAATAATGAGTAAATAAGGTCAAAAGTGAATCCACGTAATGTTTGTACTTTTGAAGTTCCTCATTTTTACATTGGTAGATGCCCGTAACTTGATTGACTACCAATTGAGAGTCACCAAAAATGTTAATAGACTTTACACCTAAGTGTAACGCAACCTGGAGACCCAAAACAAGGGCCTCGTATTCCGCTGTACTACTATTAGTGCAGGGAAATCGAGCTTGAATGAAAGAGGCATAGGTTTAGCATCAAGAGGAATGAGAACAACGCCTGCCCCTCCACCACGCTAGCATTTGGATCCATCGAAGAAGAGGGTCATTGGATATGACACCTCACTGAGTGAAAGAGTTGCGATGAGTTCGTTAGGGAAAGTAAAATTGGTAAATTGTTCCCCAGGTAAAGGAGCTTCCACGAGTTGGTCTGCGATAGTTTGTCCTTTGACCGATTTCTGGTGTACAAACTCAAGGTCGAGGTTGGCGAGGAGCATAAGCCATCGGGTGATGCATTGGTTTAGATGAGGTTTGGCATACATATAATGGATGGCGTCAGCGTTGGTGATGACAAAAGTTTTGTGATTCAGGAGGTAATGTCGGAGTTTGGTGGCCACGAATGATAGGGCTAGGCACAACTTTTCTACATGTGTATATCTAGTCTCATAATCCACAAAAGAAATCACGGATTATGTAATAAATGGCTTGTTCTCGATGCTCGAAGTCATGATGTGCGAGCATGGCTCTATAGCATGGTCGGTGGCGAAAGGTAAAGGTAGAAAGGGCAATCATCTGGAGGTGGGACAAGCACGGGTGGCTGCAAGAGTTAGGCTTTAAGAGCCTTAAAGGCTTGGTGGCATTCCTCGCTCCATCGAAAGACAATGTCTTTTTTAAGGAGATGATGGAAAGGTTGACATCGGTCCGAGAGTTGTGAAATGAAACTCCTGGATAGATTGGAGTTTACCTTGCAAACTACGCAATTGTTTGAGGTTAGTGGGTGGGGGCATTTCTATGATAGCTTTGAATTTTACCGGATCAACCTCAATGCCACGCAAAGAGACGATAAACCCAAGGAGTTTTCCCGAAAGGACACCAAAGACACATTTCTTTGGTTGAAGATGAACAAAGTATTGTAACAGGCGATCGAAAATAATGGTTAAAACATCGAGATGTTCACTGTGATGTTTAGATTTTCCAAGAAGATCATTGACATAATCCTCGAGGATAGTGTGCATAATGTCATGGAAAATATAAGTCATAGCTCGCTGATAGGTCACACCAGTATTCTTAAGGCCAAATGGCATGACACGATAGCGAAGTCCCCTGTGGTAATGAAGGCGGTTTTATGTTGATCGGCTGGGCTACAAATTTGATTGTATCCCAAGAAGCCATCCATGAGAGAAAGCATCTCATGGCCTCTGGAAGAGATCAACAAGTTGATCAATACTAGGTAGGGGAAGTCATCCTTTGGGCAAGTGAGGTTAAGGTCCCGGAAATCCGTACATATCCGAAGTCCCCTGCACGCTTTAATGACAGTACGATGTTAGAAATCCATTGAGGATAGTCAATAGTAAGATGAAGGAAACAAAAAGGAGTCGTTGAAGCTCTTCTTTGACCAAGAGGGCAATGCGTGGATGCATTTTCTCGAGCCTATTTAACTGGTTTGGAGTCGGGTTTCGTGAGTAATGTTATGGACAACAATGTCGGGATCGATTCTGGCATGTCAAGCGTAGAGACCAAGCGAAAGCTCGGAAGCGGGCATGGAGGAAGGTAGTGAAGGCGGTTTGTTACGATGTGTTAAGAGATTGTCCTATCTTCACAATGTGAGGATCGCGTAAATGCATGTGGATGTTGATTTCTATAGTCGACGCATTCAACATGGTTTGAGTTTCGAGATGGTAAGGCACGTTGAATATAAGAGTCGTCCGCGCTGAGGTAAGTGAGGATGGAGTCGTCATACCGCACTCAACAACATTAATCAAGGCTTGTCTTCTTCGATCATGTCTGGATACAAAAGGGGAAGAGAAGATGGGTCTTCATTATCGC
Source organism: Taxus wallichiana var. yunnanensis (assembly GCA_018340775.1). NCBI lineage: Eukaryota > Viridiplantae > Streptophyta > Pinopsida > Cupressales > Taxaceae > Taxus > Taxus wallichiana. The sequence goes on along the minus strand of CM031242.1, from coordinate 714,458,479 downwards.
GTTGATAAGTGAGAGGACCCAGGAAGATAGCATTTACGAAAAAAAAAAAAGTTAGGAGGGATAGATTCCGGGTCTATCGACTTTGTGGGTGAAGATGGCAAAATAGGTGATGATGGTTCAGAAGAGGTAATGTCGTTGTCTTCCCGGATACAACTGACATGAGGTTTCTTTGGTGTAAGTGTTTCAGAAAATCCAAGACCACTACGATCTTTGTGTTTGCATGTAGTCACGGGAATGATTGTATGTCGGCCTTGTTCAAAAAGACCGAAACCAAAACCTTTCCAAGACACGTAATCAAGAAGGTGAGGCGAAACGACGATTTGTTAGCTATTGAAATTGATTGGAAGGGAACCACACCAAGGGGAGGTTCAGGGTAATGGAGGATGCGTTGACACCCCATACGTTAGGTTGGTGTGGCAATTAGGCGGTCCATGGAGATCACCTCCTCTCACGATGGTCGTAGGGTAGGATGCGCGTATAGACTAACTATCTATACTCACGTGGGGTATGGAAAGTGCTAACGTTATATAGGTGATACTCCCCCAGTGTAAGACATTGAAAAACATCTACCAAGGGATCTGAGGTTAGGATGTTGTCCGCGGGGAAGGAAGTGGTATTTCATGGTGGCGGTTTCATTGGTTGAAGGTGTAGGTGTGGCTAAGGTGGATGGTTGAGGTGTGGGTGAAGTAGATGGTTGGGTTGGATGAATGGGTGCCTTGATTGGTACAAGCACATCATTAGGGAAATATAACATATTGCAGGTTTTGAAGGGGGGAGCGTCAACTTTTACGGTGTATGACTTCCCCTCATACTCAAATTTTATGCATCTATGTAAGGTGGAGGGAACGTATCCCATGCCCGAGATCCAAGAGGCGGCTAACAACATGTTATATTAGAATTCTTCCTCGAGGACATAGAAGAGTTCGGGTAAGGTACGTGGCCCTACACGAATGTTAAGGATCACAAAGTGCCTAAAGTAGAAGTAATAGCATCATTGAATGAATGCAACATGGTGGGGTTGACACACATGCATCTAGAAGGGATATTCATTTGTTGGAAGGCTTTGGAAGAGATGATGTTTAGGCTAAGACCCCGTCAATCATAACATGACGTACTCGGATGTCCCGGACGTAAGCCAAGATGAAAAGAGTGGGGTCGATCTTCTACACCAAAGACGACAATTTCGTCTTTTGAGAAACCGACAAATGTGGCTTCTTTGTCAGACAGGGGACATAAGTGGTAGATTTTTGGTGAGAGAAGCAATGTGGTTGGGTGTTAAAATCGAGGCAATGGGCAAGGTTTCGTTAGGTAGGACCTCTATCCTCAAGGATTTCAATGAGAGCTTGTCGATGAGATTCAGAGGGTTTGAATGAGATCATACAAAGGTCATTTTTATAGGTGATTGGTGACGTGTTTGATCATGGTACGATGGGCAACTCCATCGAGATGGGGTAGGCAGTCCATGAATAACCACTTTAGGTGGTGGTGCAATCGGGATGGCGGATGGAGAAAGAGAGGTCGCAGTGTGCTTTCTTTAGCTTTCCCATTGTTTTTACGCCCTCGAGTAGTAATACTAATCATGTTGATCTTGTGAACACGAGAGGAGGAAGATGACAGGGATAAGTCATTGTTTTCGAGAGGTGGGGTTACAATAATGATAGATCTTGGTGAGGCGGGGACAGGTGATATAGGAGAGGGGATTGAAGCTAAAGGTTTCTCCCTTCGTAAGTTGTCTTTCTTAACCTTTCTATCCGAGATAGGTGACTGATGAAGGATGGCTTTCAAAGCTTTGCATCCCTCCACATCATGTCCTAGTGTGCGGTGGTAAGCGCATATTTTAGACTCATCATAACCTATAGGTCGAGGTTTAGATGGATCATAGGGTCTGAGTGGGGGTAGGGTAATGGTCGCATTCTCCACCAACATATCAAAGATCTTGGCGTAAGATCCTTTGAGCAGGTCAAAGTCGATGAAGATGAGGCTATTGATTGGGTGGGTTTTAGTAATGGTTGGGTATGGTTGGTTCTGCATTTGGGTGGTGGTTTAGACAAGGGGTTTTGATAATTGGATTTAATTAAACATGGATTCTTGGTCACGTGAAGTCATGTTTAGTCGGAAGTTAAATGATGAGGCCACAGATGACGTGGTGGCAGGAAACAACCACGGGAAAGAGGAGTGACAAAGAAACAAATCCTTTGATGATGGAGTTTTTTAGGGTCAGTAGGTGGATAGGATACTTGGGGTGACGGTGTTGATACACCCGTGATCTCTCAGTATAGGTGTAGAAGGTGCAGTCGTTTTAAAGAAAACGCAAAGGTATGATGTATTGAGGCAAGGTGGAGGGGTGAGGTCCCAATATAGAAGGTAGGTGTGATGGCGAGGGTTTTAGTTGTGACAGCAGGCATAGATGGGACTTGAGGAGATTGGGTCTATCTCCTAGGTGGAAGGATCAGCTTTATTTTTGGATAAATCTAACCATTTAGGTGGGTGTGTTAGGATGGGTATTGGTGAAGTCCCAAGCGTAGGGGAAGGTTTGGTTAGGTTAATAGATGTGGATGAGGTATTTGGTAGAGATGAGGGGGGTGAAGATGAGGACATAGGCATTTTGAGCTTTTAGAAACACCTTGAGTATATGGTAGAGGTGTCTGGATTGGTCATCTACATTTGAGTAGAGCATGGTGTACTCAAACGCTCCCATAGGACTTGTCTATCTTCTGAGGGATGAAAATATTCACGTGTGAAGAAGAAATTTTGTATGGAAGAGAGGTGGGTTGTGATTTTGGTCCACTATGGGTGTGATACAAGGGGTAAATGAGGCGCTATATCAATGGGTGTTAAGAGGTCAACCGGTCACTGAAAAGATTTAGGCGATGAAGAACTAATAGGTAGGAAGGCATGTTTGAGGGGATCCATCATGATTAAGGAGTTTGGTGATGTCGGTTCAAGAGGTTTCTCTTCTAAGGATGACAGAAATAGTGGCGAGCCTTCTTCTTTTACAGTAAGAGTGGTGGAAGGAAATGTTTGGGAAATAGATAAGTTAGATAACATCCGCTCACAGTCTTGCAGGGATGTGGTGTAAGAAGACTCATTCGTGAGAAGAGGACTCTGGGCGGTTAATTCCTTTATGGGTAAAGGAATGGCAAGGTTATCGTCTTGTCTTGATGGGGGTGTAGGGGGTGCGGATCCCTGCGTTAGTGAAGAGGCCTGATTCAGAATTTCCTCGATAGAAGCTTTTGGTTGGGAGTTGAAAACTGCATGGATTTCATGAACACTCTTCTCCTCGGCTGAGGTGTCTTGATTTGTGTTACTGTTAGATGCATGGTTAGGAAATGGTTTGTTGAAAATTTTTAAATTTCGATTAGTGGGGGCATTAGGATTATCGAGAGTTATATCCCCTGCATCAACCATTTCCTGCACTATGTTTTTCAACATCTTGTAGTTTTCGTGACTGTGTCCCTTCACGCGATGGAAGTTACAGAAGTCATTTTCTTTATACCAAGAAGGAATAGTGCGGGTGGAATCAAACCCAGAGTGAGGTTTAATAGGAGGCAAGGTGATAACTCTTGCTTTAAGCAATTTGTCTAAGATCACACCATAAGTTTCTCCCAAGGGAGTATAGTTGATGGGCTCGGCTTTATACTTATAGGTGGCTTTACCGGGTATTAGGATGTTGCTTGAGATTTGACTGTTACAACGTGTACGGCCCCTTTGATTTCGAGGCAGCCGATGTGTGAGAATTGGTGGTGTTTAGTTTGGTGGTAGAGTCTTGGGTCCGGAAATTTGAGATTTTGTTGCGTAACCTCAATTTCTCTTCCTCTAAGGCTCGAATCTCTAGTTTTCGAGCCATAGTAAAGGCCTCATCAAAGGTGCAGAAGTTTGAATTTGGAGGGTGGGAGAAATTTGTTTAGCACAAGCCTGCTCCTGTAAATAGTTCGATGAGCTCGGCTTGAGGTAAGGCGTAAGTAAGTTGGTTGATGAGGCCCCCTCGCCATCGTCCAACGAAATTTGTGATAGACTCATCTTCAAATTGTCGGATGGCATAGAGGTCGATGAATGGATACTTTCTTGGCCTCTTTCTATAAACAAGCTTGTAAGGTGAAGTACCTATTTCCTTATTCATCATGATTCTATCTACCCAAAGCATGCGTAAGACATTTGTATGCCATTGCCTCCGGTTAACATTCATTGTTCGATTCATGATTCTCGATCGGGTTCTTATTTGTTGACTCTGCCGTGCCACTATCATGAGGATAATAGCGGAAGAAGTCTTTAAATAAATAACAAGACTAAGAGCCCAATCATAAATTTTAGTATCAAGGAAGGATTTTTCATTATTTTAGATAATGGTTTGAGGAATGCCAAACCTTGTTATAATGTCTTTAAGAAAGTCAAGGATGACTGACTCGGTTGATTCCTTGAGCACACCATCTTCTCGTCTATCCGTGAAGTAGACCATAGCTGCCAAGCACCCATTTGTGCCCAACACTTGAAGGAGGATTGATCATGCTTATGAATTCAAGACCCCATTGTGTAAAAGGTTGATCCTCTTGGATTGGTTAGAGGGGAAGCACTTCCAATTTCTTCTTTCCTATAAAGAAAGCACATTCTTTGCATTTCAATACCTACTTGTGCACGCGTCGAACAAAGTTAGGAAAAAATTATCCCACTCTTATGATCATCATTTCTGTTGTTTTGGAAAAATAAGTGTCCACCAGAGAATCCATCATGAAATTCTACTAATACTTTGTCATTTTATGCGCCGTCAATATACCTCAACAACATGTCATCAAGGTTTCTTTTGAAGAGAGTGCCATCAATTAACACATATGGAATAGACTACAATATCATATGTCGCCACTTTGGTTTGTTCAAGCCATGAGGGTAAATGCTTTAGATGAAAGGAATGTTACCATCTCTTCCATCTAGCTTCACGTGTAAGGATTTTTTTTCTCGTCAGTTTAGTGTGCGAGATATCCTCATCTAGAAATAATGAAGTCTCTTGATTATTTTACACATCCTCAACAATATTCTTACAGAGCACACTACCTCTAACCATCTTTGTGGATTTTATAGTCACATCAAACTCCATGATTTTGGTCACCCATCTTTCTCTCTTCTCATTGATTGCCTCCCATGATAAAGTCTCTCACACTGAGTGTGAAACTAACACCTTGATATGATTTGTGGTGAGTATACTCTTGAACTTCTTGAGCACGCGCATGATGGTGTAGACCTATTTCTCCATGTGACTATATTTCAACTCATAATCCTTCAATGTTTGATCAAGAAAGCTACTGCTTCTCCGGTCCTTATTCATTTTCTTGTGTCAAGACAACAAAAACAATCACATCAACTCCATAAGCATAAAGAATGAAGTCCTTTGAATAATATGGATTGATGAGTGTTGGTGCGTAAGAAATTTCTTGTTTGATTTTGTTGAAGCTCTATTTTCCTTCTGCTATCCATTTGAAGGTCATGTCTTTCTTGAGCATGAGGGTGATGGGCCTCACCAAATCCTGAAAATTGGGAATGAATCTCCTAACAATGTTTTTTTCGCGTAGAGGTATGACTTGTAAGGCCTTCGTGTGCACCGACAAAGAGAGAGCAAGGATGGATGAAAATTCTCGGGATCAATGAAAATACTATCATTTGAGACCACATGGCCCAAAAGCTTACCTTGTGCCATAGAAAAATTACACTTCTTGGGGTTAAGAGATACCCTAAATTATCTACATCTCTCAAAGAATTTTCTAGGTGCACCATATGATCGCATGCTATACTTTGAGAAAACAATTATATCATCCGGTAGACTAGGATGAACTCATTGATATATCCTTTGAAGAAAATATCCATGGCCCTCTAAAATCTTGCTCCTACATTTGACATACCAAACAAAATCTTTTGATATGCATATATTCCCCATTTGGTTGTAAATGCTATTTTAAATTGATCCTCTTCCTTGACCATGATATGATTGAAGCCATAATACCCATCCAAAGATGGAAAATATTTGCGTCTAGCCACAAAAGTATGCAAAACCTGCTCCATATAAGGAAAAGGATAATGATCCATCAAAGATGCCTTATTCATTTCTACGAAATCGACACATAACTGATTTCACCGTTCTTCTTGCGCACTACAACAAGATTCATGACCTAGGTAGAGTACTTGATAGGAAATATTATCTTCACCTCGATGAGTTTAGAAAAATCTTTCGTCACGGGGTTCTATCTTTGGATTGAATGGTCTCTTCTTCTGTCTGATGGGATTGACACTGGGGTCAAGGTAAATGGAGTGTTGAGAAACACTTGGATCAAATCCTTTGAGGTATTCATACTCCCATGAAAATATGTCATTGTACTTATGGCACTAAGAGATGAAGGCTTGATTGTTATCATGTGTGAAATCCTTACTAGAACAACTCCTTGCTGCGCACAATAGTGACTTGAGTGTAGTCTTCTTGTGCCTTGCACATATAATTTTATTCACCCTTAAATACATCATTAGAACTAAAATTTTTCTCTAAGGTGACCATCCCTTTAGTTAACTTATTTGTCTTGAGTTGAATCACTTGGTCACCATAGCTATCATGCAAGTCAGTTTGTATGCTTGAAGAGAACTCAACTTCATTCTGAATGAACTAGTAAAATCTAAGTGTCACACAAACACTTGCCAACTAGTGTCATTCTCAGGAATAGATGGCCTCATCTGCTTTGCACCGAATGTTTCCGTTCGCCTCCGAATAGAGTTACTTCTATCCTTTCATTCTCTTGAGAAACAGAGATAAGGGTTGTGGCTAGGAGGAATACCCGTTGAATGTTGGGAAAGTGTGCACGCACAGAGAGAGAGATCATATCGATTGTGAAGAACTCCTTTTTGTCTCGGAAGGACTACCTGTAAATAAGAACGCAAGACCATGGTTCCCGATGAAGATACGTGTCCAAGGAATGTGGTGGTGACAGTAAGGCTTAGTTGGGATGATCCGGTATTGGAAAGCAAGCTGATGAAGCTGTCCTCAGTCTTTTCCAATGCTTGAATGAGGGTGACAGCGTTAGGCTTGCTCCTCGATTCTGGCGGTCTTTCGCCCGATGTTCTTCTCTCTGAAACTCTTCTCTTTCTTCACTTGTCTCTCGTCTTCGCAAATGAATTCCGGATCTTTTCTTTTTGGTTGGGGGAGGTCATTAACAGGGAACCGATGGTGGTTACGTAACCGACGGCGATCGAGTAGGAACCGATGTCGGTTAGGTCAAAGTGGCTATTTTTAGTAAAACAACCATCTTTCCCTCCTTTTCTCCCGAGGGATCAGTTGTGGGCTTGGCCAAGTCATTATTACGCTCGTTTTGGTGTGGGTGAGGGGTAATGAGTCATAGGTGTGGGTCTAGACAAAGTCATAGGTCTTAATTAGGTTGGTTTAGGGTTAGGGCTAGGTCATGGTGAGGTGGCGAGATGAGGTGGCGGGTTTGAAGATGTGGATTTATTAATTATAAGGTAATTAATAAATCATTAGGTGTGTAAGGTTTTAGGTGGTGAGGTAGGGTTAGGTTGCGGGACGAGATACGGGGTAAAGGGCATCGTAAGACCCAAATTTGGTGTCTACATCATCACCATGTTAACATGTTGTGCATTCACTTTGACAAAATTCACAAGAGGTGAGAATTGCGAACCAAACATGGCCATTTGATATGCTTCTTTGTTAATTTTTCTTGGCACCACCTACATATTCAGAAAGCATCAAATCCCTAAAGGAGGTCCCGTAATATGCTTTTATAAGCTTTGAGAAGGTTATTATTCATTGCGCACTTGTTGGTGACCTGTGGATAACCAATTTTGTCTCTCTAAAAATCTAAAGTGCCTTAATCTGTATCTTCTTAGTAATAAGAAGACCATGCACCAATGCTTCATATTCTTCTATATTGTTGGAGCATGTAAACTACAACCTGTGCACAAAGAAGAATGTCTCATCCTTGGGAGAAATGAGAACAACACCTGCACCTGCACCATTCCTACTTTTGGATCCATCAAAGTATAAATTCCACAGACTAGTATTTTCTTCATTTTAGTTGAGTGCGCGTGACAACATAAATTTTTCTTCAAGGATATAATAAGTAGCAAGGCTAGTTTTAAAGTACTTAATCTCTTCAACATATGGATAAATTTTTTTATGTCTCTCATCCCATTCATCTAATAATAGGCCGGGTAAAGGAGGAGAAACAAGGTGCTCTTCTGAAACCGAGACTTGTACTTGGTCTTCCTAGATTAGGTAGTTATCTTGGAGAGGGGATGGGTCATACGACTCATCATGATAGGAAAATATTGGCTCAAACAGATGATAAATTGGTTACCATACCTTGTTCTTAGTAACATTTGAGACCAATCAGAAGACAAGTAACCACCCACTTTGGCAGTGAAATCTCTTGATAAAAACAAGGAAAATAAAGGAGGTAGTTCATTGATTGACACATCTTGAGTTATGGTGAGACTTGGACATGTATGGAGGGTTAACTAAATATCCTCGATGACTCCTAGAGTAGTAACAATGTTGAACCATCAAGTTATAAGACTCCTTTGGACATAGAAGTATACTTAAGGCCTACGACATCAATAATCTTCTTTGGCATAAGGGAAGTACTAGGGCTTGAGTAAATCATAAAATTATGAACAAGGTGTTTACCTATGATTAAGGACATATAAAAGGGGGGTTGACAAAATTACTTGTTTCTTATTTGTTTGAAAATATTGATGACAACTTGAGTCTTTTAGATAGCTAGATCAACATGCGGGAGTTGTCAGCAGGTAGCTTTATGTAACAAGCCACGCCGAGATGGAATGGATAGGTAATCCCATATTGTGATGTTTACATTTGTCTTCTTCATCTAGTCCACAATGTTGAATGGAAAACCCATGGTCTCTTGCATTTGAGGCACACCAACATATTTTCTTGATTGTTCAGGTGTAGAGGTAGGGGCCTTAGATGGTGTAAAGGTTTGACCTACCAAAGGAGGGGTGCACACCACTTTTGTTGAAACATTACACGAAACCTCACATGCAGAAATTTGTGTGCCATGAATGTTGGGTGCATTTGCTGCATTTATTTACTGTTGAGAATCCACCTCTATGACAGGATCTGAAGGTTGCATGCCATATTCGCATTCTTTTCGATACCTTGTGTTATTAGCAACTAGGCACCCGATCTTGATGGGCTATCCACAACTTGATTGATTGCCTACAGTAAGTCCTCAAGCACTGGCACAAAGAACATGAGGTTGGCCTCAAGGAAGCCTCTAGCCTTTCTTGATTTTTTTCTTCACTTGTGGCTTTGACTCAAGGCTCATAGTTAGCATCATTCGGATCATGTAGGCCTACGTGTGAAACACATTGACACCGATACGATTATGAGGCATATTGCAAGGAAAACACCATTTTGACTCTCGAGAAATATTATTTTGTACTTAGAACCAATGTTTGGGCCGCACTAGGTCTTTGGAAGAGGTTGCACAGGAGGAACTCCTTGCAAAGGAAGGTGCACATTAGTATGCCATCTATAATTTTGTTGGTTTTTCCCATATCTCTCGATTTCATATTGATTTCTAGAGGGTCGATAGCCTTAGCTATACCCTTGATTAGAACTATTTCTAAAGGCTTGTGCCTATTGTTTTTCTAATGATATGACTTTATTGGATAAGTTCCTAATCAAGGATTTCATTTCTTCATCTTATTTCTCGCTACGCTGGGAAAATATGAGGTGGATGCATTATGGGTTATGTGCTCTTTCGGGAATAAGAGCAATAGAAGGTCAGCGTGCTCTGGGACATTTCAGGGAATAAGAGCATATGCGACCTAGGAGCTAATTTTCCTTCATGAATGAGACTATTTTCTACCCTTATCACAATATTGTAAGCAAAAGGTAAGGTTCTACCCCCCATGGACTGAATCATGCCACTATTTAAAGTCTTTAAATAATACAAGAAATCATGATGGACTATAGGCCTTACCACTTGAGAGATTTCGTCCCACATCATCCGAAACCTGATATTAAAATTAGTCATCTACTCATTGGGTGCTCTTTTCGTTGTTATCTATTGCTCCACCAAATATAGGTGATTTGAATTATCTTCAAAGTAGTTTCAAAGAGTTGTCCCAAGCTCATCCTAGGTAGTAATAGATGTAGGTCATGAAGCTTCTATACCACTAGAGCGCTTTTACCTTGAGAGAAGTCAGTGAGAAGCCCTTCTTCACTACATCATCATGTGTGATTGCATAGATAAAGCACACATTTTCCACATCTTAGATATGCTTAATAGGGGTGACTTGATTCTCACCAATAAAGTATGGAACACTTTTGAGAGTGACTACTTGACACATCATGTTACGCATTCGGAAGGAGAGGAATTCCACCAAATGACGTTGGTAAAGTTTCTTAGAGGTGGTAGAGATGCCATGATAGGTTTCACAAGAGGTCTACCAAGAGATGGAGTGGAAAGTGTGTGACGCATTGGATATGGAGATGTGCACGTGGGAGTTCTTTTGAATCTTCTTCTCATAGATAGTTGAGATGTTCAAAAGATTCTTCAACTACTGCACTTTGTCTGGTATGTATCCTTCTCATAAAAAGGCATGTAAACTGCTATAAATAGTAGATTTGAGGGTTGGGAGTGGACAAATGTGTTGAATAAGCCTCCAAAGGTTGGAAATCATTAAGTCACACATCAGAACTTGGAAATGATGAAATTTACACTTTCAATACTGGTCCCACAAAGCGTGCCATAAATGGTTGGCACTCAAACTTTCTCTCATCCCAGATCAGGTTGAACTAGGTCATTAAGGCAACAATGGGATTGTCTCCAAGTTGTGGGACCTTGCGCGCTTGAGACAGACCTCCGGAGAAGGCCGATTCCTCTACCTATTTCTACTGCTATTACTACTACTAGTGCTAAAATTAAATCCTAAACTAATCACGCCAAGGGACCAGAGTTAGAAGGATGTGCAAAAATGGAGAACTAATCTAAGGGAGGCGATATCACCAAAAGAGGGGGAAATGAACACAGTTGGCTTAAGAAAAAGGAAGGAAAAATGCCACGAAAGGATAGACATGCATATCACAATCCAAACATATCCACACATTCATTTTCATGGGGTGCAATAAGAAAAATAACTTTGTAAGGGATGTGATGGAGCACAACAAATTGTAGACACAAATTATGCACTTTACACATAATTTGGCCTAGTCTTATACTACTATTTAGAAGGTTCTCAAGTGGATAAAGTACTAATTAATCCCACATTTTGGCCATCTTTATTTTGTATTTTATTTCTTACTTCTTCGTGTATTTTCAAAGACATAGCCACCCATTTCGCAACTGTCCCATTATTATAGCCTAAAATCATGGTACCCTACTTAGATCTTTGGGCGCCCAGGTCCCACATCTGGGTGCCCTGGTCTATGCACATCCTTTCCGTTTATTTTTGGGGATTTTCTAGCCGTTTTTGTATTTATCTTTTCTCAGTCAAAATTTTCGGGATTAATTATGAAATTAAGCTTGAGAGCCCTATAAATACAAAGATTATAAGACTATAATGAGGGTCCTAGCATCAGAAACTACTATCACTCCATCTAGAGTTGCATCCATTACATCATGATCACATGCATCATCAAGGCTAGGAGATCTCTGTCGAATCACACACACACTTTACATGAGGGAGGGAATTCTATTCTATTCCATGCACACACGATATTTACATTTTCTATAGTTATTATTGCTCGCTACTTCACAAAGTGCAACTGACACAAGAGCACCTAGGGCACAACATGCACACACACACACACACACACACACACGAACTACATCCGAGTTTGAAATGTAGTGCAACGCTCAATGATAAGACCACTAGTTTGGCGGATGAAGTCAGTCTGACCCATTCATTTGAATATTTTATTTTTCTAGGGTTTGATACTTCCTTTTATTGTAGAGTCATTACATAGATCATCTAGTGAATCCAGCCGCAAAAACAAGATATAGTTTTATATGAAGTTTGAGGCTCAAACCTATTTTTAGAATTTTTAGAGACATTTACCTAATTAGAGCACCAAAGCATCCCAGGCCCCAAGATATTCCAGGGTGCCTTAGTAAGTTCAAAACCTCACTTAGATCTACCCTTATTCCTTCAAGGGACCTCTGAGTGTTCCTACACTTCCATATTTTATTTGCTTTATGTTGAGACAACTATGTGACCATCTATAACAATCAACTAAGCTATTTCTCTCCTTATCTTACATAGTATGGTTTCTCTTTTACTTTAGATTTAATTATGCATCAATTTCATATTTTTAGTTCATTTACTACAACGTTTTAGTCCTCCTAATTAGATTAACTAGGGTTACTATTTCATTAGCATATAGTTATATTTTAGTTAATCATTTTGGTGAACCTCACGTTCAAACATTTCTTCTGATACCCTTTCATGTCTCCTTATCTTATTAGATTAATGAGATACCCACTTTTGTAATGAGACATTTTCCAACATATAACCCTTAGATTCAAGTATCCTTTGATGACAATTCATTTCACCACATGAATTACCACTTTATATCATGTCTCATTATAATGTCTGCTTTCAAAACACTCTTATTAATAATGGGTTTCCATCTCAACCTTTGTGAATCTATTCATTTCTCCAAATTTATATTTGGAATCCCAATGAAATCATTATCCATTCTTCCATTTCAATATGTGCTTATGATTGTTTGTTCATCCATGTCTAGGACCGTTACCTTGGAATCCTTTCACATAGGTCTTAAGACTCTAAACCTAATGGATTCTTTCAATCATTGATTTTCATGTCTCATATAATTATTTGTTAGGCAAATGGCCACCATCACATCCCTTAGATTGTTGAAATTCAATATCCATTACATCGAATGCTTTTCATCACATATTTGAGTATCTATTCCAATCGTGATCCATTCCAATATTATTCCACTACATGTCCTCATACTAAATCCCTCATGTCCTCACATTGATACTACAAACCTCTCCTCATACTTGGATGGTCAATCATTTACCACCACATGAAATTCTATTTACTTACTTCATGTTATCCTTCTACCACTACTCATTTTCTCTGCTCCTTATCACCAGCCAAAACACACACGATCTCCATTTACTTCATTATCATCTCATGGGCATAATGGCCCACCTATTTTTTACGATGTACACTTTTCATTAATTTATCTCATTATTGGGAACATGTTTTGCAACCCCACCTCAAATTATACATCTAACCATTTGTTCTCCTACTAAGTCTAGCTCATCTTGGATTTACTTTTGAGGACCTTCATCCTTCTACTCATGCCTCTCATCTATATTATGGTTTTCCATTCACTACACTTCCCATCTTATGGTTTGTCTTTAATCTTTTAGTCTATCTCCCACATACCCCTTGTGCTTCTCTACTCACATTAGGGGATCTTCACTCACTTACATCGGAGTACTTAGACCCTAGTCCACACTTAAGGATGATATTTCATTCCCTATGCCTTTTGGTCATCGTTTTAGCATTTGTAATAGTTCCTTTCTTGCTATTCACCTAACTACAATAAATGTTACGTACATGGTTTCCCACATCCCCTTTCACTAATGAAGAATACACTATGGGCATGAATTTTCTATGCCTTATGACTCATTTACATGATCAACCATCATAATATAGCATACCATGTCGCCAATCTTGATCCATTTTTGTTTGACCCGGAAACAACAATCTCCTTGACAAATTCACGTAGCCTCTTCCCACACCACCTATGGGGGCATATCATGTAACAAAATTTTCACACCCCTCCTAATATTAACATACATATTCCCCTCACCTTTACATGATCTCATGCCTCTTCATTTTAGCATAGACATATTCATCATTCTATCACATTCATAATACTCAATGACACACTCTTGTGCTTTGGTTCACATTGACTGTTGAGGGATTACCATTACACTAACCCCACACACTACACTATAGGTTATACACATTTACATCCATCATCATTTCTATACATAGCCCACATCTTACATTATCCTATACATACCTCATCTATTAGTCATTTATACATCATCTATCTCATACATGCTACACTAGTCATCATTATATATGAGTCTAGTTTTATATTTCATCCATACATTCTATATTTACGCTAGGTCACATTATCCATGGGTCTAGCTTTACCTATCATCACTACATATTCTATCTACACCTATATCCACATCTTACATTACATTGTCTTATTCGCATAATGCATCCATCCATTTGATTCATTCTATACATACTACACTAGATTCCATTATATATGGGTCTAGTTTCATCTATCATCCTTACATATTCTATTTTTATATACACCTATTAGTGCATTCCATACATTACACATGCTACTACATACATTACATTGCCTTGATTACACCATGCCTTTATACCATATTCATCATTTGGTCATTTATATTAAGTTGTCTTCTACGCGTTGTACTCACCACCCTATGATGCACTCTAGTTCCTCATTCCATACTTGACTACCGAGGGTTTACCAATCAAATGGACCTTACATTTCATCATGTGACATATTTCTCATCCAACATTTCCCATGTTAGTGACATACACCTTAGGTTAAATGTCACCCATTCTATCATCTTGTAGTGGTATACGCTTTAGGCTAAATCACCACCCCCATTTATCATCTTGTAGTGGTACACTTTAGGATAAATCACCACCCCCCATTGCATTATCATTTTTAGTGGAATCATCCTTTCACTTAGGGATATTCATCACCACTCTTCCTTCAACAAGTTATTCATCTCACATATAGTGACATACACTTTAGGCTACATCGTCACCCATCTTCATCCTTTTCATCCTATAGTGATATATGCTTAGGGATAAATCATCACTCTTCCATTCAACAAGTCATGGTATATGCTTAGGCTATAGGGTCCACACACATCTTTCCATATGTCTCATTCCCACATCCACTCATTCTATAGTGATATACACTTAGGGATAAATCATCACTCCTTCCATTCAACAAGTCATGGTATATGCTTAGGCTATAGGGTCCACACATCTCTCCCACATGTCACATTTCATCACCACTACACATACACACTCATCATAGTGCACGCTAGATACAACCAACACTACTTGACCATTTCTCGATGATGACACACTTGTTTACGGTTCATTCTTGACTATTGAGGGGGAAAACAAAATGAACCTCACTACATACACTTTCCATCCACTTGGGGGCATGTTGTTCCTATCATTCCATTTTGCATTCCATTCCATCCATCCACAACATACTGCATTATCTTGGGGGCATTTACTCTTGCTTACTAGTTGTTTTGCATGATCACTTTACTACACATGTTAGATTGCTTTCTTATATGTCATTATCATACACACATGCACGTTCACACATCTTTTTTTAGTGTGATCGCAGATATAAGACTCTACACATGACATGGATGCTCACCTTCTACCCTTCCTATACCGGTCACTAGGGCATCCACATTCATCTTATCCATGTGTTATTGTTTCATTTTGTACTTAGCATCTTATACTACTTGTTTATACACGTTTTGACATATTGGTTATCACTCTAACATGCTAACGGGTGTTCCATGTGCAACACTTGTTTTGTAGGATTACATGTTTCCATGACTACTTGTTTGTTTCTACTTGTCTGCTTTGTTTTCCATTGTATGTGGGCTTTTCCCTTTGCTTGTGTGCACACTTGTCTGTTGTTTGTGGCCATGATGGCCTTGCATGTCTTATAACATCGTGAGTGATGTCCCATGTTTGAAACCCACTTTGTGTGGTCTACTTGTTTTCTTACATGTTTACACTACTTTTTTGGTAGTTTCTACATTGTCTACATATTTTACACTTTTCTTATTGCATGCATGTGTTTTCAGACTAACACTTTTTTGGCTAGCCATCCCCTTTTGTGTGCGCCTTGGTATCTACCAAGTGCACTTTCCTTTTCCCCTACAGGGAAGAGTTTCTACAGTTAGAGTGTGGTTGGGTCCTCTTTTGGGGCCACATTCTCCTTTCTAGGGTCATCACATGCACCCCCAAAGAGGGGGCATCATTGAGGGTTTTCTACTAACACAATGTATTTACACCGATACACATAATGAGTGAGTTCAGACTAGTCTATGAACTCCATACATAATGGCCTCAACAGACATGGTGTCCTTCACAATTATGTGGAGTAATTACAAGATTGGGGGTTATAGTGGGTGTGCCTCTCTACACTTCTCCATCCAATGGTGTTGGATCACCCAAAAAATGATAGTACAAGATCTCTCTTCACACATTTCAGCAGAAGTGGTTAAAGTTTAGAGGATACAAACATTTCCTCCCTATACTTCTTTAGCTAGGGTGGCGTGAGATTGCCCAAAAACTCATGCGATAATACATGATATCCTTCTACACCCTTTTTCTTGACATGGATCAGGTGCACATGTTCCATTTACACTTTTTTCTAGTGTATTTTACATTTGTGTACTTTACATTTTTATGTATTTTTTACACAACATTTTTACATACATACATATTTGACTACTTGATCATTTTCTCCTTGCAGGTCCACCAGTATGAGAAACAAGTAGTCAAATTGGGGGAACAACAACAATAACAATGATAATGACAATGAAAACACACCGCTACAGGCATTTGCCTTTACTAACCATGCAGGTACACTACACACAACAATCAACTACACACATGTTCTACCCTAGGTTCACTCTCATCACTTTTTATGCACATTTTTCATCTTTAGAATCCACACTCCTCCACATTTTTTTTTTTCATTCCACGCTTGAGTCTAGTCCATCGACACGTCTTCTTCTACACTCTACATGGATATCAGGTACACATCTCTATCTACTTTATGTTACCGAGCTTTTCGCTCACCAACATAAAGTGGGGAAAAATGTAGACACAAAATTATGCACTTTACACATAATTTAGCCTGGTCTTATACTACTATTTAGAAGGTTCTCAAGTGAATAAAGTACTAATTAATCCCACCTTTTGGCCATCTTTATTTTATATTTTATTTCATACTTCCCATGTATTTTCTAACACTTATCCACCCATTTCAACTGCCCCCATCATTCTAGCCCAAAATCAAGGTGCCCCTAGCCTGTATTGGGGCGCCCTGGTCCCACTTATGGGCACCCCGATCTATGCACATCATCCTTTTCCCTCTTCTTTTTGGGGATTTTCTAGCCGTTTTTTATCTTTATCTTTTCCTAGTCAGACCTTTTTGGGATTAATTATGAAATTAAGCTTGAGAGCCCTATAAATATAAAGCTTATAAGACCATAATGAGGGTCCTAGGTCATAACATTACTATCACTCCATCTAGAGTATCACTCCATTAGAGTCCATCCATTGCATCACTTGCATCCACATAGTGTCATGCATTAAGGCTAGGAGATCTGCATCACACACACTACATAGGGGGGATTCTATTCTATTCCATGCACACATGCTATTTACATTTTCTATAGTTATTATTGCTCGCTACTTCACAAAGTGTGACTAAAACAAGAGCACCTAGGGCATGACATGCACATACACACACACACACACACACACACACTAGAACTACATCCGGGTCAAAATGTAGTGCTGTGTGCTCAGTGATAAGACCACTATTTTGGTGGTTGAGGTCAATCTAACCCATTCATTTACATCTTTTATTTTTCTAGGGTTTGATACTTCCTTTTGCATTGCAGTCACTACAGATAATTCGAGTGAATCAAAGCACAAACATGTAGATTTTCGGATCAAGTTGTGACATTGTGGAAACCAGGAGTTTTGAGCATTTACAGAGACTAGGGCACCTAAATGTAGACTAGGGAACCCGAGGCACCCCAATACATTCCTAGGTCTCACTCAGTTCAAAACCTCAAGATCTACCCTTCACAGGGCCTGTGAGTGACTACTCTCTTCCGAGTTTTGGAACTTCTTTGTCGGACCTACGACACTGTGCGACCATCTATAATAATCAACTAATTTATTTCTCTCCATTCTCTTGCATATCAGGGTTTTGTTTACATTAGATTTAATTGTGTAATCACTTTACATATTTTTAGTTCATGTAGTACAACGTTTTATTCATCCTAATTAGATTAACTAGGGTTACTATTTCATAACATTATAGCTTATAGTCTATATTTTAGTTAATAATTTTGGTGATTCTCGACGTCTCCTTCTAATAACTTCTAGGATCTTCATTCTACCATCATGAATATCTCTATCACCCAATTTCTACTTACCCACCCCCGATTTTGTTCACCGAGTTTAAACCCTCTTTACTATTACCAATGATTTTGTTGACATGCATCAATGGTGGCACTCTAAGCTTTTATGTTCGATGTTGAAGTTACCTTGCATCTTGAAGGCACACTTCTCATTTGAGTCCAGCTTTCATCAATTGGACTGATTGATATTTTTGTATTGAGAGGAAAGGGTTCTCTCCCACACACACGACAAGTCCTTAGATGGAGAATTGAATACTTTTCTGATCACCAACACCTAGAGTGAGTATCTCCCATCTCCATCACCAATGGATGAACTTGGTCCCAATGTTATTTTTCCTATTCCAATCCTTCCCTTGTCATCTGAACCTTGTCGAAAGTGCTGCACATGTACTTATACAGGTGAGATCAACTCTAGAAGCAATACTTTTCCTTTGTCTATGATCATACTCGTCCATTTTTCATTTACTTTTTCTTGCATGGTGAAGCCTGCGTATTTCAGATGGACTTTGGGTTAAAGCTATTAATTGGGGTAATTTATTCAATTAGGAGCGGTGATGGAGAATTTGAGTCCATGAAGTGTTGCACATATGAGGAGAGTGTTTACACTTGGTCTTCCAATTGGTCAATTTTCATCTTATACTCCACGTTCCGCGCGAGGAGGTAAGTGGAAGACTCTTGAACATGTGTACATGTCCTTCATGAGTGTTAAGAATAGGGGAATGGTGATCATTTCATAATCGATCGTGTCATTTCTTCAATAAACTTGATTACCTTCTTCGACTACTTCTTACATATTGACCACCCATTGCTGCCTTGAAAAGTGCAAAACTACTTGTGCAAACTTTTTATTCTTCCCCTTGGCCAATGTTGATATCATTGAAATATCAAGGACCGTCACTTCCTATACTATACATATTATTTTGTGATCATTTCCTTCATCAAGGGAAACATCTCACCTGTCTCAAGATCGGAAATTGACATTACTATTGTCTCCTTCTTGGGGTAAGATGGTACATCTTGCAACGAGAGGAGGAGTGGTGGTGGAAGGTGGGAAACTCTAGGGGCTACTGCGAGAAGGTGAGAGGTGAAATGGATCATTCTCTTAAAGTTCTACTTGTACTACAAGATCCTCTATTGATTTGACTTTCTTATGCAATATCTTGTAGTAGGAGGCCTATGTCTCCACTAGTTTGCGCTTGAACTCTCTCTAGAATGTCTGAGTCCAAGTATTCGCACAAAATTTCATGAAGAGTCTTTGTGGTGCTTGTCTCTGAAGGGTGGGGAAACTTCCCGATGTGATGGAGGCAGCCTTATTATTTTTGAACCATTATTTTGATCTTCTAATTACAACTTGATTTCCTCACTTATATCTCTCGCCTCATATATGTGACACTCCATGTTACCGGTGTGAAAATGAGGTGAAGCCTTCAATGCTTGATATTCCGATCATATATCTTTGTGCCATCATCATAAATTACCTCTTAATATAACCAAAATTTAATTTCCTCATTTTTACACCGGCTATCCGTCATAATGTATCTTTCCTTGAAATCATATTCATCTATGAAATTCACCCAAAAATATTCAATCCATATTACATGATATGATTCAGAAGGTGGAAAGTGTCAAGATCACTTCTAATATCAAAGCTTTCCCGAGAATATATGAATACAAGCTCGGGGAGTGAAGGTGAGCTTTGTTCATGTGTTGCATCGCTGAAACTCTTGCAGGTGAAGGTTCTAAGTGAGATGGGAAATGAGACATTTTTTTCTCTTCCAGCTTCTTGAGCTTGTTGTGAACATGGACAAGCTTTACGCGAAATTTGAAACAACATGATCTTGTCATTTTGAGATAAGGGTAGTATGAGTAGAGCAAGATCATAACCAAAAACTCAAATGTATGAGAAAGTGGAAAATTACGTGAAGTATGACCTATACTTCTTGATTAAAAAATCCACTTATGGAAAGAACCTTCAAAGTGAAGGTTCCCCGAATTGTCCTCACGATGATGAACAAGGTGAAAGAATTATTCACCCTTATGAAGTGTCGATTGATCTCCTTCAAGACCAACCGAGGATATTTCTTGAATGTTGGGGCTTTAGGAGAGATGTTCTAAGTAAGTTTGAACCCTTTGAATGGTATTGAGCTCATCAGGTGTACTCCGGATATGAAGTCATTGTGAATTTCTTTAAGATCGGTATTTCAGGAGCAATTAGTGGTGCATGTTTTCACCGATGATTTGCCCCCAATCGATTCTTTCTTCCCTTCAATGATTGTGATTATGAATAGGGCCATCTAATCTTGGAAGTCCCTCGTGGTTTCTTCTCCATCACACAGACCGAGGAGGGTGATTGAATTTGAATATCCTTCATGAAAATCAGTCCGTGAGAGAGACTTTGGAATGCGAGAAGCTTCTGCTACTTTTTTTAACCACAATCCCAATATGAGACCTTGAAGGTAAGAATTTATTTTTGTCCATTTGCTCACTACAATCTCATTCGAGATGATGGATATATTACTCCAATTTGGGATTTGCATCGAATGGGAGATGGCTTTGGGAACAAGCACTTGCCAGGGCTAAGCCATCATCCATTCGAAAGGTTCTTGTTTCTGGTTCATAGTGGTGGGAGTATGCCACCATTAATTCCATACCCTAAACTAACATTGGGTTACCACACCACGACATAACCCGCTTGTGAATTTTTTTCCTCCAATGACTCTCTCAGTCCTCCAAGCATTTGATCTTTGAGATCATTGAGGTCCATGTAGGTGACATCATTTTCCCCTTAAGTGGAATACTTCGAGTAGAGAGAATCTTGTTCAAGAACCGCAAAATTGAACTTCATGGTTGACACTCACACTTCTTTGTGTCCTAGAATGGGATTTTTCGCTTTTAGTAAATTGAGATTTTTCAGACACTTTTTTGACTTTTTTCACCTCTGATCACCTTTATCGTTCCTCTAGATATCCTCTTGACACACTTTCGCTGCTTTGAAATTTTTCCTTATGTGACAATTTTCTATTTATAGTAAGTGCTCACGTAGAGAATACTATTTTTGGAAAGTTTATTTCCTGACCTTGGTTTTTGATGAAAAAACTCCACCATGGATAGGTTTTGTCTCATTATCTCCCCGTACAAATTTTTAGCTCAATCGAATTTACAATGTGACAAGAAATAAAATTTTAAAATTTTGTGCACAAATTCGGGGTTTCTTCATCAACGTAAAAATATGGTCCATGCATGTAATTTATTTCACTTGGGTCTTCAAGGTTCCTGGAAATGGTGAAGAACACAAAAAAGCATCACATCAATTCAGTGCCCTAGTTACGCAACATACGAAGATTTCTTCTTCATGGGAAAAACTTTGAAGAGTCAATCGACAAAATATGAGTTTGTAGCTTTAAAAATTTGCACTTTTTTGTGAGAAATATTTTTCTATGCATCATGGAGGGATGAATGGATGAATTCAATATAAAAATGAATGGAAAGGATTCTGGAAAAAAATTCGCGAGTTCTGGGTGAAAATGGAACAAAGTGGGGTTGGAGCAAAAAATGACTAACTTCAGGTTTAAATAGGCATGAGAAAGGGGAGGTGAATTGTTTTGTCCCCTTTTCCCCTTGGAAAGGGATTAAGGGGTAAAAAGTGTGCCTCCACCCTAGGATGAAAAGTGTCTCTCATGCACTTATGAGAGATTTGTGAAATGGGCTTAGTTTGGGCACCCGAGAGCTAGTTTTTGGGCACATGAGGAACCTAGCAAGAGCAAGGTGGGGGGCACATTTTTCTATCCCATTGTCCCCTTGTAAAGGGATAAAGGGGGCACAAAATTGCACCTCCATCCTAATGTAACACTCACATTTTATACACATAAATACTGACAACAATGTAAAATAATGAATAATGTTTTTTTGACTTACATTTTGCTCACTTTTGACACAACATAAGGGATCCAAGTAGAGAAACTCAACAACAGATAAGAAACTTACATAAACATGGACCCACACTCATATAATAAGATAACATAGGGTTCCACCCCTCGAATGTCATAATCAAATGACATAAACCAGGACAATGACCCCGATTACAATATGGTAAGAGAACACTAGGTAGGCATGCTCCACGACATGTCCTTTTTATGGTTTATATATTCATTACATTTAGGTTTCCATTGCATGAATTTATAGTTTTCAAGAGAATTAAAGACATAAGGTTTAAAATTTTCTACTTTACAATCTTGATTACGTTACTTTGCAGGAAATAGTTTTTAAAGGAGAATGCATGATTAATTCCTTTATCGAATCCCATTAATTATCCATAGTTCATTTGTTAAAATTAGTCAATTTTAAGAAACTATGAGTCTCCCAATAACACGTTCTTACGTTAAAGGGTTGTTTCTCAAAATATTTTTAGTTGACGTTTAATTTTGCCATTATTATGTAAGGAACCAACCTAAAGTTGATTGGGAAAAAATATTATGAATCAGAAGGAGGTGAAGGCTTGAGTTGCCCTTTCCTATAAACTTCCTTCCATTAGAAGCACATTTGCTCTCATACTATGGTTGTTTTAGTTCAAAATTTAGTTTGAGCCAAATTAGCATTTACACATCATAATTTTTATTTTTAGTGGACTCTCTGTTGGCTCAAATGCCTAGTCCCACCAAGAACAAATTTGTATCCATTCTTATACAAAATCAATTTAGCTTAAATCAACCATAAGGACTTTAAGTGAAATTTTGTTCCTAAACCATTATCACATATACTCTTGTTTTTGTCTAATCGTTTACATTGTTTCTTAGGTCTCTTATTGGCGTCACTATATAACAAAAAGAGTTATGATAGTACTTGTCTAACATCTTGAAGAAGTACATGATTAGAATCATTATAATTACACATGAACCACAAGTGATTTGTTTTCAAGGTAAGATCCCATGTTTTCACATTTAACGATTCGTCCATGTTAAATTTATTTTATTCTTAATGTCATAAAATGGCAAACAAGGGATTACAGACCAAGTTTCCCAATTTCTCTTAAGTTAACATCTTTCAAATCAATTTCGCTTGCAAAGAGTTACAATTTTCTACCCACAAGTTAACCTCCTAATCAATTGAGGTTTAGTTTAGTTCCAATTTTGCTCAAGGATCTATGCCCTATTATAGATCGCTTAAGGTGTGAAAACATATTTTCCCTATAAAGCCTCAAAATACCACGATGCTACATTATCACTGCTGAGGCAAAGAGTAACACATTTAGTCGCTGAGGAACCAAGGAGATCATTAACAAGAGTTTAAGTCATAATACACCTATTTCACTAGTTCCACTTTTGTCTCGGGATCCCAATAAGGAATTCATTTGATGATGAAGTTAATTTCTAGATCTAACTTTGTAAGACTTGGTAAATGTCACTAGGATACTTAAGATAGTTTACCTACTTACTCGAAATGTGCATGAAACACCATATCGCTTCATAACCATCATGTTCCACCAATGATGTGAAAGTTAGCAGAGTATAAGCTATATCCAATAAGCTCAAACTTGGGATCTTGTTTACTTAAGCTAGAAGGTGCCATAAAGTGTAAATATTTAAGTTCATTCCAAGGTTTAAGTTTCTTATGTGGAAGAAAGATCAAACTGGAGAATGGTAGATATGCCTTTGACTAGTTCAAAAGCTATGGTTAATTATTATGTATAGGTTTTTCTTTTCTATATTTGGTTAAATAACACAACACTCTAGAGATTCCATCATATATTTCATACAATGGTATGCATCACTTGTAAAATGTCAAATTTAGTTTCATTTAACATATTTATCCTACTTTTACAATCACAAAAATTGGGAATCGAATAAGTTACACTTCATCAAATTTAAGATGAACATTTCTCGTTAAACACAAACATATTAAAATGTTACAAAACTTCACCAAGATAAACCTTTAAATACTTCAAAATGTTGAATTATCCTTTAGGATTTCACTTAAAATACATATCAACCTTTTCCACCATATGTAAATTAAATCAAAAGAAAAAAACCTATGGCCTGGAAATTAAATGCATAATTCCCAAACGCACCCTAAAAACTAGCATCTCATAAATATTACCAAATTTCAATATTGTCTTTAAAATTGTGTAACGTAATTGTTGAGTTGTGGAGCTCAATTACTTTAGATTAACATGCAATATGAAACTTGTTGGAAAACACAATAACTAACATTGGTTATGGAGGGACCGACATCAATCACCTATGACCGACATCGGGTCGAGGAAAGGAATCAACATCGGTTAGGGCTAACTAGGACATTCCAGTTACCTGTGCGGAGTGTTTTATTTAACTCTTGGGAATTAGATCTATTTTTAGTATTAAAGTAGATCTATTGATTGTAATTGCATGGATAAGTGCCCTAAGTTTGTATATGCCTATATAAGCATGAAAGCTAGGGTTTAAAAGTAAGAATTAAGAAAAAATTTCAAAAGTTGATGATTATTGTGAGAATAATTGTGAGAAAGAGAATTCTTGGAGAAGAAGCAAAAGCTTGAGAGAAAGAAATTATCACATTTGAGAGGTGTGGAAGATTGTAAATCTTCATTATATATCTCTGTCAAAGCTTTGGATAATAGATCGGCTTTTTTCTTGGTGGATGTAGCCCACACCGGGTGAACCACGTTAAATCTAATGTTGATTTATATATCTTGTTTTGTATATTTCTTCTCGGTAGAATATCCACTTTTATTTACATGTATGCTTAGATCTCATATATTATCTTGTACTGATTGGTGTAACCCCAAAAAACTGGTATTAGAGCTTTGTTTGAGGTTTTGTGTGTTGAAAATTTACTCACAGAGGGTTTTCTCGATTGAGTGGAGCTACAAAAATGGCTCAAGAAAAAACAAATACAAGGTAGAGAAGTTTGACGGCCGAAATTATCAATTATGGAAGATGCAGATTGAGGATTATCTGTATCAAAGATATTTGTATTTACCATTGGATGAGAAGTCTAGACCTATGAAGATGACTGATGAAGAATGAAGATTCTTGATGTAAAGGCTTTGGGATCTAAAGATTGAGCCTAACATCTCGTGGCTTCCAATATTACGTAATGACTTCTACGGTGAGTTAATGAAATCTCTTGCTAATTTATATGAAAACCTAGTGCTTCAAATAAAGTTTATTTGATGAAGAAACTATTTAGTTCTAAGATGCATGAAGGTGATCTCGTATCTAGTCATTTGAATGATTTCATATCCATTGTAAATCGGATTAAAATCGGTTGATATACCATTTTGATGATGAAGTGAAAGAACTTTTATTCTTATGTTCTTTGCCTGATAGTTGGGATAACTTGGTAATGGTTGTTAGTAATACAACATCTGCTAATAATATTTTGAAGTTTGATGATGTGGTTAGTATAATATTGAATGAAGAAATTCACAGGAAGAGTACAGAGGAATCATCATCTAGGAATGATTTGAATGTAGAAAGTAGAGGCATGCAAGATGTAAGGAGAGATCCAAGAGTAAGAGTAATGGGAAATCAAAGTCAAGGGATAACAGATCTAAATCCAGAGGTAAGGGAATTACTTGTTGAAATGTGGAAAGAAAGGACATGCAAAGAAAGATTGTTGGTCAAAGGATAAAGAGAACCAACAACTAGAAAAAGGTAAAGAAGAAAATATTGCTGCAACAGAGGTAATGCAAGATGCTCTTATTCTTTCTTTAGATAATAGAATTGAATCATGGGTTTTAGATTCAGAGCTTCTTTCCATGTAACCCCTAATAAGGGTTATTTCAAAAATTATGTCCAGGGCAATTTTAGGCATGTTTATTTGGGTGATGATGAACCTTGCAGTATTACTGGTAAAGGGGAAGTTCATCTAAAATTGCAGAATGGAAATACATGGGTATTGAAAGATGTGAGGCATGTGCCAAGCCTCAAGAGGAATCTTATTTCTATAGGGAAACTAGGTGAAGTCTGTCAGATGGTTACATTTACAGAGACTCTTGGAAAGTCACCAAGGGTGCTTTTTGTTGTGGCAAGAGGTAAGAAGGTAGGAACATATATTTATCTACCCGTGTTATCGATTCCTTTTTATGCATTATCTACTTCAAATTTAGATGCATGCATGTGGCATAATCGGTTGGGCAGCTATATGAGTCAAAAAGGAATGCAAATCTTAAAGGCTAAGGGTAAGTTATCATATTTGAAAGATTTAGATCTTGATTTATGTGGATTGTGTTTTTGAAAGTAAAAGAGAGTGAGATTTCTCAAAGTTGGGGCAACTAAGAAGGAGCAAAAATTGAGCTTGTACACTCGATGTGTGGGGACCAACTGTAGCTTCTCATGGAGGATCCTAATATTATGTTACTTTCATTGATGATGCTACAAGAAAGGTATGGGTTTATTGTATTAAACGTAAATATGATGTTTTTGAAACTTTTAAAAGATGGAAAGTCCTTGTTGAGAATGAATCAAATTCAAAGTTAAAGTGCCTTAGATCTGAAAATGGTGGTGAATATTGTAGTAAGGATTTCAATGATTATTGTTCAATGAATGGAATACATAGAGAAAGGATGGTTCCAAGAACACCACAAGAGAATGGTGTTGCAGAGAGAATGAACAAGACAATCATGGAATGTGCTAGAAGTATGAGGATACATTCTTGGATTTCCTTGGCTTTTGGGAAGAAGCAATTGATACAATGGTTTTATTTGATTAACTATGGGCCTTCAAGTTCACTAGATGGAGGAATACTGTAAGATTTGGACCGAAAAGAGGTAGATCTTTCTTTTCTTAAAAATTTTTGGTTCAAGCTTTTGTGCATATTGATAAGGAAAATAGGAAAAAGTTAGATGTAAAATCCAAGAGATGCACTTTCATCAAGTTATGGATCTCGGTGATTTTAGATTCCGCTTTTGGGATTTAGAGAATTCTAAAATTATTAGGAGTCGTGATATTGAATGGAATGAAAAGAGAATGTACATGGATCAAATTTTGGTACCCAAGGATGAACTACCCTTGAGAATTTTTGAATGAAAATGAACTCTTAGATTTAAAATAATACCTGATAGAGTTACATTAAAGAAGTCGGTTGACCCTAACCGACATCGTCAATGACAACCATATCGGTTACAAAGATCAAACCGCATCGATTAGTGTAACTAACGTCGACATCTGCTTATAGGTGACCAAATGTCACACTGATTGTATTTGAATACAAATGTCTAGAGGTCCAGAATGAGCCTCCTCGGTACCCAAACTCCTGTGAGAAGGTCACAAAGGGTAAGTAAACCTCCAGAAAAGATTTACACCTTCTCTATTTTATTTATTATTGACTGATAATGGTGAACCAAAATTTTTTGAAGAAGCAATGCAGGATAAGACCCACATCCAGTGGGAGCATGGCATGGATGAGGAGATGGACTCCTTGGAACAGAACCAAACTTGGGATTTGGTTAAGTTGCCAACAAGTAAGAGGACATTGCAGAACAAGTGGGTTTACAGGATCAAGAAAGAAGAGGGTGGACATAAAAGGTACAAGGCAAGGCTTGTAGTAAAGGGATTTACATAAAAAGTAGGTATTGACTTTGGTGAAATATTTTCTCCATGTTGTTAAAGATGACTTCTATTCATATCAGTATTGAGTTTAGTTGTAGTAGATGATTTACATTTAGAGAAACTAGATGTGAAGATGAATTTCCTTCATGGTGATTTGGATGAAGAGATTTATATGCAACAACCACTTGGGTATGAAGTCAAGGGTAAGGAGAAATTAGTGTGTAGGTTGAAAAAGAGCCTATATGGGCTCAAGCAAGCTCCAAGGCAATGGTACATGAGGTTTGATAGTTTCATGCATGAGCATGGTTACTTGAGATGTGAATCTGACCATTGTGTTTATTTCAAGAAGCTTGAAAATGGGAGCTATATTATTTTGTTACTGTATGTGGATGATATGCTTATTGTAGGATCTAGTATGTATGACATTGGTGAGCTTAAGGGAAAGCTAGCTCACACATTTTCTATGAAGGATTTAGGAGCTGCAAAAAGAATCCTTGGCATGCAAATACACAAGAGACATGAAGAACAAGAAATTGTATTTGTTTAGAGGATTATATCTACAAGTGTGTTAGAAAGGTTCAAGATGCAAATTCAAAACCCAAGTAGTACACTATGGCTTGAGACACTTCAAATTGAGCAAAGATCAAATGTCCTTCATCACATGAGGAGGTCAAATACATGACACACTCCAGTGTCATATGCTTCATTAGCATTGGAGTCTCATGTATGCTATATTTAACTATGCACTTAGGACATATTACAAGTGAAGGGGAGTTGTGAGTAGATATATGGCTAATCCAGTAAAGAGCATTGGAAAGTTTCCAATGGATACTCTAGTGTATTTGAAAGGGACATCTAGCATGCTCAGTTATGCTATGGAGGTTTGAATATTTCATTATGTGGCTATGTTGATTTAGATATGGCCGGAGATCTGGATGGTAGAGGAGCACTACTAGATATATTTTCATTAATAGGTGGACATGGGTACGAGAGTAGCTAGATTTCAAGATTGCGTGAAGGTCAGTGGCTTTGTTCATACTACATGGTTTAGAGTATGTTTCATTACTAAGAGGCTAGCAAGGAAGGATGATATGGATGAGTAGGTTCATGCTTAAAGAGTTGGGAAAGGAGCAAGATGATTATAAATTGTTTAGTGACAATTCAGAGGTAATTCATTTGGGAAAGATACTCAATTGTTTCATTCGAGAATTTAACACATTCAAAGCTTGAGGTATCACTTTACAATGCAGGTATTGGAGGATGGGTAACCAAATTTGGAAAATATTCATATAAGTGAAAACCCCATGGATATGCTAACAAATCCATTAAAGAAAGGAGAAGTTGGAGCTACACTCCACTTTTATTGGTCTTCGAGCTTGAGACTCAAGAGGAAGAAACAAAGCTAAGAAGGATCCAAGAATGACGTTGTACTCTAGGTATGGTGCAGTAATTAATCTCCAAGTGGGAGATTCTTGAGTCAGTGTTTGCTCAATTACTTGGTTTAGCATGCAATATGAACTTGCTTGGAAAACACAAGAACCGACATCGGTTATGAGGGACCGATTACATCATCACCTATGACCGACATCACTTAAAGGGAGGTAGGAACCAACATTGCTTAGGGCTAACCAACGATCGCTTACCCGTGCATGTGGTGTTTTAATTAACTCAAATTAGATCTATTTTTATTAAAATAGATCTATTGATCAGTAATTGCATGGCTAAGTGCCCTAAGTTTGTATATGCCTATATAAGCATGAAAACTAGGGTTTAGAAGTAAGAATTAAGTGAACTTTGAAAATGTTGATGATTATTGTGAGAATAATTATGGAGAGAGAGAATTCTCAAAAAAGAAAAATAGGAAAGAAAGTACCCCACATCTAAGAGGTGTGGAAGATTGTAAATTTCAATTAGTATATCTTATAAAGCTTGGATAATAGATTCATTGTTTTGTTTCTTGTGGATAGACGTATCCACACGGGTGAACCAATGCGAAATACGGTGTTGATTTATATATCTTGTTTTGTATATTTCTTCTAGTAGAATATCCACTTTTATTTGCATGTATGCTTAGATCTCATATATTTCATCATAAACTTGTGCTAACCCATGGCAATAAATGCTATATATATATTTCATTTTTGCAATAACATATATCAACATATAATAATAAAACAATGAATTAGCCATATTTGCCTTTTCCATCATACTAAAATGGAAAACCATGTCGAGCATGAAATCAACGATAAATCGCCGGCAGATGACATCCACCTAAATCTAGCATAAATAATTTTAATTAACATTTTTTTTCATTTACATAATAATAATTGTCTTTTACATCCTCCAAAATGAAAGGAGAGGGTTAGAGACATGTAGTTGGTTCTCCATTTTTATTTCATTTCACTTCATTTTTTAACCAATGATAGAGAGAATATATCCATAGGGAAGAGAGAGAAACACTATTTTCCCAAAAGTTAGGGTTGTCAATTTCACACGCAAACATAAGTCACATGATCGATAATGAGGTCTTCAATCAGATGTGCTTTAGAAATATTAATGGAATTTCCACGATGGTTTGAATTTGATACTCTGAGAGCAAAGGTCTTCTATAATTTGAAATGATTTTCCTGTAGTTACAAAAGTGTAACCTAATATTAATGCACTTGGTCACACAAATTACTTTATATATTAGGAGGTTCTTACATACGATGAGAAAAGTCCTAAACCACGGGTAAACTTATTTATACATATCCTGTATGTATAAGAATTTAAAAGAGGTACTTCTTTAAATTCAAAGAGGAAAATAGTATATGTTAGAGATCATATGGATAATCCCATGCTTATCAGGATCTGTTGTAGTTTTATAGTTCGACATACGGCATGATCAATATGAAGTTCTAACTCGAAGACAATACGAATCATGCCAAAACTGATCTTGATAGTATGAACATGGCAAGATTTCATGTAAATTTTCCTATAATGGAGAGATTCACATGTCACATTTCCTCGGATTATCCTAATCGGGAAAGTGAATGTGATTCGGTTTTACAAAATGGCTACTGAGTGCTCGTTTGGAGGTAAGACACTATAAGTGGTCCAGTTTTCAAACTAAGACATTATCCCAAAGTGTTGCCTCCTCGTTAGCACTTTCAAAATATCTTTTTCACAACTATAAGAAGAATTTAACCTAAAATATTTACATGATGATTCTAGATAACTCCATTTTATGGAGTAATCGAGGTCACTAGAGGTCTGCAAGTGCAGTCTCGATGACTCCCACCATGTGGCAACAAATAGCTTATGTAATGTAACGGTATCCAAAAGTGAAGCCAATTTTCAGCTTATCATAGGAAACTTCCTAAAGTTTGCAAAGGAGCAATTCTTTGAGGCACTTGTAATAAGAGTGGTTATATATGTAAAAACTGGTCAAGCCCATGGTAAGTGAGAATAATTCGATGTGATCCACATAAATAGGACACAATTCACGACATTCAGAACATAGACATATGTCTCTTTTGTGGCTTTTAGGAGAGATTTATTTCATAGAGTTTAGGTTAAGTCTCAGCTGATCATTAGTGCAATCATGAACTTTGAAGGTAAATTATATCAAATGTTGTTTTAGTTTAACTGATTAGCTCTCGCAAAACCTTGTGACACGATACATGGTCCAATGTTTTCCACCCTAGTTTTAACAATACTACATGAGGTTGCATGCATCTCTTTGTAAAGGTTGAGGTCAAGAACTCCGATTTGGTCAAATGCAAAATCATGAGTGTTGTTTGATCCACAAATCTGTCACATTCCTTAAATTGCTATTGCTTTTCTCCGTGTCTATTATTTTAATATTTTACGTGCATTCCAAATGAATAATCATGATATGCATGAAAATTATCAAGCATAAAGGTGAGACCATGACAACCCCTTAAGATTGCACACCAAATTCAAATCTTGAAGTGGTTTTAACAAACAATATGGAAAAGTGAAATTCCTATGCTTTTGCCTATAGAGTTGCTGAATGTGAACTTAGCTAGGCACAAGAACCGACTCATCTCTCCTTCTCTTTTTACCAAACATCTGGAACAAATACTCAAGGTTTCCGATAATAAAAGGATTTGGCTACTCTCTACATTTGATATATAACTACAAACCTTGTGTTAGGCTTTCCCTCAACATTGAGCTAGAAGTGAACCCAAAACTTGGTATCTATGATCGACACAATGATGACCAAAATTATGTCATCTCACAACTTCTACCCAAACAATGATAAATTTTGGGCTTTCTTCTACAATAGACTAAACTGATGTCGATTTTCTACCTAATCTATCTTCCCCAACAAAGATAAATCAACACTACAACTGTAATAAAAAAATCCATAAAATGCTTAATGGTTAGGTATTGCAATGGTCCAAGGCAACTTTGGGCTATTTGGTGAATACTTCCCATTTGAATTGTTACACTTATCCCTCGAGTTTGCAAAATTACTTCATTTTTGATAAATGTAAGATTTTCTCCATCAAGTGACTTCTCTATCCCATTTCTCCCATTCCTCTACAATATTTAGATCAAATTATTCTCCATACCGATTAACAGAGCATAAATTATAAGTGCTCTTTAGCAACCTCTAATCAAGAGGTTTTTCTAACCATGATGTGTGAGATCACTCATGTTATGTGCATGTTCTTTCCATGCAAAATGGTCCAAGAGGTTGAGCTTTTCTCGTATCTCTTAACGCTTCGGCATCCTATCATTCATTAAAACTACCATACTATATGCATCTCAACAATCGTATGTTCACACTTGGGGACTGCATCTTAACTTTCCCTTCGATTAAATTTAGCCATTTAGGACATAAGTAATCAAGTTTTGAATATCACCCATTTTATGGTGGGGAGCTTACCCTAGTTGTTATGGAATTGGCAATTCTTTCAGGTGGCAAACCACCACAACATGAACTCTTCAACAAATGATGCCTCAACTTAATTAAAATCTTCCATACAACACAAAAAAGCTTTTCATTTAACACCTAACTTCGTGCGGTAAACATAGAAATTTGGATCATTAACCAAATATTTTTCTTGAATTTAATTTTCACTAAGCCTATGGGTCATTTCCTGTGACTCATAACAACACCCATCGTTATTCCAGCTACCCGTTCAGTAATTTAACTTTAAATACATTCAACAAATTAGGTGAGGTTAATACTAGTCAGGTTTCACATGACCCATCATCTCTGAATTCATTGCCGGAACTGAGTCAAAGTATACATGACAAAAATCTTATCTTTATGCATTATCTTGGATGTCATTCCCTATTCACCAAATCGGTCTTCATTTTCAACTCGGGGAATGCTAGAAAAAGTGAAATGATCTCGATTGATTCTTAATTTATGACTCTCATTTTGAAATAGTATAACTATCTCGAGAGGGACCATGTATTCAACCCTACTTGAGATATCATAAATCAATCAATCCCATGAGCATATGTCACGTTTACATTTCTTCAAATTCACTCATAGCTTTTCCTCTGCTGAGAACCCTTTCCACATTTCCACAAATGGTCTGAGTGTTCTTGTGTTTTGTTGAAAATTAGATTTTCATGTAGATAAACAATGACAAACTTACTCTAGAAAAGGATTCAACGCTACATTCATCAATTACATGGATGATATGACTTGTAAACCGAACTAAATAAAACACCAATAACAAGAATACATTTGAATTCATTCCTGGATGTATTTATTGATATAGATGAGTTTACATTATATAGTGTGATCTCCTTAATGGTGGAGTCAACATTAATCTTCAACAACCCACATATATCTCTCCAATCCTCTGACAAACTTATCTCCTCAAGAGACTTATCACCTAAGATATCTCTCATCACATCAAAAATAGCTACATGAATTGTTCTCACAACTCACTTAAATAATGTTTAAAACTATTACAACTATATTATTAATATGAGTTCTATAAAATCATTATTAATAATATTACAATTTATTTAATAATGTTACACAATATTTTAGTAACATTCACTCCCCTATTGTTAACATTATTAATTCCCAATATACACTCCCCTAATGTTGACAAGGTAGAAAAAAAATCACACTTCCTTCTCGAAACAGCATTACCGCCCATGCATTACCCATGATCTAGATGGTTTTAGACAACCAACAACCAAAAACTCAACAAGATGGTTTTACGAGGACAAACCAACAACCTAAAACAAAGTATGGTTTGTGAGCAGACAACCAACAAGCCAAATATCATGCTGTCATTGCTTTTGCTTTAGTCTATCCACTTATGTCTTTCCTTTGGAATGAACAGTAGGAACCACTTACCGAATACAAATCGAATAGAGGGAAAATTGAACATTGAGACCATGTTCCACTCCCCCCTCAATGTGAACATTTCACTTATTCAAACAGGAACTCTAAAATCATACTACAAATCTAAAATAAAAGAAAACATACATACACACACACACGCTACCACAACTCTTTGTGCGCAGCTATGTCATATTGCATGACGATGAGAGGTCAGCCGATTGACCTCCCATCCTCTCCGCCTCCATCCTCCATAAATGGCGGCCCGATACCTCGATAAGAATGCTGACCATGAAGGTTGTCAGTAATTCTATCATAGACAATACATGGGCTACTCGAACAACATCGTATTCCACCGAAAAATGTACTCGGTTGATAAGTGAGGCAATTGTTTTTCAATAATTTTATGACATTTTTTGGAATCTACGACATACCACAATACTTACAGTCATAGAAAAGAAAAACTTAAAATCAATTAACTCGTGAAGACTCTTAACTGACAAATTTACAACAAGGACTACATAACAAATACATGACTTTATGGCAAATTCGAATTTCACTCACATGCTATAATGATCATGACATGAATATTTTAATTTATAGTATTCCAACTTCTAATATAAAGTGAAATACTTACGCTTACATTATACACATGTAAGACTGCAGAATTTTAATATTATGCACAATTAATAACTCTAATGCAAGATTATAATTTTCTCATTAACATAAATAAATTTGACACTTGAGCTATCGCAATTTCTTAGCAACTATAGCTATGGGTGAGTAACTAAATCTTTACAAAGGTTTATATGAAATAAAACCCTTTACATTTGTATTATTGATAAAAGACTCTTTTAACTTATAAAACCATGCTATAACAAGATCACTAAAACTATGACAAACATTTAACAATCGGGCATATTGACTTCAAAAAAAATACCATACCGCACCTTCGAGTAAGACTCTAAACAATAAAGTAGAGACGCCACATTGGGATGATGACATGATGCAAATGATGAAAAGGTCTCTACAGAAAGTAATTTTGAAAAATTAGAAGCATTTGCATGGAAATTTGAATGAAAGTAGAGTTATCGAATATGTCTTGAGCCAATTCCAAATCATGGATCACCATGAAATAATCATGGCATGGATAACTTAAAGAATTATTTATTCTCGTAATTGTCACTCATATACTCATTCAAGTGAATGAGTGGCTTCAGATTTGTCGATGGTCTTGAGATCTGTCATATATTGACGAAAGTGTGAAGCATGGGGAAGGTTTGAAACCAATCGGTAGAATCTCGCAATATAATATGAGAACACACAATGTATCTCACATTGTATTACAAAACAATCAGATTCAAGTCAATCAACATGGTCACGCTTAAAGTATGGATCGGCACTCATGGAGCAATACCTTCCTCCACCCTAATGCCAAGTCTTGTAATAAAAATTCAAGATACAATATTTTAAATCTAATAAATTTTCTTATAAATTGAAATCACAATCATATTTGAATCAACTACATCATTTTAAGAACTATCGACAGTTACGTGGTGGAGGTTGACCAGATTACACAACGAGATTCAGGTGACATGAAATGGCGATTAATGTCATGAATCATTCATCCAATCAGGGATCCTACTTCGATCAATAAAATAATGATGTTTGTTTCCAAGCAGACGCTTCACGGCTAATCAATTATATAAAATCCTCAATGGAATCAGTTAATCACGATGATACAAAATTGATTCAAATGAGCTCAAAGGAGGAATTTCATATCAAATGCCATTATCGCTTCGATGTAATAAAAACTTTAGAATCGATAAATATTATATTTGGATAGGAAATATATCACGCTTGATTTTAAATCTCTGTGAATAGAATAAAAGTATTAAAAACACACGTAGACCTTTGTACAGATAGCAAGATCGCTAATCATTTAAGCCTCTATATCAATAGTAATGATATTTGCACATCGGTTGATCCATTTGAATGAAAATAGTCAGAGAAATATCCAAAGTCGTTGGATATAGAATAGCTCAAACAAACTCCATCACTAATTCTCTTCCGATACTAAATAATAAATTTGGTCCATAATATTACAAATAATCTAACACAATAATAAAACACCACTAAATATTATTATATTGAATTTAGAAATCATTCATTGGATATATTTTCATAGATGGAGTTTACATTATATAGAAGGATGCATCTCCTTAATACAAGGAGTCAACCATCAATCCTAAACAACCCCACATATATCTTTCCAACTTTAAAATCTCTCAAACTTATCCCAAGATATCTCTCACACTGTAATAGTTATGTGAGTTGTTCCCACAACTCACCAATAATAAAACTATTGACAAATTTATATTATTAATACGAGTTATAAACTCATTACTAATAATATATTTATTTAATAATGTTACATACTGTTTTGCAACAATATTATTACGTAAGGAAAGTGACAGTCCGACAAGCCATCATGATGCCTATGTCAGTGGCCGCTGCTTCCATACTCCTCCACACCAACCCTCGCCACACTCCGTAATCATTTTAATTCACCACCAACCACCTCGCCTAATGACCTATGAGTTCATGTACAATGTTTCAAGTAGTAATATTTCTTATCTATATTTGAGGCTCGAACTTATTGGCGAGCTTCCCATTCTTACCCAATCACGATGAGGTCGGTACTCACTTTGACAATCACAAGATTTCACCGGGCATGTGCACTTGCGAGGAGAGTCGGAGCCAACTACTGGGACATGAGTTGTTTGAACGTTGTTGTGTTTATCTTCCAAGGTCATGTGAAATTCCATGGCTAAAAGAAGGTGTTAAACTCTTCTATAAATACGTGAGGGCTGAGATGGAGTCATTGGTTGAGTTCTTAATTTGATTTGAGAAGAAAATCCACATTATCTTCCAGTGTTTTGAGTCTCGACTTGAAATTTCATTTTCTGAGACATGTCTAATCATGAGGCATCGATAATAGTGGAAATGCATCAATATGTCCCCTTTGTCCTTAAAGTGAATAAGGGGACCTTTTTGCAGTATTGCCTCTGAACCTCTTGTTGGGAATGTGTACTGAATATTTTGGCTCACGATGAAGTGTTCTTGGATCCTTACGCCCAGAGGAGTTTGTTGATGGCGTCACCAAAGCTCCGGAGTGCTCACTTTAGGATCATGTTTTATGATTATTTTGATTGAATTTGCGGTAGATTAGATATATATAACACGATATAATGGCACGATATCCTTATTCATGAGCCTGTAAGCTTCCTCAGCAGTTTTCCAGAGATTGTAGGATTTAGTCGGGATAAACTCACCTTGTACCTACTTAAAGAGCGATTTAGCTGGCACTAATGCGTGGGGCGTGTGGGATGAAAAATGTAAGTTACCATAATTTAGTGGCATTAACTCATATTTCCATCTGATATGACTTTAACATCATCTAACTCATTACGAATAGAGCTCCTGACAATGCATCTCTCGAGAAGCTCGGTGTCTTTTCACGGTCTGAGATCCGATGTTTCCTATCATCGAGGAAGATTGCGAGCTATATTTACTCTTTGAAGGCTTAATAATCTTGATTCATTTGAATGTTCCCTAGAAAAATCCTAAATTGATAAACAAAATATTGTTCAAGGATTTATGGTTTTGAATACAATTTATTAGTGAATTTAGGACTTGAAACCAATACGGAGAATGTCGCTTTCGCTGAAAGGCTAAAAATAGTAGTTCTGAAGCTTATTGTAAGATCCACCTTGAATGTATTGTCTCGAAAGAATCATGAGAACTTTTTTTCCTCTTTTAAAATCATGGGTGATGTTGGGACCACTTAAGGCATGGGCATTAAAAAAATGAGGATAGGAATGATATAGGGGATGGAGTGACATGGAGGGTGTCGGGTAAGGTTTACGAATTATTTAAACACTAGAATGCAGTTGTCCTGTTTTTCAAGTGAATTTGCCCTTGCAAAACACACACACACACATAATCAAATGTGTGTGTGTGTGTGTGTGTATTGAAAAAAGAAATAGTAATGAATCATGAAGTTCCTCGAAATTTGGTTGAGCTTAAAAATAAAAATGGTGAACAAAAGAATGGGCGAATATTAAACCTCTCATACCATATACCTCAGTAGCATACATATATATGAATATATATAAATATAATAATAATAATAATAATAATAATAATAAATAAATTTTTACTAAAATAAGGTTGGGTTAATAAATCGAGATAACTAAACTATCATGGATTAAATAAATTTTAGTCAAAGCCACCAATGACACCTCACTTTTACTGTTATCTACCAAAAACTGCGGCACGGTGAGCTAGGGTGGAAATGTACTACAATTTTTGTAAATGGTAATGAATTCAAGAACCTTGTTATCGGTGAAACCCCGGTGTAAAGCCGCATCTAAAAAACCTAGCTACATTTAAAACTTAATTGCACGATCCATTGTCATTGTAAATTACATTATGGATGAATAATTAATGAATTGTAAAAGGTGTGACACACGAATATTGATTCAAACAAAAATCACCTTAAAATTTGGAGTTCCCTTCGTAATTTTATTTTGGTTATCTTGGTGTAAAAAATTGGGGCATTGATACTTCCTTGAGTTTAAAAATCTAAAAATACCAATATTGAGAGAAATATTGATTAGAAATGAGCCAGGGTGCCATCAACTGTATGCAAATGAATATATGGATCCACATGGTAAGACATATAACCAATCACGTACATAATCCCTCAATCTTCTTGGAAATATTTAACAATTTATCATCATGAGAAATATATACAAGAAGCATGAAATGATTTAATATGTTGAAAAAGTATCAATTTTCATTATATCATGAAAAAATTAGGTATAACAAAACCATTTGGATTAGGGTAAGCTAATACATCATGATGAAAATGGTTCAAAATTATATCGTCATAAGTCATTCCATAGTTTGTATTTGAAATCTTTTGATGTAAGAGCATCAAGTGGTACATAGAAATTGTGCATGACACAAAACGAGCGGTGTGTTTAAGTAGACTGGCCAAATGTGTTTATAATTTGGCATAGCAATACGTAACCCCA